>OY821517.1:340242195-340842195 GCA_963682025.1 Cordilura impudica | reverse complement strand
AATTTAATAATTTAATAATTTAATAATTTAATAATTTAATAATTTAATAATTTAATAATTTAATAATTTAATAATTTAATAATTTAATAATTTAATAATTTAATAATTTAATAATTTAATAATTTAATAATTTAATAATTTAATAATTTAATAATTTAATAATTTAATAATTTAATAATTTAATAATTTAATAATTTAATAATTTAATAATTTAATAATTTAATAATTTAATAATTTAATAATTTAATAATTTAATAATTTAATAATTTAATAATTTAATAATTTAATAATTTAATAATTTAATAATTTAATAATTTAATAATTTAATAATTTAATAATTTAATAATTTAATAATTTAATAATTTAATAATTTAATAATTTAATAATTTAATAATTTAATAATTTAATAATTTAATAATTTAATAATTTAATAATTTAATAATTTAATAATTTAATAATTTAATAATTTAATAATTTAATAATTTAATAATTTAATAATTTAATAATTTAATAATTTAATAATTTAATAATTTAATAATTTAATAATTTAATAATTTAATAATTTAATAATTTAATAATATAATAATGTAATAATATAATAATATAATAACTAGCAGATTCCAGCGCTCGAAATTCGAGTGCAATTTATAGGCAGCTTTATTTTTCAACTTTGCCAATTCACAAGCCAACACTTTTATGGTTTATTATTATTGTGAATGAAGATAACAAACTCATTAACAAACACATTACCAATTTAATAAAACAAACATAGCATATGTATAATTTTATGTATGTTTTAGTTGCAACTTTAAATGCAATTTACTCAAAATAAAGGAAAAAAGAATTAAAAATCTGTAAATCTGCAAAACGGCTAAAAAGAAATACCTTTCAAATAATATACGTTCGGTCAAAATCGGGATAAAATGGTAGAACAAAACATCGGTCACAAGAAATCGCCTAACCTATTAATATTATAGATATAATAATATAATAATATAATAATACAATAATATAATAATATAATAATATAATAATATAATAATATAATAATATAATAATATAATAATATAATAATATAATAATATAATAATATAATAATATAATAATTAATAATATAATAATATAATAATATAATAATATAATAACATAATAATATAATAATATAATAATATAATAATATAATAATACAATAATATAATAATATAATAATATAATAATATAATAATATAATAATATAATAATATAATAATATAATAATATAATAATATAATAATATAATAATATAATAATATAATAATATAATAATATAATAATATAATAATATAATAATATAATAATATAATAATACAATAATATAATAATATAATAATATAATAATATAATAATATAATAATATAATAATATAATAATATAATAAAATAATAATATAATAATATAATAATATAATAATATAATAATATAATAATATAATAATATAATAATATAATAATATAATAATATAATAATATAATAATATAATAATATAATAATATAATAATATAATAATATAATAATATAAAAATATAATAATATAATAATATAATATTATAATAAAATAATAATATAATAATATAATAATATAATAATATACTAATATAATAATATAATATAATAATATAATAATATAATAATATAATAATATAATAATATAATATTATAATAATATAATAATATAATAATATAATAATACAATAATATAATAATATAATAATATAATAATATAATAATATAATAATATAATAATATAATAAAATAATAATATAATAATATAATAATATAATAATATAATAATATAATAATATAATAATATAATAATCAAGGTTCAGAAAATACACACATGAAACACACAACGTTCTGTTCAAAAGCAGCCAACACATATCTTTATTTTCATATCAATTATGTGCGTTTCTAAATTTTCTACGGTGCCCAACACAACCATGACTGTGTTCGTTTTAATATTTCGTTATTTACACGAACATTTTTGTATCACATAATTTTTGTTTCAATCACACATAAAGCACACATTTTTGAGTGTTGCTTTATTTGAAGTTCATGTTCTGGTACGTGTACTGAAAAAAAAAACACAGAACATGTACAATAAACAGGTTCGAGTTCAGTTATATTTTAAGTCGTGTTGTGGCTCGTGTAGTGAGAAAAAACAGAACATGTACAATAAACAGGTTCGAGTTCAGTTATATTTTAAACACAAGTGCTCAGTGGCAACATCTAAAAAAGGCCGATATGAAAATTTTAAAATTTTTCACCAGAGATATCTCGTAATAAAGTAATAGCCGGATATAATGTAATATAATAGTTTTTGAAAGAAAACTAAATAATTATAACTGGCAGAGAGAGCCCACCGCTCGAAATTCGAGTGCAAATTCTAGGAAATTTTATTTTTCCATTTATTAAATTATTTTATAAGAGCGGAAAGGTATGCTAATCAATTTTAGCCAGTTCACAATTCAACACTTTTTGAATAAAATTTATTAAATTTCATTATAAATATTTGTTGAACACACAGAAGATATATAAATAGGTTTGTTAATTAAAAATTTTATAAAAGCCTAAAGATATGCTAATCACAATTTAACACAGGGCTTTTGATATTTATAATAAACACACACAGGGTATGTGTTAGTAGCAACTTTTAATGAGCATTACTCCAAAAAAATGTTCCACACGGTGCAAATCTTTACAGCTGGTGGACAGCTGAAAAAACATACCTTTCAAATGAGGTATGTTTGGTCAAAATCGTTTATTAACTACAAAATTTATATCGGTCACAAGAAATCGCCTTGCCTGTTAATATTATAGATTTACGGAACTTTTTTGTCAGCAAATAAACCGTCCGACAGTACAAATTAGCTATGTACCAAATCTGAAACTAAAGACCGAATTAAGTGAATCTACGGTTACTAGTTTTTTCAGTTATCTTCTTTACCTTTTCTTTGAAGTTTTAAAGCAGCACATTTTTCAATAAATAATTTTAACTACATATAAATATAGAAAACAAAAATATATCCCTCTATATCCTTTTAAATTAGCAATAAATTTTGCCAAAAAATAGTATGTGAAGCACTTCAATTTTTAGTAACACATACCAAAATTTCATTCTTCTAGCTTTATTAATGATTTTCCTAGTGAGAGGACTTTAAAATTAACAAAAAAGAAATTAAGTATTTCAATTTATTTGTATATATATATATACTTATCCTACGATGTCGATATTAGTGTCAGCAAATCCTGACAATTTTGGGCATATTTCTTTCTTCTATTACATTACAAGGGAAAAATGTGCTTTAAAAAATTTTATCTTTCAATATCTTTTGAAATTACCAATAAATTCTTTCGAAAATAAATTGTTTTGAGGACTTAAATATGCAGTAACAAATGGCAAAGTTTTATTCTTCTAGCTTGATTAGTTAAGTTTTACTGAAAGAGGGTGCACAATAGATCTACTTGGTTGCAGTGCAGGAGGGAATAACACTTAACCCGACGACATCGTATCTCGTAGTTAAGTTTTAAAAAGAATTTAAAGTTTTGTTAAAAAAAAACAAAATTGCCCATAAAATGAATGAAAACCCAAAAAAAATTTTTTTTTCTAAAAATGGGAAAACTTTAAAAGACATTATTGACATTGATTTTTGTCATGATATGATAAAGTAAGAAGGTGCATAAAATTTTGCAGATTCTGTTCTATATAATGACTAGAAGTATTTAAATATATCTTTTGGAAACTGTTATTATCACATAATGAAAATATTATAAAAGCAGTTTTACTCTCTAGTTTCAAAATTTTTTTTTTTGTCGGTCGGTGTAATATTAAATTTGGACAAATTTTATTACGATGATTTGATTTAAGTCGAACAAAAAGAATTTGCGAAAAGAATACTCAAGCTCTTTTTGTCACTTATGACTCACACTCTAATGATTTGTTTGCCAGTTTAATGTTTTGGCTCCGTATTCCAGCACTTACTCATATTAACACGCACCAGGTTAGTCATTTGTAAACAGGTTATTTTTTTTTTAAGATTCTATTGTGTAGACAAATGGAATTCTTGGCAAAAAAAAGAAGAAAAAAGATCTTTAACTAACTTGTAAATTACAGTAGTTATTTATCTTTTTTATTATATGACCATCATTTAACCTAATGATGTTTATCTAGCTGATGGTTTTATGGCCATGGTTAAATAAACTGACAAGTGGGCAGGTTTATGAATTTAAATTTGGTTTTCAACAGTCTAAGCAATCTTTTTTGAAAAATGTCTAGGAAATTGAATTATATAATTCAAAGAAAAAGCCGTTATTTTTGGTAACACTATTTATAGAACGTTGTTATTTAAATATCATTATTGCTTTTTCGAATTAAATAATACTTTTTTTTATTAAAACTAACTTAAGTTTTTCTTTAAAAAAATTTTTATGCTGATTTTGAAAAGATTAATATTTACATAAGATATTTATTACATGTTGTTAGGCCAGAGGGGGACAAAATCAATATAAAAATTAAAGTTAATTATTTTTATTTAAATGGTGCGTGGTAAAGAAGAAGAAAGCATATATTTCAAAAATTCTTAACTGCACTGTATTCTTAATCGGACCGGTTTCTGGCATTTCAGCCTTCATCAGCGATTTATTGAACATTGTGATAATTGTTATGTTTTAATTGAATAGATTGTTTCTATATGAAAATTTTTTCTACTTAGGGCGGCCGTGAGGTTTCGAACCATGAACCTTCTCACATACACTCGTACTTGCACTTTTTGGTCAGCGCTTTAACACACTCACCTAAAGTCAGGCCTACGAGCAGTGTGGTTAGTTTTCACTTTTCGTACCATACAGCTTTACTTTGTATTAATTTCAGAAGATACAACTCTGTCCAAACAAACAATCGTTATTTTTGAATTTTTGAATATTTTTTGCATTTATACTTCTAATTTCCACTATTCTCAGTTTTCGTAAGAGTTGTCATATGTGATGTACGGTTTTTTGTACATACCTGAGAATAGTGGAAATTAGAAGTATAAATGCAAAAAATATTCAAAAATTCAAAAATAACGATTGTTTGTTTGGACAGAGTTGTATCTTCTGAAATTAATACAAAGTAAAGCTGTATGGTACGAAAAGTGAAAACTAACCACACTGCTCGTAGGCCTGACTTTAGGTGAGTGTGTTAAAGCGCTGACCAAAAAGTGGAAGTACGAGTGTATGTGAGAAGGTTCATGGTTCGAAACCTCACGGCCGCCCTAAGTAGAAAAAATTTTCATATAGAAACAATCTATTCAATTAAAACATAACAATTATCACAATGTTCAATAAATCGCTGATGAAGGCTGAAATGCCAGAAACCGGTCCGATTAAGAATACAGTGCAGTTAAGAATTTTTGAAATATATGCTTTCTTCTTCTTTACCACGCACCATTTAAACAAAATTAAAAAATTGCATATTAATTACAGTAGTAATTGCAATATGTCTGAAAAATGACGATAAAATCTAACAAACAAAAAATTTTTCTTCGCTTCAAAGCGTCATCTCAAATAATGTAAAGTGCATATGTAGGTATGTACAAAAACCGTACATCACATATGACAACTCTTACGAAAACTGAGAATAGTGGAAATTAGAAGTATAAATGCAAAAAATATTCAAAAATTCAAAAATAACGATTGTTTGTTTGGACAGAGTTGTATCTTCTGAAATTAATACAAAGTAAAGCTGTATGGTACGAAAAGTGAAAACTAACCACACTGCTCGTAGGCCTGACTTTAGGTGAGTGTGTTAAAGCGCTGACCAAAAAGTGCAAGTACGATTGTATGTGAAGGTTCATGGTTCAAAACCTCACGGCCGCCCTAAGTAGAAAAAATTTTCATATAGAAACAATCTATTCAATTAAAACATAACAATTATCACAATGTTCAATAAATCGCTGATGAAGGCTGAAATGCCAGAAACCGGTCCGATTAAGAATACAGTGCAGTTAAGAATTTTTGAAATATATGCTTTCTTCTTCTTTACCACGCACCATTTAAACAAAATTAAAAAATTGCATATTAATTACAGTAGTAATTGCAATATGTCTGAAAAATGACGATAAAATCTAACAAACAATTAATTATTTTTAATTTTTAAATTTTATGAAATAAATTTTTATTTTTTTATTTTTTAAATTCTAGGCATAGGGCGCCTTAAATCTATAATCATTGTTTCAAAAAATTATGGAAATAAAATTCTATGATTATTTTTTCAAAAAATTACAATTTTTTTTTGTCCCTTTAAATCATTTTTACACCCGATACCACACTATGATCAGGGTATAATGAGTTTGTGCTGATGTTTATAACTACCAAAAATATTTGACCAAGACCTACCTTTTATTAAACCGATCAACTAAAAATCATTTTATGAGTTGATTTAGAAATGTCCGTCCGTCCGACAGAAAATTCATCTACTTAAAAAAAAATAATAATAAATAAAAATTCTCAAAAATTTTCACTTTGACTTTAAGATCAAAAGTGTCAACGACAAAATTATTTCTTGTTCTATTCACATAATTGTCTTTTATAAATCAATCATCTCTATACTTTAATATAATAAAACTAAATAAATATGCGCTCGTTTGTTTGACCTTTTTTGAGCCTTTTATTACAATCGTCTGACTTTCCACCACCAACGTCCAGTTTAGGTTTTTAAATAACTTATTTTTTACAATGGAAAATTAATTCTTGTAGCTCAACAAATGTTTGTAACTATCAAAAGTATCTGACCAAGACCCATCTTTTATCATACCGATCTGCTCAGATTTAGAGATGTCCGTCCGTCCGCCCAGATATATGTCCGTCTGTCTGTCTGTGTGTCAATTTAAACATTATAATCAAACTACTGGTCGCAAATATGAACATATGTATTTTGTACATAAACCTTTAGGACGAACGTTGTCGTTTAGACCTAGTCTCCATACACATGACCCTTATGTAATCGATCTAAATTATCATAGATCTCAATGGCCTAAACCCTGTTGGACCATTTATCTTAAATTTATCAATAAAAAAATATTGCCCAAATTTGTCTCAATTTTGTTTTGGCTGAAGATAAGAGACTTCACCAAAGATGGCCATGATCGGTGCATTTTTCGACTAGTCCCCATACAAAAATAGCATCGGCATGCAACAAATTTATACCGCTCAAATTTTGTTTCAGCTTATTTTCTATAACTAATTAGGAGGATGCAGGACTCTTTCTCTAAACTCACGCTATAGGGTATCGGGTTAAACAGTTGCTTCGGGTCAAGTTACAAACCCACATCAGTTACCAGAATCATATATAATATATATATATATGTATATAATATTTATATAAAATTATATGAAACCAACCTAATGAGAATTCAAGGCAAGATTTATATTTATTTTAACTTTTTCCAATGTAACAAACAGAATTTTTTTATTTTATTACTTTTAATTTAATATAAAAAAAATTTGTTTTTGTAATATAAAAACTAAATATAAAAATTTAATGATTTTTTTTAATAGGAAAACAATTTTTTTTTTATTTTTTAATAAATATTTTTACATTTTTCAAATTATTTTTGTCTTATTTTTTATAATTTGTTTACAAATATTTTTTCAAAAAAATTTTTTTTATAAATTTTTTTTATAGGTAGTTTTTTGTAAATTAAATTTTGTTTAATATTATTTTTTAAATTCATATGCACTTGGTTTTTTTCTATCAGCTCGACTTTTTGTGATTTACCGTTATGTCCAAAATTAAGGCACTTCCATTACATATATTGGAACTTGAAAACCATTCCCATATTCAATTTAAAAAAGATCCAAAACTCATCAACAATATTATTTTTAAGCCATGTTTACATTGGTTTTAAATTTGCCCAGTAGTTTCAGAGATATCGTTGAAGTTTTAAAAAAATAGCAATTTATTAATTAATTTATTGAATTAATTGTTAAAATTATTTTGTCTTTTAATTTTTTTTTAATTTTCTTTAAAAATTTATTTTTTTATTTTATACATTTTTTTACAATTTTTTTTTATTATTTTTTTTTTAATTTTTTTCAAATTATATTGGTACGAGCGAGACCTTCAATTCTCAAATCCTTTTTCATAAAATACAAAATTTTTTTACCAATTTATTTATTTGTATTTTTCTATTATTTATTAATTTATTTTTTTTTGTTGAACTATTTTTACAATGATTTTGTGTTTCAAATTTTTTTAATTTCCTTTTTTATTTTTAACGTTTTTTTTAAATTTTTAAAATTTGTTTTTCAAATATTTTTTAAACATTTTTTTTAATTTGTTTTGAAATTTTAATTTTTTTTTACTTATTTAACAAATGTTTCTTTGATATTAAAAAAAAAAAAAATTAAAACGATATTATGAAAATTATAGTAAAAAAAAATTGTATACCCATTTAAAAAATATTTTTATTTATGATTGAGTCAGAAATTAATCAGGCTCAAGATCACATGCTGTTACTATGAATAAATAACAAAAGATTGGCTCATTTGTTTGAATAATCGATCTATATTCCGTAACCTGTCTTACAGTTGTTTCGGGTCGAGTCACCAACATTCATCATTTACCAAAAGCATATATACCTCTGCTGAAACCAACCTAATTTGAATCCAAGCAAAGAGTTATATATATTTTAACTTTTTCCAATATAACAAACTGAGATATAAATCGATTTTGAAATAAATTTATTTATTACTTTTTTGGTTCAATTAGCTTTTTAATTTAATTTAAATTTTTTTACTTTTTGTTAAATATTTTTCTTTTCAAAATCCAAAAAATTAGACCAGGGGCCAAATCACCGCATTCGTTATCGAAATTTTTCGGTCGAAATCATTTTTCTATTTCCCAAAATAAAATGTTAAGAATAATTTTTCTTTCTCACAGTTGAAGAATTATGACCTCTGGTTAAGAAGAAAAGCGAATCGTGGTCGAGCGTTTGTCCGTCTTTCTTCAAATAATAAACCAAAATATGGAATTTCGATTGATTTTACTCGATATCGAATGCGGTGATTTGGCCCCAGTCTTATTAATAAAAAATTACAATCTCGCTAAAAATATATATTATTCAAAGTTTGTTTCAGCTATATGTCGAAAGCTAGAGCTGACTCACAGTTATCTATAGATATCAGACTTGAAATCAGCGTACCCCATTTATGCGAAATCAGTTAACAGATCCCTGACAAATCAATCAGTGGCCCTAGTAATCTTGAATAAAAACAAGGTTCAGAAAATACACACATGTAACACACAATGTTCTGTTCAAAAGCAGCCAACACATATCTTTATTTTCATATCAATTATGTTTGTTTTTAAATTTTCTTTGGTGCCCAACACAACCATGACTGTGTTCGTTTTAATATTTCGTTATTTACACGAACATTTTTGTATCACGTACTTTTTGTTTCAGTCATACATAAAGCACACATTTTTGAGTGTTGCTTTATTTGAAGTTCATGTTCTGGTACGTGTACTGAAAAAAAAAAAAACAGAACATGTACAATAAACAGGTTCGAGTTCAGTTATATTTTAAGTCGTATTGTGGCTCGTGTAGTAAGAAAAAACAGAACATGTACAATAAACAGGTTCGAGTTCAGTTATATTTTAAACACGACTTAAAATATAACTGAACTCGAACCTGTTTGTTGTACATGTTCTGTTTTTTTTTTTCAGTACACGTACCAGAACATGAACTTCACGTACCAGAACATGAACTTCAAACTAAGTAATTTCGATTTGTAATAACCATCAAAAAGAAAAAAAATATATATTTTTGCTTATAAAAATTATAACCGGATATTTTTAATTATTTTTGTTACTTTTAAAAATTATGTTACGAAATCAATTTTTATTTTATATTTTAACAAATATAGAAGTTAAAAATATTTTTAATTTAACAAAATGTTTTTTTTTATATCTATAATATTAATAGGCTAGGCGATTTCTTGAAACCGATGTTTTGTTCTACTGTTTTATCCCGATTATTACCAAACGTATTTCTTTTCAGCGGTTTTGCAGATTACAGATTTTTTAATTTTTCCTTTATTTTGGAGTAAATTGCATTTAAAGTTGCTACTAACACATACATAAAATTATACAATGCTATGTGTGTGTTTTTTAAATTTGTTAAAATGTTTGTAACAAAAATGAGTTTGTTTTTTTGTGTTGATTTGTGAATTGGCTATAATTGGCTATAATTGGCATACCTTTAGGGTCTTTATTGAAAAAAAAAAAAATTTCCTGGAATTTGTGCTCGAATTTCGAGGGCTGGAATCTGCTAGTTTTTATTATATTGATTGAGTTAGTTTGTTTATACAATTTTTTTCAATTTATTTTTTAATTAAAAAAAAAAAAAAAAAATTAATTTAAAATTAAAATTAAATTTTTTTTTAAATTTTTAAACATTTTTTTTAGTTACATTTTTTTAAAATATTTTACAAACGTTTTATTTTTTTTTTTTAAATTTTTATAATCGTTTCTATTTTTTTTTTAAATAATTTTTTTTTTTTTTTCTTTAGAAATTAAAAAAAAATTTTTCTTTATAGTTTTTTTTTTTTTACAAATTTTGATTATAGTTTTTTATAATTAAAATTTTGTTTAATATAATTTTTTAAATATTTTTATATTATTTTTAAAATATTTTTTAAATTAAGTTTAAATATTATGAAATACTGTAATCCGTGTTGTAAAAATTATAAAATTTTTTTTTTAACCATTAAACCTATTTATGTGAAATACTTTTTATTTCTGCCACACATTTAAGTAGTTTCGATTTGTAATAATCATTATTATCATTATATGTAATAATGATAAAAAAAAACATAATTACAAAACTTTTTGTGTGTTTGTGTGTTTTTTCTAAGTTCAAAAACACCATGACAATGATTGACCATTGTTCAAAATGCGGCACATGAGAAGATGCAATAATGAAAGACAAAAAAAAAAAAACGAATGGCCGTCCGTCCACTAAGCCGTACTATATGTAGTTAGTTCAAGTATTTTTTTTTTACAAAGACTTTCATTAAATAGGAACATTTTAACTAGAAATCTAACTAATTATTACAGAAAAACATAAACTTTGAAGTCAGTTGTAAAATAAAACTACTTATGTTTGTTAATATTTTTTTTTTTAGATCAGATAAAGCTACAAACAAGATAGTGTGTGTGTTTTTTATATCAATTTAATGTTCGGTAAATAGAAAATAAACTGAACTTTAATTGTTACGGCAAGTAGGCCTTTTATTTAAAAAAAATATTAAATTAAAAAAAACATAAAGTATAACTATTTAAAAGATTTTTACAAAAGTCGCAACGAATTTTAAGAGCCCTTCATTATTATTTACATGTAAATCAATAATGAGTTAAAAGATTGTATTAATAATTAATCTTACTTTATTTAACTACTAGCGGCTCCCGCCGAACTTTATCAATTTTAGTTCCGCCCATCTTTGCTTCGACTTATATAATTAATAGCTTTTTAAGTAGCTCCTGCAGGTAGTCAGGGATAAATGTGCCATGCCCACTAAAACGATCCCACCAATTTTCGTCAAATTTACTGTAATCAGTAATATGTATATATATCATAACCTTATATATATTTTGCTTTGTATGGGATCTGCCGCGCCTTCCTGACCGCTTCTACTTATTTTTTAACCAACCATGTACATTAATGACTAACGAATTCATCTAAAGTTGACAGACCCTCGCTATCATAGTACTCTATGATAATAATATTATACAATGCATAATTTATGGACTCACCCAAATCTTGAAGGCTCTTGGTTGTATAGTACTGTAGATATTCGGCTTTGTGTGGACGATCCCAAGCTTCATAATTAATGAAGATTGGCTTCATTGAGCTCAAATAACGCTTTCAGACACTAGCTATCAAAGTGCTCTATATATGGGATGATATATATTATATGTTCACCTTGTATAGTAGGTGCCATGCCCTCTTTTCCTGGTGGGCATTCTAGAAGAAAAAAACAGAAGAGTTCTAACCGAATATATGATGTAAATCTTAGCTCGATCAAAGAGTTTTTCAAAAAAATATTTTTAAAAATTTAAATAAAAATATTAAAAATATTTGATTTTTAAATATTGAAAAACAGTTTTCAAAAAAATAACAAAAAAAAATTTTAAATAGAAAAGATTTGAAATTTTCATATTTGTAAAAATAAAAAATAATAAACTGATTTTGTAACAAAATGTTTTAAAAGTAGCAAAAATATTTTTAAAAAAAATATCCGGTTATAATTTTTTAAACAAAAATATTTTTTTCCTTTTCGATGTTTATTACACATCGAAATTTCTTAAATGTATGGCAGAAATAAAAATTATTTCACATCAGTAGGTTTAATGGGTAACAAATTTTTATAATATTTACAACAACGATTACAATATTTAATAATATTTAAAAAGAATTAAAAAAAAAATAAATAAAAAGAATTTACAAAAAACTGTATAAATAAAATTATAAAAAAATTAAATAGAAATTATTCAAAAAAGTATTTAAAAAAATATATCAAAATATTTATAAAAAAAATTTCAAAAAATTTATTCAATTAGAAAAACTTTTTAATAAAAAAAATATATTTTTTTTTAATTAAAAAAAAAAAAAAAAAAACAAAAATCAAAAAATTTTTTAAATTAAAAAATAAATTGAAAGGAATTTTATATAAACAAAATAACTCAACCAAAATAAAAATAAAAAAAAATTTAATTAAAAATATTTTTAATAATAATAAAATTAGTTTAATTAGAAAAACTTTTTACTATTAAAAAAAAATTTTTTATTAAAAAAAAAAACAAAAATCAAAAAATATTTTAAATTAAAAAATAAATTGAAAAAAATTATATAAACAAAATAACTCAAGCAAAATATAAATAAAAAAAATTTTTAAATTAAAAATATTTTTAATAAAAATAAAATTAAAAATTATTTCACATCAATATTTTTAATAGATAAAAAAAATTTTTATAATTTTAACAACAACGATTACAAGTATTTAATAATACTAGCAGATTCCAGCGCTCGAAATTCGAGTGCAATTTCTGGGCAATTTTTTTTCAACTTAGCCAATTCACAAACCAAAACTTTGTTGGTTTATTACTACTGTGAATGCAGATAACAAACTCATTAGCAAACACATTAATAAATTTAATAAAGGTACAGATAGCGTATGTATAATTTTATATATGTGTTAGTAGCAATTTCAAATGCAATTTACTCAAACTAAAGGAAAACATTTTAAAATCTGTAAATCTTTCAAATAATATACGTTTAGTCATATACGTTTAGTCAAAATCGGGATAAAACGGTAGAATAAAATATCGATAACAAAAAATCGCCTAGCCTATTAATATTATAGATTTAAACATAAGAATTTCGAAAAAAAAATTTTTTTTTAAAAAATTTTATTATAAAAAATGTTAAAAAAAATTAAAAAAAAAAAAAATTTTTTTTAAATAAAAAGAAATCTATTAAAAAAATTTTTTAACAGAAGCGCTCTATCTGAATATATAACGTACGTCTTAGCTCGATAAAAAAAAATAAAAAAAAAATAATAAAAAATATAAATATTAAAAAGAAAATTTTAAAAAATTAAAAAAAATATTTTTTAATTGGGTAAAAATTTCTTTATATTTTTCATAACGATAACAAAATTTAAGGCCTATTATTGAATTTAATATTATTATTTTTGTTATGTTTTTAAATGGGTAAAAATTTTTTTCATAATTTTCCAAACAACAGTTTGGTAGAATTTCATAGAATTTAAAAAAATTGAAAGAAATATATAAATAAATAGCAAATATTAGAAAAAAGATTTATAAAAATGAAAAAAAAATATTCGAAAAAAAAAATTGGACAAAAATGTTTTAAAAAAAACTAATTCATTCAAAAAATAGATAAATAAATAAATAATAATAAATAAAAATTAGTAACAATATCCTTTTATAATTTTCAAAACAACGAATACAGAATTTAACCCTTTGCTAGAATTTAAAAAAATTTAAAAAAATAAATAAAAAATAAATAATAAAAATAAATAAAATAAAAATTAAAAAATAAAAAAAATAAAAAAAACAAAAAAAAAATACTTAAAAAAATTATTAAAGAAAAAAATAATAATATAAAAAATAAAAAAATGTGTCAAAAAATGGGTAGTATATTTTTTTTTATAACTTTTAGAAAATTGAAAGTCTCCATCTATAGAATTTTAAAAAAGGAATAACAAAAAAGAGAAAATTTAGAACACAAAATTATTTAAAAAACTAATTAAGGAAAAAAAACGGTAAGATAATTATACTCGTTCTAGAACGACTATATGATACCCTATAAGATGAGTTTAAAGAAAGGTCTTAGGTCCAACTAATTAGATATAGAAAATAAGTATAAACAAAATTTAAGTGACATTGTTACAAATGTATTGCCTGCCGATATGAAAAATTTCATATCGAATCCAGTTTTTGTATGGGGTCTAGGTCAAAAAATACACCAATCATGACCATATTGAGAGAAGTCTCTTATCTTTATGAAAAATATGTATAAAACGAATTTGAAAAAAATTTTGATACATTTTAAGTGAAGATCGGAGATAAGTGGGTATAATACATTCACATACATCACATTTTATCGATATATATATATATGTATGATAATCTGGATCTTACGACAATTTTCCTCGTTCTGATAGAGGTTATTTGTATAGGAGCTAGGCCTGAACATGCAGCGATTTTCCCCCAATTCAATACATACATTGAATTGCCGATGAAAGCTTAAATACCAAATTTCATCAAAAATATGTTCAAATTTGTAAGCTGTAGTTTAATTACATAAAAACGGATGGACAGATGGACAATGACTCAAAAAATGATTCTGAGTCGATCGGTTTAATAAAAGAAGAGTCTATGTAAAAATGTTTGGTAGCTACAAACATCATCACACACTTATTATACCCTGGTATAGGGTATACCAAAAAAATTGCTCTCATGTATAAAAAATACCAAACATAAAAACCATACATACATAGCCTTTGGTAACTCTTACGATAATGAGAATATTGTAATCTAGAAAATTAAATGCTAAATAATCTTAAAATTTAAAAACAACAACAACATCGAAAATGCTTGTTAGTGTTATACCATCTAAAACTATTACAAATTAAACAGCTGTACGCTATGAAAACTGATTCTTAAGCACGCGGCTCTTGGGCCTGAGGGGTTGAATACGTGAAAAGACGCAGGCCCAAAACCTCAAGGCTGCCCTTGTTCTAATTTCATCTAGTAGCAATCTAATCAATTATAAGATGTTGGACACTACAAGGTTTTTAATATAGTCACTAACGATGAAGGCTTTAATGACAGAAACCGGTCGGATTACAAATATTTACAAATTAATTATAATTTTAAGATTAAAATTTTCTTCTTCTCTACCACACAATACTAAACAGAATGATAATGATCTGCATATTAATTATAGTATTAACTGCTGACAGGTCTTTAAAACTAAACTAAACCTGGGAAAAAAATTATATAAATTACAAAAATATTTCGTTTAAAATTTTTCAAACTTTCTAAAACTTATAATATATATTTTTATAAATGGTTTTTTTAAAACAATTTTAATTTTATTTAAAATTTATGGCCACAATATTTTTGGTATTTTTCATTTAGGTTTTTTAGTTTTTTTTTTAATTTTTTTTATAAAATTTTATTTTTAAAGATTGATGAATGATTGAAACAGATACTTTAGCACATTTGTTTCAAAAATTGAGCTTCATTAATTTCTAACTCAATGATAGAGATAGAAAATAAGATTTTTTTTTTATTTTTATATTGGTAAAAATAGAAAATAACAAAATTAATTTTTATTATACCCTCCATAACACACTGGCAGATGGTATATATAATCATTCCGTTTGTAACTCTTCGAAAAACTAACTTCCGACCTCATAAAGTATATATATTTTTGATCGTTATCGCAGCTCGAGTCGATATAGAAATGTCCGTCTGTCCGTCTGTCTCTTGAAATCACACTCATTCACAAAATAAATGATATACCTGGGTCAGGTTACGATAATGTTTTTTGCCATTATTTCCACCAGAACGGTGTTTAAAATGGAGCAAATCGGGCATCATTGTGCTGAGATATGAGCAAAAATTTATAGACACGTCTAAAAAATAAAAATTCCAGTGTAATTGTTGTACTATTTTAGTGGTTGAACATAAATGTTGAACAACAACATTCACAGTTCAAAAAAATCCACAAAAAAATGATGCAATCATACCAACAAACACATCTAAACACATCTAATTAAAAATTAAAAATTAAAAGTTAAAAATTAAAAATTAAAAATTAAAAATTAAAAATTAAAAATTAAAAATTAAAAATTAAAAATTAAAATTTAAAAATTAAAAATTAAAAATTAAAAATTAAAAATTAAAAATTAAAAATCAAAAATTAAAAATTAAAAATTAAAAATTAAAAATTAAAAATTAAAAATTAAAAATTAAAAATTAAAAATTAAAAATTAAAAATTAAAAATTAAAAATTAAAAATTAAAAATTAAAAATTAAAAATTAAAAATTAAAAATTAAAAATTAAAAATTAAAAATTAAAAATTAAAAATTAAAAATTAAAAATTAAAAATTAAAAATTAAAAATTAAAAATTAAAAATTAAAAATTAAAAATTAAAAATTAAAAATTAAAAATTAAAAATTAAAAATTAAAAATTAAAAATTAAAAATTAAAAATTTAAAATTAAAAATTAAAAATTAAAAATTAAAAATTAAAAATTAAAAATTAAAAATTAAAAATTAAAAATTAAAAATTAAAAATTAAAAATTAAAAATTAAAAATTAAAAATTAAAAATTAAAAATTAAAAATTAAAAATTAAAAATTAAAAATTAAAAATTAAAAATTAAAAATTAAAAATTAAAAATTAAAAATTAAAAATTAAAAATTAAAAATTAAAAATTAAAAATTAAAAATTAAAAATTAAAAATTAAAATTTAAAATTTAAAAATTAAAAATTAAAAATTAAAAATTAAAAATTAAAAATTAAAAATTAAAAATTAAAAATTAAAAATTAAAAATTAAAAATTAAAAATTAAAAATTTAAAATCAAAAATTAAAAATTAAAAGTTAAAAATTAAAAATTAAAAATTAAAAATTAAAAATTAAAAATTAAAAATTAAAAATTAAAAATTAAAAATTAAAAATTAAAAATTAAAAACTAAAAATTAAAAATTAAAAATTAAAAATTAAAAATTAAAAATTAAAAATTAAAAATTAAAAAGTAAAAATTAAAAATTAAAAATTAAAAATTAAAAATTAAAAATTAAAAATTAAAAATTAAAAATTAAAAATTAAAAATTAAAAATTAAAAATTAAAAATTAAAAATTAAAAATTAAAAATTAAAAATTAAAAATTAAAAATTAAAAATTAAAAATTAAAAATTAAAAATTAAAAATTAAAAATTAAAAATTAAAAATTAAAAATTAAAAATTAAAAATTAAAAATTAAAAATTAAAAATTAAAAATTAAAAATTAAAAATTAAAAATTAAAAATTAAAAATTAAAAATTAAAAATTAAAAATTAAAAATTAAAAATTAAAAATTAAAAATTAAAAATTAAAAATTAAAAATTAAAAATTAAAAATTAAAAATTAAAAATTAAAAATTAAAAATTAAAAATTAAAAATTAAAAATTAAAAATTAAAAATTAAAAATTAAAAATTAAAAAGTAAAAATTAAAAATTAAAAATTAAAAATTAAAAATTAAAAATTAAAAATCAAAAATCAAAAATTAAAAATTAAAAATTAAAAATTAAAAAATTAAAAAATTAAAAATTAAGAATTAAAAATTAAAAATTAAAAATTAAGTTAAAAATATTTTTAAATTTGCTATTTTTTAATATTAATATCTGGAAATTTTTAGCAAGGAACACTTTTTTTATTATCGTATGACTAAGGTCTCATTGGAATAGGCATCAAACTTTGGGTGTTATTATGCCGGCTGCGTTAAATAATGAATTGAATTGGTGTTCTATGAAGTATTTAATGGTTTTCTATATATCACATATCACTTTATTCCGCATGCATGCTGGTGTCGTGTATGGGACCTATAAAAGAAAAATAATGCCATTTCTCATCAGAAGCTTTTTATTTTAAAGTTTCATTTTTGCTTTATCCTTTTTAAATTTTGTTTCTAATTTTTTAAAAATTTATTTAAAATTTACCAAATTTGTATAACATTTTTAAAAATTTTTAATTCAAATTTTTGAAAATTTTGATTTAAATTTTTTTGCATTTTTTTTTATAATTTTTTACAATTTTAAAATTTTCCTTTTTTTTTATTAATTTTTAAAATAAACAAATTTTTTCAAAAATTAATTTTTAAATTAAATTTGTTTTTTTAATCAATATTTATATTTTTTTCTTTTATTTTTTAAAATTTGTCGTACAATTTAAAAAAATCAGTTTAATTTTTAATTTTTGTTTAATTTTAAAAATTACATATAATTTTGATCATAATTCATTTAGAAATTTAATTTAAATTTTTAAATTGTTTCACTTTAATATGTAAAATTTTTTAAAGCTTTCCATTTTTATTTTATTTTAATTTCTAATGTATTTAATATTGACTTTAATCAAAATATTTTTTTTTTTATATTTTTCATTAACATTTTAATTTTTAAAACATACCAATTATTTAAAATTTTTATTTCAAAACTTTTCATTTTTTTTTATCAAGTTAGAAATTTAATTTAATGATTTTTAATTTTATTCAAATATTTTTCGTAGAAAATTTTTAAAAATTTGTATTCTAATTGTCTTTCATTTTAAGATTTAAAATTTCTCCACATTTTTTTAAATAAATTTCGAAAATTTTTCATTTAAGAATTAATATTTCAGCTCCGAAATTTAACTTGGTATCTATCAATTTCATAAAATATCAAGAAAAATAGTAAGAAAATATGAAAATATTAAATTTTGAAAAATACATTTCGACGGCATTGAAATAATATAATTAATTAATTTTTTATTAAAAACTAAAAGATTTATGCAATAGCATAACAATTTCTTAATTGTTGTTGTTCAAATACTAAAATAAAATATTTTATATTTGGACTCCTTTTGTAATCATTACTGCTTAATTTAGTATTATTCTTTAGGAAATTGAAAAGAAAAAATAGGAGTTGTGTCATAAATTCAATAACAAACCCAACATATCCATCCCCTGCTTATATAAGTATACTCGAAAAAGCACACTTCTCTAGTTTTGATACAGTTTTCTTTCAACACTTTTCCTTTGAAGTTTTCATCTTTCATCTCTCATCAATTCAAGCAATTGTCATCTGTAATTAATTATCATCATTATCATGTTAGATTATTTTTTCCTACACACATTGTGTTCGTTCATTGTTAGAAATGGCGCCTTCGTGTTTTTTACGAATATAATTGAAATTCATACAGATGTTGTTTGATTTAACTTTTGATATTTCCATTTGCTGGCGACCGACATAAGTGCGAATAGTACGAGTACGTGTATCTACTTACACATTGAATTTATTATGATAATTATTTCAGAAATAGTGTGTAATAAAATGTAAATCATACTCTTAACTGGGTAACCACAGCTGGTAAAAGTTGTTTCTATTATATGAAATCATTTTAATTCGTTGTCGAACAAAAAAAAAAAAATGAAAAAGAAAAAAAAAAAAAACTCCCTGGTCATTTGTAATTATGACAATCTGTATACAGTCTCGTACAATCTAACGTAATTCTTGTTTTAATTGTATAACAAACACACACAATATGTAAATCTTAGCTGGTTAATAAAAACTAATCACTCCAGTATTTACATACAACTTGCAAGAGATGTAGCCAATAGGGAAATGGGGTTTGTACGGAGTTTTCGAAATGAAAAATAAAATATTTTCAATTTTATTGTAAAAAGATTTCTTAATACTTTAATATTTTATTTATTTTTTTATTCTTCTATTATATATTTTTGAAACTAAGTTTGAAATGTTATTCCCCAACCGACATAAAGATGACATTTTCGAAAATTCGAGAGTTAAGGTGGTAAAAACGGCCAAAAACGGCAAATCTAGGAATGCGAAATTTTCCAATAAACACACAAACATAACGCAAAAGGAAATTTTTTGGGGAATTTTAAGGGATTAAATCTGGCCACACAATGGGAAAGTGGTACCTTTTAAAATCTTCGTAATATCATACTCTAGAAAATATAATCTTAATATGTACATTTCACCAGGGGCTTAAATGTGTGCAATTCCTTAAAAAAGTCCTTTTCAAAAAGAAGTACATTTTCTTCAAAAAGTATTTTCCTTAAAAGTACTTTTTTTTATCAATTACGTTTTCTTGAAAAATAGCACTTTCTTAAAAAAGTAAATTTTCTGAAAAAGTACCTTTTTTTACTTTTTCTTAAAAAAATATTTTTTTTAAAGTACCTTTCCTTAAAAAATATCTTTTCTTAAAAAAATAAATTTACTTCAAAAATACCTGTTCTTTAAAAAATACATTTTCTTAAAAAAAAAAATACCTTCTCTTAAAAAAATGCATATTCTTAAAAACTACTTTATTTAAATATTACGTTTTCCTACAAAATTACCTTAAAAAAAGCATTTCCTTTAAAAAATTCCTTTCTTTAAAAATAATTTTTTTTTTAGAAATACGTTTTCTTAAAAAAACACATTTTCTTCAAAAAATGTCTTCTCCAAAAAGTTCCTTTTCTTTAAAAGTACTCTTTCTTAAAGAAGTAAATTTTTTTAAAAATGTACATTTACTTAAAAAGTATTTTTTACCTTTTTGTTAAAAAGTACCTTTTCTTAAAAAACATTTTCTTAAATAAATACATTTTCTTAAAAAAGTAAATTTTCTTAAAAATGTACATCTACTTAAAAATTATTTTTGCGTAAAAAAGTACTTTTTGTTAAAAATTAAATTTTCTTAAAAAAATATATTTTCTTACATTTTCTTTTTTTAAATAAATACTCTTTCCTGGAAAGTACTCTATCTTAAAAAAGTAAATTTTCTTAAAAACGCACATTTACTTAAAAAGTACTTTTCCCTAAAAAAAAGTACTTTTTTCCAAGAAGTACATTTTCTTAAAAAAAAATATTTTTTTTAAATACTTTTCCTTAAGCAAAAACCTTTTCTCAAACAAAAAACAAAAAACATTAAAAACTGCCATTTCTTAAACAAATTGTATTTTCTTAAAAAAAGTAAATTTTCTTAAAAAGTACCTTCTTATAAATATAACTATTATGTTTTTTGTAGAGGTATCTACAAACTTTTGCTCATTTCTAAGCACAGTGACGTACGCTTTGCTCCATTTTAAACACCAACCTGGTGCGAATAATGGCAAGCATCATTATTATAACCTTACCGAGCTAAATGGTTTATTTTGTGAATGACCTTGATTTGAATAGACAGACGGACAAACGGACAGGCGGCCATCGCTACATCGACTTGAGCTGTGATAAGGATCTAGAATATATGTACTTTATGAGGTCGAAAATTAGTTTTTCGATGCGTTACAAACAGAATGACAAACCTATATACATATACCCTCTGCCACTGAGGTGTGGAAGGTATAAAAAGGGTAATTTAAAGAAGGGTGATTTTTATAAAAGGTTACTTTTAACAAAAAGGGATATTTAAAAAATACATTTTTTAAAAAATGGTAATTTCAAAAAAATTCTTTAAAAATTAGTACTTTTTTACTTGTTTTTAAAGCAGGGGTACTTTTTAAAAATAATTTGGTATTTTAACAAAAGGATATTTAAAAAAAAGAATACTTTAAAAATAAAAGCACTTTTAAAAGTTTAATTTGAGAAAAAGGTACTTCGAAAAAGGGTACTTTAAAAAAGGCTACTTTAAAAGAAGGTACTTGTTAACACAAAGTAAAAAAGTGCTTTTTAATAAAGGGGCACCACGGTACTTTTTTAAAAAGGGTACTTTTTTAAATAGGGAAAATGTACTTTTTCAAAAAAAAAAAAAAAATTACTTTTTAAGAATATATTTAAATTGTTTGGTACTTTTAAGAAAACGGTACTTTTTTAAACAAAGAATATTAATATTTTTTTAAAAAGGGTACTTTTTTTTAAGAAGGTGTACTTTTTAAATAAATTGTGCTCTTAACAGAAAGGGTACTTTTTCAAAAAAGTGTACTTTTTCAATGAAAGGACACTTTTCCAAAAAACGGTATTTTTTAAAAAAAATCTCATTTAAAGAACAAATTGGTAATTTATTGGTACTTTAAAGAAAATGGTACTTTTTAAACAGAGAGTACTTTTTTAAAATTGGGTATTTTTTAAAAAAGGGTACTTTTAAAAAAGAATACTTTGAAAAATGGTTATTTTTTAAAAAATGTACTTTTTAAAAAAGTGTACTTTTTAAAAAAGGTACTTTTTAAAAAAGGTACTTTTTAAAAAAATTTACTTTTTAAAGTAAGGTACTTTAAAAAAACTTACTTTTTTAAAAAAAGGTACTTTAAAAAAATGGTTCTTTAAATAGAAGGGTACTTTTGTAAAAAGAGTCAATTTTTAAACAAGGTACTTTTTAAAAAAAGGTTACTTCTGTTAAGCAAAGGGTAATTGGATGAGCACGATCTTGATTTCCGCCTTTCAATACTGTAGCTTTTGAAAAAGGTACATTTTACTTTAAAAAATTATTGTTCTTCAAAAAAGTGCCTTTTCTTGCAAAGTACCTTGCTTAAAAAAATATTTTCGCCTTCCAACTAACTAGTTTTAAAATATTTTTTTAAAAGAATTTTTTATTATTTCTTTGATTATTATTTACTCTAAAATTCAAAGTTTTGCATCATAGTTGTATTTAAATAATTTTTCTTATAAATTACAAAAATTTGAATTTTACTTTTTAATTCAATTTTTTATTCATCTTAATTCATTGAAATTTCACTATAAATTTTAAAAATTTTAGATTTAATTTTTGAGGAATTTTATTTTACTTTTTCAATTTTTATTTTTGATCTTAAATTTCTTAAATTATTGTTTTTTAGTTTTGAAATATTTTATATTTTTTTAAATTTGTCGTTTTTATTCTTACAGTTTTCCATAAAAAATTTTTTAAATTTTCCATTTTAAGTCTAATATTTTTACTTTCAAATTAATTTTTGTTCTTCGAATTTTTAAATTTAATCTTTAAATTATTAATTAAATTTTGAAAATTTTTAATTTAAAAATTTATCATTTTAATTTTTTTAATTTTTAATAAAAATTGTTAAACGTTTCATATATATTTTTCGTTTTAATTCTCAAAAAAAAATTCTTTTTCATAGAGCTTTTAATAGCAAAAAAATTTTGCGTTATAAGTTTATTATATTTTATATTTATTTTTAATTTTAATTCCTTACATCTTAGTTTTTATTTTTCACTTTACCATTCTTAAAACTAAATATTTCATATTAGTTTGAATAATTTATATTATGCGTCAAAATTTTTTTACTTTAATTTTAATTGTTTAAATATTTCATTTTAATTAATAATTTTTTCAATTTTTAAATTCATTAAATTTGATCTTAATTTAGAATTGTTTTTATTTTTAAATTTTATATACATAATATATCGTTTAACATTATTGAATATTGATCTTAAAATTTTTCGTTTCAATTCTCACAAATCTTTATAGTTTTGAAATATTCTTAATTTATAATATGATTGAGTTAGAAATTAACCAAGCTCAAGATCAAATGGTTTTACTTTTAATAAAGCAAAAACCTAGCACATTTGTTTCAAAAATTGGTCTATATTCTGCAGGACAGGTTATAAAGCTATTTCGGATCGAGTCACCAACCAAAAGTAACCAAAAGCAGTAGACTACCTACCAAAACCAGTATCCTACTGTCTACTATCTTTGGTTACTGATGAGGTTGTCAAAATAGATCACAATAAATTATTCTTATTATTTTTATTTTAAAACTTAAAGTTTTTCATTTTTGTATTATAATATTTCATTTAAAATTTTTGATTTTAATGTTTAAAATTTCATTTTAATTTCAAAAATATTGCTCTTTTGTCCATTATATTTATTTTTTAATTTTAATTCCAATTCCTTATCTCTCATTTTAACTTTTAAAACATTTAATTTTAATTTAAAAAATTTTTCATTTTTATTTTTAAGATATTAAGTTTTAACCAGACCTCGAAATTTGATTGCAAATTCTAGGATATCATATTTTTTTTATTTAATAAATAAATTTATAAGAGCCTAAACGTTTGCTGGCCAATTTTAGAAAATTCACAATTCAACACTTTTTAAGTAAAATTCATAAAATTTCATTACAAATATTTGTTGAACACACAGTACATATATAAATGGGTTTGTTAGTAAATAATTTTATAAGAACCCAAAGGTATGCTAATTCTTGTAAAAGGAGTTTCCTTGCGGGGTAATGATGGTGAAATTTACTGTAAATAAAAATCAATTTTCATTTTTCAGGAGTGTTTATATTTTTAAATGATTTTATATTACATCTTTTTGATCATAATTATTTATTTATCTAAAAAAATACTAGACTTCACCACACAGAGAATATAAACAAATAAATAAATAAATGAATAATAACAGAAATCACAAATTGAATTTAACGCTAGTATCACAGAACTGGTATGCTAATTACTTTTAGCTAGTTTATGTATGTATAAGTAGAAACTTTAAATAAACATTACTTCAAAAACATTACTTCTGTAAATATGGTGGACAGCTAAAAAGAAATTCCCTTCAAATGAGGTATGTTTGCTAAAAATTGGTTGGTAACTAAAATTTTTATATCGGCCACAAGAAATCGCCTTGCTTATTAATATAATAAATTTTTCAAATTTGAATTGCAAAAATTTATTTTTTATTTTATTTTTATTCTGAAAATGTTTCCTATTAATTTAAATAATGTTAAAATATAATTTTTAAACATCTTATATATCTTTTTAAAATTTTTGCATTTTGTTCTTAAAATTTTTCGTTTAAATTCTCAGAATTTTGCACTAAAATATAAAAAATTTTTTTTTTTATTTTAATTGAAATTTTTTCAAATTTTGATTTTTATTTTTAAATTTTTTAATTTTAATTTTTAAAGTTCATGGTAATTTTAATTAATTTACTGCACTGTTGTTTTAATTCTTAAAATTTTTTTGTTTTACTTCTTAAAATTTTTCATTTTATGTGTAAAAATATTTCATATTTATATTTAAAATTTTAGAATTTTCTTCTTAAAATTTTTCGTTTTCATTGTTAGAAATTATTATTTTTATACTTAGAAGTTTAAAAAATTTGACGTTCTTAATAAAATATTCTTTATCATTTTAATTTTAAATTTTGACATTTTTAGATATAATCTTACATTTGTCCTTTTTGTTTTCAAAAATTTTTCATTTCCATTTTAATTTAAAATCTTTAAATTTATATTTAATTTTTAAAACTTTTTATTTAATTTAATTTTAATTTGTAAAATTTTTCTTTTTAATTTTGAAAAAAATCCAATTTTTATTCCAATTTTTAAAATTTTTCATTAAAATTTTTTTTTTATTCTAAATGATAATCTTCAATTTTTCATAGTTATGATGAGAGGTCGAGAATAAATACACCATTATTTAAGATTACATTTCGTTAACAAAATTTACTTCTTAATTTTTTAATTGAATTTTAGAAACACGAGTAGGTTTAGTTGTTTTCTGAATATAAGTACTTTTCAAATTCATTTTATTCTTCTAAAGTTTCCAATTCATCAAATTAAATTAAAAAAATAAAATTGTTCAATTTATTATCTGAATCTCCTATCTACTCGTAATTATACCCTACTAGCAGACTCCAGCGCTCGAAATTCGAGTGCAATTTCTAGACAATTTTATTTCCCAACTTAACCAATTCACAAACCAACACATTTTTGGTTTATTATTATTGTGAATGAAGATAACAAACTCATTAACAAACACTTTACCAAATTTAATAAACACACACATAGCATACGTATAATTTTATGTATGTGTTAGTAGCAACTTTAAATGCAATTTACTCAATATAAAGGAAAAAAGTTAAAAAATCTGTAAATCTGGTGAACAGCTAAAAAGAAGTGCCTTTCAAATAATATACGTTTGGTCCAAATGGGGATAAAATGGTAGGAGAAAACATCGGTAACAAGAAACCACCTAACCTATTAATATTATGGATACCACTATGTGGTTAGGGTATAATGACTTTGTGCTGATATTTGTACCTACCAAAAATATTTGACCTGGACCCATCTTTTATTATACCGATCGATTCAGAATCACTTTCTGCGTCCGTCCGTCCGTCTGTCTGTGTGTCCATACAAACCTACAGGTCGTAAATATGAATGTATTTTGATGAAATTTAGTATGTTGACTTCTACCGGCCATACGATGAACCCTATTGGAATTGGTGAAAATTGGTTCATGTTCAAACCTAGTCCCCACACAAATGACCCCTATGAGATCGACTTAAATGATCACAATATAAAAATTATCGTATAGAACCCGATCAAATTGGATCTGTGTATGTTTATTGCATCCATTAATCACTAATCCAAAAATAAATCTTATAGGACAATTCTTATTCATAGCCCCCTTATCAGCATCTTGATCCGATCTTCGCTTTTTTCTTAAATTTAGTTTTTATGTATTTTTGCAAAAATAATAAATGATCTTAACAAACGTGGTCGTAATCGGTCCATTTTTCGGCCTAGTCCGGTATAAATATAGCATCCGATATGAACTTTTTCATATTCAAAGGCAAAAAAGTTAAAAACATTGCCATTCAGATTTCGTTTATGCTCATTTTATACATCCAATTAATTGGACCTAAGAGATAGGGTCTCTAAACCCGTGGTATAGGGTAACATATAGTCGGTCTAGACCGACTAAAATCTTCTTGTTTTATTTTAATTATTTATATGTTTCATTGAATTTCATAAAATTTGTCATTTTACTTTTTAAATTTTTTTATTTTAATGTTTTAAATTTTTGATATTAATTTTTTCAAATTTTCATTCTATTTAATATAAGTTTTAATTTCAATTTTTAAAATTTTTGGTTTTATTTTCAATTAAAATTTAATTTAAATTGTTTAATATTTCATACAATTTTTAAAACTTTTTTAATTACATATATGTTTTAACTTCTTCATATATATTTTTAGAATTTTTTATTTTTATTTTAAACATTTTATTTTTTGATTTTAATTTTTAAAATTTTTCATTTAATTTTTAAAACTTTTTCATTCTAATTCTTGAAATTTTTTTTAATGTTTTAAATTTTCTCATTTTCAATATTTGAGGTTTTAAGTACAAAATTTCTTTCATTTTAAATTTTCAATTGTTTATTTTAGTTTATTCTTAAAATTTTTATTTTTAATTTTTAAAATTTTTCATTTTTGTATTTAATTTATTTTATTTTTAGTTCTATAATTTTTTATTTTAATTTTTAATATTTGTCACTTTAACTTTTAAAATTTTGCATATTAATTTTCAATATTATTTCGTTTTAATTTTAGTTCTTTAAATTTTCAATTTAATTTAATAAAATTTGTCATTTAGATTTTTTATATTTTTTATTTTAATGTTTCTAATTTTTGATTTTCATGCTTTAGAATTTTCATTTTAATTTTCTAAATTTGGCATTTTAAGTGCATTTATTTCATTTGAAATTTTCAGTCCTTCAGTTTTTAATTTTAATTTTAATCTTAAAAGTTTTCATTTTCATTTTGAACATTTTCGTAATTGTTTTCAATATTTCTTTAAATTTAATTTTAATTCTTTAAATTTTTCATTTAATTTTTTTAAATTTTTCGTTTAAGTTTTTAAAATTTTTTATTTAAATGTTTTAAATTTCATATTTTTTGAAAATTTTTTTTTATTATCATTTTAAACATTTCATTTTATTTTGATTTTAATTCTTTAAATTTTTAATTTTTATTTCATTTTAAATGTTCATTCTTTCAATTTTTTATTTTAGTTTTAATCTTGAAAATTTGAATATTAATTTTTAGAATTTTTATATAAAGTGGTTGTTTTCATTTTTAGAATTTTTTAGATAATTTATTTTAGTTTTAGTTATTTAATTTTTGTGTCTTTTCAAAATTTTTCACTTTAATTTTTAAAATTTTAATTTAATTATTAAAATTTTAATTTAATTGTTAAAAGTTTTATTTTAATTATTACAAATTGTCTTTTTGATTAAATTTCTAAATTAAAATTTTTAATTATTACAAATTTTCATTTTAATTAAATATCTTAAATTAAAATGTTATAATATTCTATATTTTTTTTGGAAAATTGTTCTTTTGTATTCTCAAAATTTTTCAATTTAAAAAGTTTTTCATGAAATTTCAAAAGGTCCAATATTTTTAGCATCTTAATTCTTTCAAATTTTCGAAAGATTGAAAATTTTATTAAGTTATCGTTTTTAATAAAAATTTTTTCAAGTTAATTTTTGTCAATTGAATTTTATTCATTTATAGAAAACATATATTCAAAATCGTTTAATTCTTATATAATTTCAAATCATCAATAAATAACTGCTAAAATTAAAATTATTCAATTTAATATAAGAATCTGTTACCTCAGTGTTTTTTTTGTATATTTTTTCGATTGTAACAATATAATATTAATATTAACTAGTAGATACCAGCACTTGAAATTCGAGTGCGAATTCTAGGAAATTTTATTTTTCATTTTATAAAGACCCTAAAGGACTCATTTTAAATGAAGAAAACAAACTCAACACAATAACACAAACACGTTAAAAAATTTAATAAACACACACATAGCATTGTATAATTTTATGTATGGGTTAGTAGCAACTTTAAACGATCATAACTCCAAAAAAATATTCCAGACGATGAAAATCTGTAAATCTGGGTAAAAGCTAAAAGGAAATACCTTTCAAATGATAAATTTTTTGTCAAAATTGGGGTAAAGCTGTGAAACTTACATCGGTCAAAAGACATCGCCTTGCCTATTAATATTATAGATATTAGAATATTAGACATAAGATAAAATATTAAAAAATCATTTTTAAGTAAAACGTTGTGAAATTCTTCTTCTTTTTTTTTTTATTAATTTTCTTTAATAAAGAATAGAAATTTCCACCTTGCGTTTGAAGATTTACCCCTTTTGAATAGTTTTCTATGGTACGCGCCTTATGTTGTATATTAATCATAGTTGTCTTATTTGAATATTCAGATGATAATTGTAGTTTTCATTCCACGTTAATTATTACAATGATTTTTTCAAACATTTGTTGTATGTTTTTTTTGCAATATTTGTAAATTTCAAAATTATGGCTATAAATTGCAACAAAGCAAAAGAAAAAAAAAATGTAATCAAAATATTAAGAAAAAAACAACAATTTTTAAATAAACTTATGTAATTAAAAACACGTACAACAGATCCTATGCAAAATGATACGAGCAGTAGAAAAAAAAAAGATTTTAAATTATATATTAAACTGAACTGCAATGAAAAAAAAAACAGAACAGCAAAGAGGAGGTGGTAGTAGTGAGTTGGATATAAATCAATATTTTTATAAATTTTTAAACAAAAATTTAATAATTTTATGAATTAAAGAGATAAAAAAAAAATTAAATTAAAATGTTTATTGAAACCCAAAATACTTTCAAAAGACTTTGTTGTAGGTAGAAGTAATTGATATTTTTTGTTGTTAAAAAAATACAGAAAAAAACCATTAATATCACATCCGTTTCAAAATTGTTGAAAAAAAACCTAAAAATTAAATAATTTAAATTGTGTTGCTTCAAAATGAAAAAACATACAAAAAACCAACATTGAATATCCGGTCAACATAGATTATCAGAAAAAATAAAAAATAAATAAAAACCCAACACTCATCATAATTCACCTGTTGTGACAACAAAATATTGAAAAAAAAATAAAGAAAAAACAATAGATGTTTGAACAAAAATTGTTGTAAAAGCAATGAACTCTTAACAAACTTAAAACATAAAACTACACTAAAAACAAGTAAGAGTGTTAAATTCGGCTGTGTCGAATCTGTGATACCCTCCATCTGGGTGTTTTCTATTACATAAATATCTGGATTAATTGCACTATTTATAACAAATTAAAAAAAAAATTTTTAATAACTAAACAATTTGATAAACATAACATAAAATTGTTACCACAAACTCACTGAATTTTTAACAATTTTTAGAGGTGTCTTTATATATTTTTTGGGATATATCTTGGTACAATGAAGCGCGATTTACCAGATTTTCATTAACAACCTGCTCGAAATAATGACAAACAATATCGTCATAACTTTACCCAGGTATATGGTTTATTTTGTGACTGAGCGTGGTTTTAAGAGACAGACGGACGGACGGACAGACGGACATCGCTATATCGAATCAAGAATATATATACTTTATTGGATCGCAAATGCATTTTTCGATGCCTTACAAACGAAATGACGAACTGATATATATATGCCCACTGCACAATGGTGTGGAGGGTAAAAAAACGAAATTTACATAAATTTATTTATACATACGTATTTTTTTTTGTATTTGTCATTCTTCAGAGATATTATGACTTAATTGATAATTAGTTTTGAAAATAATAATAAAGAAAAAAAAACATATAAAACTTTATTATGCTTAAAACGTTTTTCATAAAAATTAAAGAAACCCAGAAATAATGAAAGTTGATATTCAATTATTTTGTTTTTTTTTTTATGAATTTATTAAAATGCTTTATGATTATTAATTCTTAAGACAATATTTTTGTGTTATTTTGTTTTATGAAATTAAGATTTATGTTACTTTTTTTTAATTATAGGTTTTTTAAAATATTCCTTAAATCCAGCAGCAAAAGTAGTTAACAACAAAATGTGGAGAAAAAATTTTAAACAAAAAAATTACTTACAGAACACGTGTTGTTGTTTTTGTTTTTGTTTGTACAACTTCTCTCGTATCATGGGTACGAGTACCTACATTAAAGTAAAAGCAATATGTTACCAATTCTGTCTGTCTGTCTGTTTGAATACATACAAAACATTTTGTACTTAACAAATTGTTTATTACGATTATTTTTTGTTTTTGTTGCTTTTTAATGTTGTAGTTAACCTTTTATAGAGTTATGGTTTCAGGACCACCACCATACCACACTCTATTTATCAGAGCAAACATGCAACCAAATAAATAACTTAAGCTTTTGTTTTAACCCTTTTTGTTTCGTTTAATTTTGGTTAAGGTCATACTAATTTTTCATAACAAATCACGAACATGCCCATGCTGACCAAATAAGATAGTTAAACTCTAGAGCAGTTTGAAATTTAAAACGGCCAAAGTAATAAACATATAAATTTAAAAAAATTTTAATATTATATATTTTTTGAATAATAAATACAAAATCATAATAAATACATTATTGTTGTTACCTTTAAGATTTTGGTTTTTTGAAAATTAAAAAAATTATTTTTTTTTTCTAATAAGTTTTTTTCAACATTTCCAAAACGGAGACCGTTGGTGTGATCCCAAAACTTTTAGCTTAAAACAGTCCGAAAGTTTATTGAAAAAGGAAGAGAGAGCTCCTCAAAAAATAAGCTAGACCCATAAAAATAACCAACTAAGTAAAAAATTTTATAAAACAAATAAAAAGTTATAGTAAGTCTAGACCACCTATGCGATAACCTATACCATCCCTTTAGAGATGGGGTCTCAGGTTCAACTAATTGGTTGTAAGAAATAAGCATAATCCAAATTTCGATGGTATTGTTTTAATTTATTTGCCTGCAGATATGAAAAGTTCATATCGGATGCTATATTTATATGGGGACTAGGTCAAAAAATGGATTCATCCTGACTATATTTGATATGGTACTTACATATATTTTTTTTTCAAAAACATATACAAACCAAATTTGAGAAAAATTTATCCAATATTTTTTTTTTTTTAGATTTAAGTGAAGATCGGAAGCAGCTTTATATTTGGACCATGACGAAGAATTAACCTATAGGGTTTATTTTTGGACTGCTGGCAAATGGATGTAATAAACATAAACAAACCCACATTGGACGAGATTTATACGATAATTTGTTATGTTATGTTAATTTAAGTCGATCTCATAGGGGTCATTTGTTTGGCGACTAGGTCTGATCATGAACCGATTTTCACCAATTTCAATAGCGTTCGATCTATGGCTGACAAAAGCTTACATACCGAATTTCCGTAAAATAAAGTAATATTTACTACCTTTTGTTTGATTTCAAGGTTCAATTACGGACACACAGGCGGACGGATGGACGGACGGACTTCTGTAAATCAGCACAAAGTCATTATACCCTCACCACATAGCGGTATAGGGTACACGAATTTTTATTTAAATCATCGTGAAACAGGAAAAAGTAAGAATGCAGTTCGATTTCTAGGACCGTTGATTCCGCTTATGGGCAAAATTGCACTTTACGGGGCGCACCGCCAAAAAAAAATGGAAAATGATCCCCTCCTGGAATTAATCCGGAGATTACGAAAATCAATACCAGAAGGGGGAAAATGCCCCTGGGCGGGCCCAGGAGGCCCCAAAAAGGGACCCAAGGTTGCGAAAAATCATGTGGATACTCAAACTTCCGGAAATTTTATGGAGAAAAAAAAAAAGAAAACAAATTTGGGGCGTGGTCCCAAGTGTCCCCAGCCCCCCCCCCCCCTAACATTGGGGGCCTGATCCATTTTATAAGTATGGGTATTCAAATGAAAGGGAAAACGGAGAGCATTAAGAAAATGGAATAATTTTTGGATACTGTTGTTGTTTTTTTGTAATTTTTTCGAAAATGAAAAAAAAAAATTAAAAACAAAAAATTTTATCGATGCAGGTTTGACAGATTATACGAGGGGGTGCTTTAATACCATGTGAGATAAGGCCATGATGGCTTTATCTCTCATTCAATAGGGAGATAAAGTAATTTTTTTCACTTGAATGGGAGATAAAGCCATCATGGCCTTAGCTGACATTAGCAATATTAGAAAATGGCTTTATCTCTCATTTTAGTTTTCTTATTTTTATAATTAAGAGGCAATGGTTTTCCCTTTTAGAAAATGTTTAAATTAGATGTAAACATTCCGTAAAAGGGAAAATCAATAGTTTTCTTATTTTATTATTAAGTATTGAAATCTGGCTTCGCATACTAAAGTTTTCCTGCGTGGCGGCCTGCGGCCGCGCTTAAGGGTTTTCTCCTTCAGTAGGACGCGGCAGGTGGCTTCGCTGAATAAAGTTTTCCTGCGTACGTCACAAGAACAAAAAAATGTGTTTTATAAACAAGATTTATACCTAATACCGTTAATAGTTTTCATTTTACTACATTTATACCTATTACCATTAATAGTTTTCATTTTTAATAGAATCGCGCGATTTTTTCGAAATAATTTTATGGCTTAAAAACAATAACACAGCATTATAAATTTTATAATTTTAACCAAAATTTTGTGAAATGTTTGTTAAAATTTTTTTATTAAATTTTTATTCATTAAAAAAATTTTTTTCTATCTTATGCCGATTTCTTTGCTGACAAAAAATGTCACATTTTATTTGCACTTTTTTCGAAAAGTATATTTTTTTATAAATTCTGAATTAAGAGCATACTTATACATCAGTCGAAAGGTTTGTGTTCATTAAATGTAATAAAAATTTGATTGTTATCCTCTTGGAAGTCATAGGATGACCAAGTTTCAGATCGAAAAAGGGGACCAAAGGGGAAATATTCTCACACTATGATCTGAAAGAATTCAATGGCTGCAATTTTTTTGGATTTACAAAGGCTCGACCTTGATACCTTTCGATTGATATATAAGATAAGTTTGCTCTTAATTCAGAATATATATAAAAAAAAAACACTTCGAAAAAAGTGGAAATAAAATGCGACACTTTTTCAGAAAGGATAACGGCATTAAAGTTTTTTTTTTACTTCTAATCATGTTGGAATACCAATCATTTTTACTAGCAGTTTGGTGTTGAAATAGAGAAAAATCTATAGACGTGTTCAAAAGTTATAAGTAAAACTCTGAATATATCTCCAGCTTAATCATGTGGAATATTACATATTAAAATTATTTAATTTTGCAAAAAAAAAAAATAAAAATAAAATAAAAAAAATACGTAAGGGTGTTAAATTTGGCTGTGGCGAATCTTTGATAACCTTCACCTGGGTTTTGTAAAAGTAAATTATTACAACAAATGCACTGACTTTTTAAACTCTTTCTTTTAACTTATACTCTCTGTATGTCGGTCTGCCATGGGGCAACCCCATTCTCCCTCATCCAATTGATCTTAAACCTGGCCCATAGTCTTGTTGTGTCTATGGATTAATTTTGGGGTAATCACGCACAATCAATCATAGTCACGCACAGTGACGGAATGATTTAAAATCTATTTCTCCTTATCCAATCGATCTGAAACTTGGTCGATAGACTTGCTAGGAGAAAGATTAACTTTGACATAGTCACGCACAGTCATGGAGAGATTAAAACCTCACTTCTCCTCATCCGATCGATCTGAAGCTTTTTCATAAACTTGTTGTGGCCAAAGATTAATTTTAAGATAGTCACACAAAGTCATCATAGTCACGGAGTGATTTAAACCCCATTTCCCCTCATCCAATCAATCTGAAAGTTGGTCGATAGACTTGTTGTGACCAAAGATTAATTTTAAAATAGTTACGCAAAGTCATGCACAGTCACGAAGAGATTCAAAACTCATATGGATAAGAAAAAAAAATTTTTAATAAAAACTTTGTTTTTATGAGTTAGAATATTAATATTTTTTTTAGAGGTGTCTCGATATTTTAGCTAATATATTCGCACAATGATGCCCGATTTACTGCATTCTGAATACCAACCTGATCGAAATAATGGCAAACAATATTATGTTAAGTTTGCCCAGATGAATAGTTTATTTTGTGAATGAGCGTGATTTCAACAGACAGACGGACAGACGGACATTTCTATATCGACTCGGTTTTTTATAAGGACCAGCAATATATATATTTTCTGAGATCGCATACTCGTTTTTCGATGCGTTACACTGAATGACAAACTGATATATACGCTCTGCACTGTGGTGTGGAGTTTATAAAAATTGGTGTTACTATTGGTGTTACTAAATTTATTGGTCTTACGCATACAAACCAAAAAATTGTTTAAAGAGCTTGTTAAAGCTCTGTTACGCACTACATGGGCTGCCTAATTGGCTGGTATTTGTGGCAAATATTTACCGTTATTATAAGTATTTGGTTATTGAAAATGAGACAAATCAATCGACCAATTTATAAGATGTAAATAAAAAAAATCATGTGAGTCCGATCACAGGGGAGATGTGTAAACATCTGGCAATAAATAAAATGCAGAAAACAGCGACAAAAAGGTTATTACATATCATAATTTTTTCACCAAACAATCATGTCACACCGATTTGTCTTAATGCTCACATGTTACGCGTAAGATCTTACGCTCACATATTACGCTGTTTTTGTGATTGTACTGTGAATTAGAAATTTACCCCCCTGCGCGTATAGATGTTTACACATCAAAGAATGAATGAAAGTCTATAGATTATCCATAGCAAATAACACATTTTGTTAAAATGTTAATTGTAGTAGCGTATTTTGCATATGACGTGTCACATTATTAAAAATATTTCTGAATTCTGATGAATGCACAACCTATCAGGTCCCTTGGTTAAATTATTGTAAAAATATTTGTCCTTACTATAAGTTGTTTAATATTTAAAATGAGCAAAATCCATCGAAGGGTTTCAAAGTTATAAGTGAAAACGTGAAGATAAGGAAATAGGGTTGGGCCTCTAAATATCTCGAAATTAACCATATAAAGTATTTGTTGATTTCATTTATAGGTGGGTCTTTTTTAAAATATAGTTTCTTAAAATTTTGATATCGCACAATTCAAAAAATTGTTTGTAGAGCTGGTTAAAATTATGAACCAAATAGGCGGTCGATTTGGCTGGTTTTTACAGAAAATATTTGCCATTATAACAAACACTTTGGTATTAAAAAATGAGCAGAATCTATCGAGTAGTTAACAAGTTGTAAATGCAAATGTGCAATGATCTTCTGATTATCAATTTTGATAAGATTCCAACTGTAGTAACGTATTTGATTTACATCTGTCACATTTTGACAAGCAAACAATCCTTTTTTTCAGGATTATGTTAATATCACAAGCAAGCAGACGTCTTGGTTAAATTATTGAAAAAAATATTTTCCGATTTGGTATTAAAAATTAGAAAAATCTATTAAAGAGGTTAAAAGTTATGAGTGGAAATATTAAGAGCAGAAAATAGGACGGACCTCGAAATGTCTTTAAATTAATCATATGAAATATTAATATATTTTGTTACGATGTAGTTTCATAATTTCGATACCTCGCAATTAATTTTTTATTTTTTATTTTTGAAAAGTGTGTTGCGAACAAAATTGGCGGCCGTTTTGGCTGATTTTTATTGAAAATATTTGCCGTTATTATAAGTAGTTTGGTATTGAAAATGAGCAAAATCTATCGATTAGTTCAAAAGTTATAAATGAAAAATATAAGAGATCTTCAGATTACATGGAAAAATTTTGTTTGTATTTCATTTCGCTGTTACAGAAAAAAAAATATATATATTTTTTTAGGATTCTATGAAAATTCGAGTTTCACTTCAAAAACATATTTTACCTCAAAAGTATTTTTTTACCTCAAATAATTTTCTTTTTCATAATTTATTCACATAAAAAAATCATCTGAATTTTTTTATTGACCATTTATATATACCAGCAGATTCCAGCGCTCGAAATTCGAGTGCAATTTCTATCCAGCTTTATTTTTCAACTTAGCCAATTCACAAACAAACACACTTTTGGTTTATTATTATTGTGAATGAAGACAACAAACTCATTAACCAACACATTAACAAATTTAATAAAACACACCCCAGTATTTATGCATTGAAATTTTATTTCTCCAATGTTGGAGAAAAGTTAAGTTCTCAAATTGATGTGAAATGTAATTCTCAACTTGAGTTGAACAATTTTTCTCCTTGTTTGCTTTCAACTTGACATCAAGTTGAGACTTAACATTTTTTTCAATCTTTGAGAAACATTTTACTCTCAATTGGATATCCAACACTTTTCTCCACTTGAGACCAAACATTTTTTCAACTTGAATACGATTTGTGTTAAGTTTGAGATATTATTTAAATATGTCATAAATAATAAATTAAATTAAAAAATGCCAAAAAAGTACAAATAATTAATTGATATATTTTTAATTATTTCTGCTTTTTGTCGAATTTTTCAATTTAAATTCTTATTTATGACATATTTAATATTAATATTCATAAAATGTACAAATAATTAATTCAATTATTTTTAATTCTAGATTTTAAAAATGTACATAATATGTACATTTAATGTTAAATATGTACATAATAATGTTAAATATGTAATGAAATTAAATTGAAACATTAAAAAAAGTACATTGTTTTCATTTCTAAAATTAGTGTAATTTTTTTAATATGGCAATTCCGATTGATACCGATTGGAGAAATTTCTTTGCTATCAAGTTGAGAATCACAAATTTCTCAATTTGATAACTAAGAAAATCGTCATATAAAAAATGTGCCTTTTTAGTTGAGAAGACTATAATCGGACTATTGAGGTGCATTTGAGAATTAACGTTGGATATTTGAGAAATGTATTTGATCTGAAATGCACCTCAAGTTGATAGCAAACAAAAATTATATTGGGACATAGCATATGCTTAGTAGCAACTTTAAATACAATTTACTCAAAATAAACGGCTAAAAAGAAATACCTTTCAAATAATAAACGTTTGGTCAAAATCGGGATAAAACGGTGGAACAAAACATCGGCCACAAGAAATCGTCTAGCCTATTAATAATATAGATATATATTTTTTCTCAAAATCTTCTTTTTAACTTAAAGACGCTTGCTATGAACGACTGTTTTTTTGCTTTAAAATAATTTTTTTTAACTTTAAAATTGCTCGTAGTTAAAATATTTTTCAACTTCAAAAATATTTGTTTCTTGTTTTTACCTTAAATAATTTTATGTAATGTTGTAAAAATTATTTTTCCACCTCAATTTTAATTCACTTAAATTTTTTCTCTCAAAAAAAAAAAAAAATAAAATAAAAAATAAAAAAAATGTAAGTTACTTGATTATTTTCTCGAAATAAGATTTACTAGCAGATTCCAGGCCTCGAAGTTCGAGCGCAATTTCTGGGATATTTTATTGTTTCATTAATTAAAGACCCTAAAAGTATGCTAATCAATTATAGCCAATTCACAAATCAACACAAAAAGCAAACTCATTTTGATCACAATTGCATTAACAAATTTAATAAACACACACATAGCATTGTATAACTTTATGTATGTGTTAGTAGCAACTTTAAATGCAATTTACTCAAAATAAAGGAAAAAATTTTAAAAATCTGTAAATCTGCAAAATGGCTAAAAAGAAATACCTTTCAAATAATATACGTTTGATCAAAATCGGGATAAAACGGTAGAACAAAACATCAGTCACAAGAAATCGCCTAGCATATTAATATTGTAGATAAAATAAATAAATTTGTATTCACAACAAAATTTTTTCACCTCTAAAAATTTTTTTTCACCTCTAAAAAATTTTTTTCACCTCAAATTTTTTTTCTCAAAAATCTGTTCCTTCTGAAAAAAAGTAGATGTAATTATTTGGTAGTAATTTCTTTTATAGAATAACTTATAACTAATGTATTATAACAGTATTTTTCACCTCTCTCAAAAAAAAAAAAATGTTCCCCATTTGATTTTTCTTCAACTATAATAAGACTTATACGATCCACAAGTAACAATTTTACTTAAATATTCCGTATTTCTGCTTAAAAAATATTTTGTGCCATATTATTTATTCGAAATTGAAGTCGAAAATTGTTTAAATAAATAATCTCTAAACAAAAATTTTAATTTTTAATATTATTCTTCTCTTTCTCTTTCATGTTTGTTTTTTATTTATTTTTATTTTTTTTATAATAGAATATCCAGAATTGCTTTCCCGGATGTATAATTTATTTCCGCTATTCTATCAAGATAATTTTATCTACCAATATGATTTCCTTTATGGCTGTTTTACTCATTGTAGGGTTAAATTAAAACTCCATAAATTTTATGTTTTAAACTAACAATGGGCCGTAACGCCTCAACGATTAATTTGTTAAATGTTTTTTAATATTTGGAATACTCAAACACGTACTAGGAGTACAAAATTCTGCTTTTAGGCCTTTATTTTGGTTTAAAGTTAAAACCCCCCAAAATATAAAACAAAATAAAAAATAAATGGTAAAATGCAGACAGCTGCTTGATGTTATTATTATTTATTGCCAACTTCAAGTATTGATTTTTTAAACTCTTTTTTTTTCGTTGAAACCTCCGCACATTTTTTTCTTTTTATAAATCTTCTTTTATCCAAACACATTTCATTTTTGTTTTTCGTTCTGTCGTGTGTCAATAAATTTCTTCAACATTTTATGGATGATTTTTCATTCTTCAATCTTCTTGTCTTTAGCAGTTTTTTTTTTTTGTTTTTTCGTTTTTTTTTTTTGGAACGTTTATTATTCTTGAAAAGATTTTAAGAAATTTACGTGCTGTGTTTAGCCAGTGGGTGTGTTAAAATGTTTGTATGATGTTTTTTTCCAAGATTTTTAATTCAGTTACTTACATGTTTTATCATGTTTTGCATAAAAATTACACCAATTTTTTATGTTTCTTTAGAGGGGAGGAGAATTTTTATTAACTGTTTTTTAGTGTTAAGGCGGCATTATTCAAAGCTTTAAATAGGTCATAAATTTGTTTTGTTAATAATATAATCAAAAATGTTAATTAAAAAATTAAATAATGTATCAATTATTATCAATTAAAGCAATTAAAATATGAATGGTCGGACAATGTTGGCTTAAGGCTTAAGACCACAAATGGTGTTCCAACAAGATACTACTTTACGTTTAGTTACAGTTTAAGAGAAGAAAAAAAAAATTATTGGCAACATGAAAACTCTGAAAACTACTCATTTATTAAAAGAAAAAAAAAAAACAAGTTCCATACAAGTTTAGTAGAAACAGGCAACTAGTTCTTCTGATACTAATAACTACAACAACAACTGGATAAAACTAGACCTTCTGCTGGTTTTTGTAGAACTAGTTCATGAACTAATGCTAATCGTAAAATGACGCTACAATCAAAATATGATTTTTTATATTTTTTTACAAAACATTTGCTAGTTTCATTCTAATATATTTAACCCTTTCATGCCCGAATTAATTGGGGCGTGGTTAAACATTTTTCCAGTTCATGTAGTTGTTAGGTTAGACCTAAATATGAACTGCTTTCAATTTCAAAGTCCTATGTATCCTGGTTTACCCGTTATGAAATGTTGCCTATAGGCAACATTGAGTTTGAAAAATGACTGACCACAATCTAAAAGTATTTTTTAATTTTATTTTCTAATTTTTTAACCTTTAAGAAATATCTTTAAGCATTTAAATTTATACTTTTAAATATCTTTATTACTTTTTTTTTTTGGATTATATGTAAACTCAAATAAGATTATCTCTCAAATGATCTCTATCAATACCTAGAATAAAATATTTGCAATTAGGCTTGCACAATATATCAAGCTACTCTGAGAAAAAACCGTAGGAGAAAAATAAAAATGCGCGACTTATAAGCTAAAATATACAATGTTGCCTATGGGCATTAAAGGGTTAAGAACATTAAGTTATATGTATATCTGGGACTGTGTCAAGTTGTATTTGGGTTAAGGAGTTGCAAGACATGGGCATGTTTTCATATGTACATGTGCATATTTTGCTTTAAATAAATCAATAAAATCCAATAATTTTACCATAAAATGGCATCGATTTACAATTGCATTTTTATGCATATTTTGCTATAATTGTATGTTTGTGCATATTTTCTTAAAAATTATCTTACATTGAATTTATTTCATAAATATCTATTCCAACCAAAAAATTTACTATAAAATAGGATCGATAGGTGTTTGCATATTTTTGCATATTTTTCTTTAAATACATATATTTTTTTTTTTTTTTTGCAAATTTTCATTAAAAAAAAAAACACATTTATTGAGCTTTTCTTTATAAATATCTATTCGAATCAATATATTTAGCAAAAAATTGAATTGATTTGTGGTTGCTTAGTTGTGCATATTTTGCTTTAAATGAATGTTCTTGTGTATTTTCATTAAAATACGAAAAATCATATCAATACAAATTAATAATTTTATAAAAAATGAATACATTTCATAAAAATCTAATCGAGCATATTTTTGCATATTATGCTTTATATGCATATTTTTGCAAAATATCATTAACAACCTAATTTTAACTTTACGAAAAATCAAATCAATTCAAATTAATAATTTTACGAATAATGAAAAAATTTCATAAAAATCTATTCGAGCATATTTTTGCATATTTTGCTTTATATGCATATTTTTGCAAAATATCATTAACAACCTAATACTAACTTTGTTCATAAATAGCTATTTGAATCAATTAAATTACCATGAAATAACATCGGTTTGTGTTGGCACATTTTTGCATATTATGCTTTAAATACTACATTTTTGCATTTTTTTTTTTATAGAAAATCCCTTTTATTTAACTTGTTCATAAATATCTATCCGAAGCAATAAATTTAGATTTAAGTATCGTTGACTTGTAGTTGCATATTTTTGCAAATTTTTACTTAAAATGCATATTTTTACATATTTTCATAAAATTACGCATTTAATACACTTTTTTCATAAATATCTATCCAAATTGATAAATTTACAATAAAAATAGCTTTGATTTGTAGTTGCATATATTTGCATAATTTGCTATAAATGTATGTTTTTGCTTATTTTTTTTTATCGAAACCCCCCATTTATTTAACTTTTTTCTTCCATAAATTTACAATAAACTGGCATCGATTGGTGGTTTCATAGTTTTGCATATTTTGCTTTGAATTTTCATTTTTGCATATTTTCATAAAGAAGCCCATTTATTGACCTTCTTCATAAATATCTATCTAAATTTGTATTAAAAATGCCATTGATTTGTAGTTATATATTTTTGCATATTTTTACTTAAAATGCATTTTTTTTACACATTTTCCTAAAAATTCGCATTTAATTAACTTTTTCATAGAGATCTATCCAAATCAATATACATATATACACTAAAAATGGTATTGGTGGTTGGTTGCGTATATTTTATAGAAAAGCCCTTTTATTGAGATTTTTCATAAATATCTATTCGAATCAATAAATTCAGATTAAAATATCGTTGACTAGTAGTTGCATATTTTTTCATATTTTTACTTAAAATGCATACTTTTACATATATTCATAAACATTTGCATTTTTTATAAAGATCTATCAAAATCAATAATTTGGCAATGAAAATAGCATTCATTTATAGTTGCATATTTTGCTGTAAATATGTATTTTTGCATGTTTTCTTAAAAATGATCATACATTGAATTAATTTCATAAATATCTATTCGAACTAATTAATTTACAATAACATGGGATCGATTTGTAGTTGCATATTTTTTTTTCATATTTTGCTTTAAATGTATATGTTTTCCAAAAATTCATTAATAATTTTTTTACCCTTATTAATAAATAACTATTTGAATCAGTAAACTGACCATGAAATAACATCAATTTGTGGTTGCAAGTTTTTGCATATTTTGCTTTTAATATATATTTTTTGCATATTTTTTTTTTTTCGAAAAGCCCTTTTATTGAGATTTTTCACAAATATCTATCCGATTTAGATTAAAATGTCATTGTTTTTTAGTTGCATATTTTTGCATATTTTTACTTAAAATGCATACTTTTACATATTTTTATAAAAATTCGCTTTTTAATTAATTTTTTCCTTAATATCTATGAAAATCAATTAATTTATAATAAAAAATAGCAGTTACATATTTTAACATAATTTGCTATAAATGTATGTTTTTGCTTATTTTTTATCGAAACCCCCCATTTATTTAATTCTTTCATCCGAATCAATAAATTTACAATAAAACGGCATCGATTGGTGGTTTCATAGTTTTGCTTTGAGTTTTCAGTTTTGCATATTTTCATCAGGAAGCCCATTTATTGAGCTTTTTGCATAAATATCTGCTAAATTTGTGTTTGCACATTTTTGCATATTTTTACTTAAAATGCATAATTTTTTCATAAAGATCTTTCAACTCAATAAATATACGCCAAAAATGGCACTGGTGTTTGGTTGCATATTTTTGCATATTTTGCTTGTAATATATATTTTTTGCATATTTTTTCCAAAAAGCCCGTTGATTGGGCGAATCCACAAATTTAGATTAAAATGCCATTGATTTTTTTAGTTCAATAGTTTTCCATATTTTTAAAATTTTCCTAAATACTTGCATTTAATAAGCTCTTTTTCCTTAATATCTATGTAAATCAATTAATTTATAATAAAAATGGTATGATTAGTAGTTGCATATTTCAGCATAATTTGCTATAAATGTATGTTTTTGCATATTTTCATCAAAACCGCCATTTATTTAACTTTTTTCATACGCATCAATAAATTTACAATACAATGACATCGAATGGATAGTTTTGAATTTCTTTTTGGCATGGTTTCTTCAAAAAGCTCATTTATAGAGTTTTTTTTCATAATAATCTATTTGAATCAATAAATTTAACAATATAATAACACTCATTTGTACTTAAGTATTTTTGCATATTTTGCTTAAATGCATGTTTTTGCTTATTTTCATAAAAATTTGCATTCTTTCCAAAAAAGTTTATCCAGATCAATAAATCTATCATATAACAAAATGTCTGCAATTTGAAATTGGAAATTTGGTTTTAAATGTGTGTTTTTCAATATTTTAATCAAGATCCTCATCATGTGTTGACCTTTTTTCTCAGATATATCTATTCGAATTAATAAGTTTAAACGCATATATTTGCATATTTTCATCAAAATACTATTGGTTACCATAAATTTATATCCAAATTAATACGTTTACTATATAAATGTTATATATTTTAAATTGAATTTTTTTTTTGCATATTTTGCTTTAAATGGTTTTATTTGCTTATTTTCAACAAAATCCTCATTATTTTCATAAATTTTTATCCAAATAAATAGGTTTACAATGAAAATTGCATCGATGCATTTAAAATTTTTTTTATATTTTCATCAAAATACGAAAAATCAAATCAAATTTTTTCATAAAGATCTATCTAATTCAATAAATATACACTAAAAATGGCACTGGTGTTTGGTTGCATATTTTTGCGGATTTTGCTTTTAATATATATTTTTTTTGCATATTTTTTCCAAAAAGCCCGTTCATTGAGCGCATCAACAAGTTTAGATTAAAATGCCATTGATTTGTAGTTGAATAGTTTTACATAATTTTAAAATTTTCCTAAATACGCGCATTTAATAAACTTTTTTCCTTAATATCTATGTAAATCAATTAGTTTATAATAAAAACGGTATGGATTTTTAGTTGCATAATTTGCTATAAATGAATGTTTTGCATATTTTCATCCGAATCAACCCCATTATTTTCATAAATTTATATCCAAATAAATAAATTTACAATAAAAATGACATGGATTTGTGATTGAATATTTTTGCATATTTTGCTTAAAATGGATTTTTTTTAATTTTCATAAAAAAGCCCATTTATTCAAATTTTTTCCTAAACATCTAATCGAATCAACAAAATTTACAATCAAATTTCATCGTTTTACTGTCGAATATTTTCGATTTAAATGCATGTTTAAGCATATTTTCATTAAAAATCCTTTTTTTTAACCTTTTTCATAAATATCTGTCCAGAGCAATAAATTTACAATAAAACGCCTTCAATTTGTTGTGGTACATGTTGGCATGTTTTGCTATAAATGCATATTTGCGCAACTCTAAAATTTTTTTTTTTTTGAAAATTTTATTGTTTCATATTAAACCTATTTCAAGAGAGAGAGAGAGGGAGAGAGGGTTGGCATGATGCCGCATATTCTGACATAGCCTCTATTAATATAGCAACAGATTTCATAAGGAAGTTCTACTAGATAGTCCTCTCTTAGAATGCACTGTAGTTTGGATATGTAATAGAAGCGACAATAATACTGGAATCGTATTATTTTGGGAATAAAAAACGGATCCAGATTTATTCAAAAAAATTTTTTTACAACTGTTTTTATACCCTCCACACCTCAGTGGCAGAGGGTATATATAGGTTTTTCATTCCGTTTGTAACGCATCGAAATAAATTCCTGAGGCCCCAAAAAAATATATTTTCTTATTCCTTATAACAAGGGAAGTTGATTTACCGATGACCGTCTGTCTGTCTGTCCGTCTGTCTGTGGAAATCACGATCACGCCGTCAATATTTAAGCTAGACCGTACTTTTTTGTACAAAATCGTTTATTAAGATCCCAAAAGAGTTGCTATTTAAAATCGTCAAAGGGTTCACGAGCTATGAATGAAACTTTGAAAAAACTCTTGAAAAAATAAAATTTTTCAGTGTGATTGTTGTTTTTCTTAAGATATGTTGTATATGTTGCAATTCTTCGTATTGTTCAAGTCATTACAGTTGTGTGTATATTAATAGTGCACGTGTCACATTGGCCTAAGCAAGTTTTACCACATATTTTTTTATCATTAAAATTAAATATTAAAAATTAAAAATTTAATAAAAATGAAAAGTGGAAAATGAAAAACGGAAAATGAAAATGGAAAATGGAAATTGAAAATTGAAAAATGGAAAATGAAAAATGAAAATCGAAAATTGAAAAACTAAAGATGAAAAATGGAAAATGAAAAATGAAAATGAAAAATTGAAAATCGGAAATGAAAAATGAAAAATTAAAAATGGAAACTGAAAAATGAAAAATGAAAAGTGGAAAATGAAAAATTAAAAATGGAAAATGAAAAATTAAAAATGGATAATGAGAAATGGGAAATGGAACATGAAAAATGAAAAATAAAAAATCGAAAATGAAAAATTAAAAATTAAAATTGAAAAATGGAAAATGAAAAATGAAAAATGAAAAATGAAAAATGGAAAATGAAAAATCAAAAATTAAAATTGAAAAATGGAAAATGAAAAATGGAAAACGAAAAACGGAAAATGGAAAACGGAAAACGGAAAACGAAAAATTAAAAATGGAAAATGAAAAATGAAAATCGAAAATTGAAAAACTAAAGATGAAAAATGGAAAATGGAAAATGAAAAATGAAAAATGAAAATAAAAAATTGAAAATCGGAAATGAAAAATGGAAAATGAAAAATGAAAATCGAAAATTGAAAAACTAAAGATGAAAAATGGAAAATGGAAAATGAAAAATGAAAATGAAAAATTGAAAAACGGAAATGAAAAATGAAAAATGAAAAATGGGAACTGAAAAATGAAAAATGAAAATTGAAAAATGGAAAATGGAAAATGAAAAATGAAAAATGGAAAATGAAAAATGCAAAATGGAAAATGAAAATTAAAAGTGAAAAATGGAAAACGAAAAATGGAAAATGAAAAATTAAAAATTAAAATTGAAAAATGGAAAATGAAAAATGAAAAATGGAAAATGAAAAATTAAAAATTAAAATTGAAAAATGGAAAATGAAAAATGAAAAATGAAAAATGGAAAATGAAAAATGAAGAATGAAAAATGGAAAATGAAAAATTAAAAATTAAAATTGAAAAATGGAAAATGGAAAACGGAATATGGAAAACGGAATATGGAAAACGGAAAACGGAAAACGAAAAATTAAAAATGGAAAATGGAAAACTAAAAATGAAAAATGAAAATTCAAAAATGGAAAATGTAAAATGATAAATGGAAAATGAAAAATGAAAAATGGAAAATGGAAAGTGAAAAATGGAAAATGAAAAATGAAAAATGAAAAATGGAAAATGAAAAATTAAAAATTAAAAATGAAAAACGAAAGATGAAAAATGGAATATGGAAAATGAAAAATTAAAAATTAAAAATGAAAAATTTTAAATTAAAAATGGAAAATGAAAAATTAATAAATTAAAATGAAAAATGAAAAATCGAAAGTGGAATATGGAAAATGAAAAATGAAAAATAAAAATGGAAAATGGAAAAGGGAAAATGGAAAATGGAAAACGAAAAATGGAAAATGAAAAATTAAAAACAAAAAATGGAAAATTGAAAATGAAAAATTAAAAATGAAAAATGAAAAATCGAAAATGGAAAATGAAAAATCGAAAATGGAAAATGAAAAATTAAAAATGGAAAATGAGAAATTAAAAATTAAAAACAAAAAATGAAAAACGAAAGATGAAAATTGAAAAGTGAAAAATAGAAAATGATAAATTAACAATGAAAATTGAAAATGAAAAAGGTGGAGGATATCAAAGATTCGGCCCAGCCGAATTTAACACCCTTACTTGTTTATAATGCTTCCGTAATAGAAGATTACTTCTATTCTATGACAAGCCGAAAACGAAAGATGAAAATTGAAAAGTGAAAAATAGAAAATGATAAATTAACAATGAAAATTGAAAATGAAAAAGGTGGAGGATATCAAAGATTCGGCCCAGCCGAATTTAACACCCTTACTTGTTTATAATGCTTCCGTAATAGAAGATTACTTCTATTCTATGACAAGCCGATATTATCTTCATGCCGAGAATAGCATCTATCACTATAGAAGCTCCTTTTTGCTCTAAGAAAACTCATTTTACCACATATAACAAAAATATCCGTCCGTCTCTCTGGCCGGCCGACTGTGTGAACTTGTTCATTTTGTATTCAAACTACAGGTCACAAATATTACTTTATTTTGACGAAATTTGGTATGTAAGCTTTTAGGGACCATCGGCCGAATGCTATTGAAAATATTGAAAATTGGTTCATGTTCAGACCTAGTCCCCTTATGAGATGGACTTAAATTGCCATAATATCCAAATTATCGTATAGATCTCTGTCAATTTTGGTTTGTGTGTGATTTTTTTACATCCATTAATCAGTAGTCCAAAAATAAACCCTGTGGAACAATACTTATTCATAGCCCCCACATAAGGCTGCTTCCCGATCTTCACTTAAATCTATCAAAAAACAAAAATATTGCACAGATTTTCAAATTTGGTTTGTGCATGCTTTACAAAAAATAAATGACCTTACCAAATATGGTCAGGATCGGTCCATTTTTCGACCTAGTTTCCATATAAATATAGCATCCGATATGAACTTTTACATATTCGAACGCAAAAAATATAAAAAAAATATAGGGCATCGTGTAGTCTAAACCGACTGTAATTTTGAACTTTTCCGTATTTTCGGGACCATATTTCTGTTAAAATATAAATAACAGGATCCATAGAAGACTGCTTCCATCCTATGACAAATAATTAATGGTGTTCATCCACCTTCTCACCACATCCACATCAATGCCAAGAATAACATTTATATAACTTCTTCGGAAGCTTTTTATACCCTCTACTACTATGTAATCAATATATAATGACTGTGCTGTGGTTTGTAACTACCAAAAATATTTGACCTAGACCCATCTTTTATTATAGCGATCGACTCAGAATCACTTTTTGAGTCGATTTAGCAATGTCTGTCCGTCCGTCCGTCTGTCTGTGTGTCCATATAAACTTTGTAATCAAACTATCATGAACGCTATTGAAATTGGGGAAAATCGATTCATGTTCAGAACTAGTCCCCATACAAATGATCCCTATGAAATCGACTTTAATTGAAATCCAAAATATCTTATAGATGTCGGTCAAATTGGGTTTGTGTATCTTTGTCTTTACTCCCATTAATCAGTAGTCCAAAAACAAACCGTATAGGACAATTCTTAGTCATAGCCCCCATATAAGCCTGTTTCCCGATCTTCACTTAAATCTATCAAAAAAACAAACACATTGCACAGATTTTTCTCAAATTTGGTACTTACATATATATTTTTGCAAAAAATAAGTGACCTTACCAAATATGGTCAGGATCGATCCATTTTTCGACCTAGTCCTCACATGAAAATAGCATCCGATGTGAACTTTTTCATTCTCAAAGGCAAACAATTAATATTATTAATTAATATTATTAAATACTTAATTTTTTTTTTTTACCATAAAAATTAAAAACTTTCCTGTCTTTTTTTCAAGTGTTTTACCCAAATTTGTTGTCCAAATTATTTTAGTTTAAAGGTGTTATTCAACTATAGTAAATCCTTATAATTAGCAGACTTAAAAATTTTTTTTTTAAATTTTCTTTCAAAGAAATTTTGTGGTTAAATATCTTTCAAAACTGAAAGAAACGTTCTTCTTCAAACAATTTTGTTATCATAGAATTTTACAATTTTTGCTAGTAATATTTCACTTTTTATCTCTAGCTGATATGCAGATAATTTTAGAAAAATTTAATTAAATTTTGTGGTTGTATAATAAAAACAAATTCTCTGTACCATCGCGCACACTACATGTGAAAGGATCTGCTCATAATGCAACAACATAACTGTATGTACAAATATACAAACTATACGTATTAATAAACCACAAATGGTTGAAGTAAACGACCGGAAAAAAATTATTACAACAATCGTTTTTACTGTCAAGAATAATGATTGCATTACGAAATAAAAAAATACATGAATATAAAAAAACAATAAATAAATAAAATGGAAAAAATCAAACCATATGCCATTTCCAAATGTGATTTCTACTATAAAGATCACACTCTACCACACATAAAGATCACATTCTACTTTGTATAAATATGTTGTTGCTGTTGTTGTTGTTTGTAAATAAACATGCAACATGCAAAGTCATTTTCATCATTATAAATAAACAAACCAAAAAAAAAAAAAAAATTATGCAAAATAATAAAAAAAAAACATTAACGCATATGCTCAACAGAAAATGACAGAGAAGAACGAACTTTTAAATAACGAAGAGGGCCTTAGGCAATACAAGATACAAGATTTAGACCAAGGACTGATTTATTATTAATGGATCTAAGTACATCAACTGGTCCATTTGGCTCGTAGGACCGTTAAAAGAAAATATTTATTTCTTCGAAAATCATTTCTTAAAAGTAAATTTTATAACTCAAATATATTAACACATTTTTTGTATATATTTTTTGGTATATCATTAAAAAATATGTTTAAAAAAAAAAACAAATGCAGATTTATCTGCAACAAACACGCAACCTGAAAAAACTGTTAACACAACATAAAAATTTAACATGAGATCAACATTTTTTATACCCTATACCACTATGTGGTTTGGGTATAATGACTTTGTGCTGCTGTTTGTAACAACCAAAAATATTCGTCCTAGACCCATCTTTAATTATACCGATCGACTCAGAATCACTTTTTGAATCGAAATAGCAATTTCCGTCCTTCCGTCCGTCCGCCTGTGTGTCCATGTAAAGCTTGTAATCAAACTACAGGTCGCAAATATGAATATATGTTGATGAAATTTGGTATATAAGCTTTCATCGGCCATGGGATGAACGCTATTGAAATTGGTGAGAATCGGTCGATGTTCAGACCTAGCCCCCATACAAATGACCCCTATGAAATCGACATAAATTGCCATAAGTTCCAAATTATCATATAGATCTCAGTCAAATTGGGTTTGTATGTGTTTATTACATCTATTAATCAGTAGTTCAAAGCTGCTTCCCGATCTTCACTTAAATCTATTAAAAAACAAAAATATTGCACAGATTTTTCTCAAATTTGGTTTGTATATATTTTTTCAAAGTATAAGTGACTTTACCAAATATGGTCACGATTTTTCGACCTAGTCCCCATATAAATATAGTATATCTATATCCAATTAGTTGGACCGAAGAGATAGGGTATCTTAACCGTGGTATAGGGTATCGTATAGTCGGGCTAGACCGACTATAATTTTCTTACTTGTTTTTTTGTTGTTGAAGTCTCTTATAAATCAAATGGAAAGCAAATCAAGTTTTTCATTCCAATTTTAGTTACTGTTTTTATTGCATTTAACGGCTCCATTATAAATATTGTTAAAATAAACAAAAACAAAATTATAGAAATACTTCTATCGTCATCAGTTTTATTTAAGAAAATGTCTTAATTTCCGTTGACTAATTGGTATTTGATCTCTTTTAAATGATAAAAAAAAAAAAAACAACTTGGCATTGTACAAAGTTTTAGATTTTTAAATAGCAAATTCAGTCATTAACTAACTGGAGTATCTTTAAATACAATAACACTATTTTTTGCTATTTAAAATTCTCGTTTCGTTTATATTTTAGAAGGTAAATACACAAGCACAATATATAAAATCATAACGGAAGTGAAAAAAAATCTTAATATTCAGTTATGGTCATCACTGAGCTACACACTGTTATATAGTTTCATACCATAGTTACCACTATATCTTAAAAAAATATTTTAAAAAATAGTAAATTTCCTTCAAAATTTACATTTTCTAAAAAAAGTTAATTTTCCAAAAAAAAGTACCTTTTCTTAAAGAAAATTAAATAAAAATTTCTTAAAAAGGCACATTTTTCTTAAAAAGTATCATTAAAATAAGTTCGTTTACTCAAAAAAGTACGTTTTCTTAAAAAAAGTACCTTTTCTTAAGAGGTAACTCATTCTTAAAAAGTACATATTCTTAAGAAAATTTCTTTTCTTAAAAGCACATTTTTTTTAGAAGTAAATTTCTACAAAAAGTACATTTTCTTAAAAAAGCACCATTTCTTAAGAATTTGCGTTTTCTTCAAAAAATTATATATTCTTAAAATACGTACATATATTAAAAAGTACATTTTCTTAAAAAGTAATTTTTCTTAAAATATTAAGTTTACGTAAAAAAGTGCCTTTTCTTAAAATATTATCTTATCTTAAAAAACTAAATTTTCTTAGAACTTAAATTTTCTTTAAAAAAGTACATCGTCTTAAAAAAGTGCCTTTTCTTAAAAAAAGTACTTTTTCTTAAAAAATACCTTTTCCTAATTTCTATACCCTATACCACAATGTGGTTTGGGTATAATGACTTTCTGCTGATGTTTGTAACTACCAAAAATATTTGACCTAGACCCATCTTTTATTATACCGATCGACTCAGAATCACTTTCTGAGTTGATTTAGCGATGTCCGTCCGTCTGTCCGCCTGTGTTGTCCATGTAAACCTTGTAATCAAACTACAGGTCGCAAATATGAATACGTTTTGATGAAATTAGGTATATAAGCTTTCATCGGCTATAGGCTGAACGCTGCTGAAATTGGTGAAATTCGGTCCATGTTCAGACCTAGTGCCCATACAAATGACCCCTATGAAATCGACATAAATTGCCATAAGATCCAATTTATCATATAGATGTCAGTCAAATAGGGTTTGTATGTGTTTATTATATCCCTTAATCAGTAGTCCAAATATAATCCCTATAGGACAGTTCTTAGTCATAGGCCCCATATAGAGCTGCTTCCCGATCTTCATTTAAATCTAGCAAAAATAAAAAATATTGCACAGAATTTTCTCAAATTTGGTTTGTTTTTTTTTTCAAAATATAAGTGACTTTTCCAAATATGGTCAGGATCGGTCCATTTTTCGACCTAGTCGCCTTATAAATATAGCACCCGATATGAACTTTTTCATATTTGAAGCCAAAAAAAAAAAAATAATAATAACAATGCCACTCAAATTTGGTTTATGTTTATTTTCTATATCCAATTAGTTGGACCAAATATATAGGGTCTCTAAACCATGGTATAGGGTGTCGTATAGTCGGTCTAGACCGACTATAATTTTCTTACTTGTTTAAAGTTGTATATTTTTTTTATAGTACCTGTTTCTTAAAAACGTAACTTTCCTTAAGAATTAACTTTTCTTAAAAAGCTCCTTTTCCTAAAAAAGTATATTTCCTTAGAAAACTATAAACACCATTTCTTAAAAAACCCTTTTCCTAAAACAGTACTTGTTCGTAAAAAAATTCCTCTTCTTAAAAAAGTACGTTTTCTCACAAAAACTTTTTTTTAAAAAGTTATTTACAAAAAATTTAATTTTCTATTAAAAAATAACATTTTCTTAAAAAAACATTTCTTAAATAAAGTAAATTTTCTTTAAAAAAAACCTTTTCTTTAAAAAGTATATTGCCTTAAAAAGGTACCTTATCTTAAAATGTTAACTTTTCGTAAAAGGACTTTTATATAAAAAAAGTAAATTTTCTTACAAAAAATTAAGTTTCCTTATTAAAAAATAACATTTACTTAAAAAAATTACCTTTTTGTATATTTTCTTAGAAAGTTACCTTTTCTTAAAATTTGAATTTTTCGTAAAAAAGAACTTCTTCTTAAAAAGGTACCTTTTCAAAAAAAGTATCTTATTTTAAAAAAGTACATATTCTAAAAAAATGAATTTTCTTAAAAAAGTGATTTTTCTTCAAACAGTATCTTTTTTAAATAAAGCCAATTTTCTTTAAAAAGTACTATTTCTTTAAAAAGAATATTTTCTTTAAAAAAAAGAACATATTCTTTGAGAAATACATTTCCGCGAGAAAGTGCTTTTTTGCGTAAAAAGTACCTTTTGTTAGAAATAACACATTCCTAGAAAAGTATATATTCTTCAAAAAGTCCATTTCCTAGAAAAGTAGCCTTTCTAAAAAAAGTAAATTTTCCTAAAAAAAAAGTACTTTTTCTTTAAACAATGTATTTCCGTAAAAAACTACAGTTTCTTAAAAAAGACATGTTTCTGAAAAGTACCTTTTCTTATAAAGTAAATTTTCTTATAAAAGTACCTCTTCTTAACAAGTACTTTTCTTAAAAAATTTCAATTCTTAGAAAAGTATTTTTTTAATGTACCATTTCTTAAAAAGTACCTTTTCTTAAAAAAAAGTAAAGGTTCTCAAAAAAATACATTTTCTTAGGAAGAAACTTTTCTAGAAAAAGTATCTTTTCTTAAAATGTTGGTACATTTTCCTCAAAAAGTACCTTTCCTTAAAAAATTACATTTTCTTAAAATAATATATTTTCTTAAAAAAAACTTTATTTTAAGAAGATACAATTTCTTTAAAAAAAAGTACCTTTTATTATAAAAGGCGTTTTTCATACAAAAGTACTTTTCTATAAAAATTGTTTTCATCGTTTTTTACGGGCGACCATATTTTCTTTAAAAAGAACATATTCTTTGAAAAATAAATTTTCTCGAGAAAGTGCTTTTTTGCGTAAAAAGTACCTTATCTTACATTTACACATTCCTAAAAAAAGTAAATTATCTTCAAAAAGTCCATTTCCTAGAAAAGTAATTTTTCCTCAAAATAAGTAATTTTTCCTAAAAAAAAGTAATTTTTCCTAAAAAAAAGTACTTTTTCTTTAAAAAAATATTTTCGTAAAAAACTACGTTTTCATAAAAAAGACACGTTTCTGAATAGTACCTTTTCTTTAAAAGTACCTCTTCTTAACAAGTACTTTTCCAAGTACCATTTCTTAAAAAACCTTTCCTTAAAAAGTACCTTCTCTTAAAAAAGTAAATTTTCTTAAAAAAGTAAATTTTCTTAAAAAGGTATTTTTTTGCCACAAAAAGAACAATTTCTCGAAAGTGAACCTTTTCTAGAAATAGTATCTTTTCTTAAAAGGGTGGTACATTTTCCTAAAAAAGTACCTCTCCTTAAAAATTACATTTTCTTAAAATAATATATTTTCTTAAAAAAAACTTTATCTTAATAAGGTACAATTTCTTTTAAAAAAAGTACCTTTTCTTAAAAAAGGCCCTTTTCATAAAAGTACCTTTTCTTTAAAAAGTAAATTTTCTTATAAAAGTACCTCTTCTTAACAAGTACTTTTCTTTAAAAAAGTTCCATTCTTAGAAAAGTATTTTTTTTTAATGTACCATTTCTTAAAAAAAACTTTTCCTTAAAAAGTATCTTCTCTTAAAAAAGTAAATTTTCTTAAAAAAGTAAATTTTCTTAAAAAGGTATTTTTTTTTGCCACAAAAAGAACAATTTCTCGAAAGTGAACCTTTTCTAGAAATAGTATCTTTTCTTAAAATGGTGGTACATTTTCCTAAAAAAGTACCTCTCCTTAAAAATTAAATTTTCTTAAAATAATTTATTTTCTTAAAAAAAAAACTTTATCTTAATAAGGTACAATTTCTTTTAAAAAAAAGTATCTTTTCTTAAAAAATGCCCTTTTCATACAAAAGTACTTTTTCTATAAAAATTGTTTTCATCGTTTCTTACGGGCGACTATTTGACCGAAAACTTTTAGTAATAAACAATAAAATTATATAAGAATACGTTTTAAAAATCATAGTTCAGTTGACAAAAATTTGATGGAATATTTTCTCAAACTTCCGCCATGCAGGGCACATGAATGTATGCGTGAATTCAATTGTTATATAGTTTGTGCTAATGTCTGTAACTACCAAAAATATTTGACATATATCAATTGATTCTGAATCACTTTCTTAGTGGATTTAGCGATGTTCGTGCGTCCGACCGTCTGTCTGTGTGCCCGAGTGAACCTTTGCCAACGCATTGGCAACTGTATGTTTTTGTTTGGGATGTTCATTTTATGATTGTTATTTGATAAAGAAAAAAAGAAAAAAACAAGCCGGATAAAAATACTCCTATAATTAGTTATCATTCAATTGCCACCACTCAGAGTTATAATTTTAATGACGCAGTCCCACCACAATCATATAATAAAATACGCTTAGTATAGAAATAAATATTTCATTTAAAAATTTCTTTCAATTCTGGCGTATGAAATATCAAATTATACTCGAGTACTGGCACTCCACTTTGCTAAAGTGGTCTGTTAATTGAACTTTACAGTTCACTAAGTGTAGAAATGTATTTTTTTCTTTTTTAATTTTTTACAGTTAAAGGAAGAAAACTTTTCAGAAAAGTTTTTATATCTTGGTTTTTTAATTCATAAGTTTATAAAGCGTTTCGACTGCATATCAAAATCATGTTAAAATAATATTTTTAAATAAATATTTTTTTCTTCCAATCATAATGCGTACTCGAAGGACCACTAGAATGCCACAAAGACAAACTCTTTTTTAATGCCTAAATTTATGGAATTTCATAAAGTTTTTAAGCGCTCTCTTTGCCTAACTGTCAGGCTAAGATTTGGCGTTAGTCTAAACCTCTTTTGCTCATACATATGTACAAAACTATTTGATGATATTTTCTTGTATGTAGAACATACATTAAAAAAAATTTAGAGAATTAACTTTAAGTGACCCTTTTTTGTAGCTGCTTCAAATACTGTAAAAAGAAATGCAATATAAATTTGTGCGCTTTCTTTAGAATTCTTTAAAGAAATTCAAAAAAAAAAAAAAAAAAATTACAGACAAACGATGTCAAATGATGTTATGTTGTTGAGCGGTGATGGTCCACGTCTCAACTCACAGAGATGTGTGATACTTTCAGTTACTTAAATGCAAAGAAATACTTTAATGAAATCAAAAGACATAGGTCAGTTTTGTCCGTTACAAACAATACTTGTGGAAACGCTAATTGTTGAAATGATCGAACTTTTAAAAATATGAAGAATTTAAGAGCAATTTAGAAAAAATTCTTTAAACACAAGAGCTGCATATAAAATTTAGCAGCGTTTTATAAGCAGACAATCACCACAAACAGATATTCCACCTACATACACTGGCGAGCAAAACTGAGTCAACGAGAACAACCTGACCCTTTGTGGTATTTTGCTGGCAAAAAGTCCTTTTTTCGAGTATAAAATATCAAAAATGTAATGATGCAGTTTTGTAGAGAATTGTTTAGTTAAGAGAAATGCTTTATACATTTTTTTTCTCGAAATTCTTTTTTGTTCAAAATAACGCGACAAAGTCACGAAACTCTGCAGAAACTGCCTCACATTTTCATGCATTTGAATGGTCCGGGTAAACAATTTCCTTTTGTCATATCTATTTGGCGTAACCATATTTGAAAAAGATAGTATTTCAAGATAAATATTGAAAAAAATAATTGGATAACAATAATACTATACGAAATATTCAGGTTTTTATGATGGCACTCAAAAACTCAGTGTTTTTAGTTTCTCTAGTACAAAAAAATGTGAGCTTTATGGACTTTTGTGTTCTGGCTGTAAAAAAAAAAGAAAGGGGGTAGTGTATTCTTTTGATTTAATAAACAAAATTCGGATAATATTGTATATACTGTCGAACTAAGTTATAAATTTTATAAAAAAAATAACACCAAATTTAATTTCAGTTATTCAAAGAAACACGATATAAATGGTGAATACTTTTAAACCCATGTGTTTTAAGAAGCTGAAAATGCTCGAAATAACGATTATAGAAGGTATAGACTAATGTTCTCCAAAAAGTACAACAGAATCGCAACAAATACTGATATTTTCCATCGCCTTCATGTACCGTCAGATCCTTACATTACTGGCATAAGACGTCAACCTCATAAATATGTTTTGGATCTAGATGATGTCGTTAAAGAAATGAAGAAAAGGAAGTCTATATTTGCATACACGTAAAAATATTTATCAGTCATTATATCGTTTATCTTGTTTCAGCTAATTTTTTTTTCATGGAAAAATATTGCTTTTAAATCGAATTAAAAAACGTTTTCAGTTTGTTTCAAAAATCAAATTATTAAATAAAAAAATCATGTGAGTCCGATCACAGGGGAGATGTGTAAACATCTACTAATTAAAAAATTTTTTATGTCCCTTTTTTAAAATCAAACAGAAAGCGTCATCTATGTATCACTCACTTAAAGCAAACAACTGCAGGGACTTTTTTACAGCAAAGGGTTGTTGAATTAGCTGAAACAATTTTATATCATAATTTTTTCACCAATACAATCATAAGTCACATCGATTTGTCTTACGGCTCACAGCTGTTTTTGTGATTGTATTGTGAAATATAAATTTACCCCCTTCCGCGTATAGATGTTTACACATCAAAAAACTTTTTTTGGGTGGGCGTGGCACATTTCTGTAAAACTTTGCAAACATCTTTCCTTCATAATACTGATAATTTGAGTCAAGTTATAAGACTTTTAATGAAGAAACAAAAATTTGAGTCCAAAAACTAATGTGTGTAGGCTGTGGGCGATTGGCGAGGCCGATATCCATGAAACTCTCCAGATATCTTAACTTCATAACACTGATGATTTCTGCCAAATCTCATGACTTTTGGCAAATAAATACAAATTTGGGGCAAAAAGATCTTTTCGGGTTATATGGGCGGGCACCGATGGGCGCGGTCAATTTTGATGGAACTTTAAATTTTTCTTAATTGAGCTGATAAAGGGTCTGGGCCAAATTTCAATGTTCTACGAGCTATTATTATATTTTTTGCCAAAAAAAGTGATCCCACTCGGCGACCTGACGTACAGATGGCAGCAGTAGTTTGAAAAAAAAATTTGTTAAAAAGTGGCAACCTTATAATATATATATATAAAGTTTCAAGGCACCATGTTGCTTAGTAGTTTTTTATAGCCCATACCACTATGTGCTGAGGATATAATGAGTTTATGCTGAGGTTTGTAACTACCAAAAATATTTGACCTGGACCCATCGATTCGGAATTACTTTGTGAGACGATTCAGCGATTTTTGTCCGAACGTCTGTCCACGTTTCCTTTCCGTATGTCCGTCTTTCCGCCTGTCCATGTAAGCCTTGTAATCGCAAATATGAATACGTGTCGATGAAATTTGGTATGTAAGCCTCTGTCGTCCATAGCATTACTGTTATTGAAATTGGTGAAAATCGTTGCATGTTTAGACCTAGTCCCCATACAAATGACCCCTACAAGATCGACTTAAATTGCAAACTATCATATAGATATCGGTCAAATTGGGCTTATGTGTGACTATTACATCCAATAATCGGTAAAATAAACCCTATAGGGCAATTCTTAGTCATAGCCCTCATATAAAGCCGATTCCCGATCTTCAGTTAAACCTATCAAAAACAAAAATATTACACGGATTATTCTCAAATTTGTTTTGTATATGTTTTTGCAAAACAATAAGTGACTTTTCCAAATATGTTCAGATCGGTCCATTTTTCGACCTAGTCTCCACATAAATCTATATAGCATTCGATATGAACTTTTTCAAATCTGCAGGCAAACAAAGTAATAAAAATTCCACTCAGATTTGGGTTTTGCTTATTTTTATACCCAAAAGTTTGACCTAAGATCAATTCTCTAAACGCTTGGTATAGGGTACCGCATAGTCTGTCTAGAACGACTGTTAGTTTCTTACTTGTTTAAAGTTTGGAAATATAAAATAGTCCGTCCGAGGGACCTAAATCTGGCGAATAAGGTGCGTTATGAACCAATTCGATATTAATTCATGGATTTTGGTCATAGCGATATTGGATGTGTGAACTGGAGTATTGTTCTAATGAAATAAGACTATCTTTTTCGTCAAATGTGGCATTTTTCCTTAATTTCAACACTTAAACGCTGCAAGAATACTTGCCGTTGCTAGCTTTTGCCGTTGCTAGCTTTTCCTTATTGAAAACAATCAATAAAAATTATCCCAAGCGCATACCAAAAAACAGACGCCATAACCATCCTGCAGATAAAATTGTTTTCGCCACTTTTGGTTACGATTCTCGCGTTTCACTCCACTGTTTTTACTATTCTTTCTGCCTCAATTTTTCAATTTCAATTGAAATTTACTCAATTTGATTTGAAATTGAAATTTTCTCAATTTCAGATGGAAATTCTTTATTTGAACTGGAATTTTCTCAATTTTATTTTGAAAGCTCTCAATTTCAATTTGAAATGGTGTAGTAAAACCTAGTTTAAACTTTGCCACCCAATATTTTATAGTCGTAAACGTAGGAGCAGACTCCCCCAGAGTGGAATCTGTGTAAAACCTCTCAAATAAAAGTGTTGACTTACATAACGGTGACCAATATTTTTCCATGTTTACAAATTCACTGAGATCGGTTACTTTTGGTATCAGTGAAAAACGACTTTCATATAATATTAATAGGCTAGGCGATTTTTTGTTACCGATGTTTTGTTCTACCGTTTTATTCCGATTTTGACCAAACGTATATTATTTGAAAGGTCTTTCTTTTAAACTGTTCACCAGATTTACAGATTTTAAAATTTTTTCCTTTATTTTGAGTAAATTGCATATAAAGTTGCTATTAACACATACACAAAATTATACACATGCTATGTGTGTGCTTATTAAATTTGTTAAGGTGTTTGTTAATGAGTTTGTTATCTTCATTCACAATAATAATAAACCAAAAAAATGCTGGTTTGTGAATTGGCTAAGTTGAAAAATAAAGTTGCCTAGAAATTGCACTCGAATTTCGAACGCTGGAATCTGCTAGTATATGTATATATAATACGTGGAGGTGAATCGTTCAACCGGTTTTTAACAAAATGCGCGCACGGAGGAGTGTGAAATTTGCCATTATAGTTCATTTGGAGTAGAAGTGCAGAATGATAATATTTATGTATAATATGTGTTAAAAATATATCAAACTAAACAAAATAAAATATTTATAATAAATAATTTTACAAAAGCCTAAAGGTATGTTAATAATTGTATCCCATTCACTAGTCATCGCCTGTGCATTTATTATTGATGGTTTCAAAGAAGAGTGCATTTTAATAGCCCTGTGTTATTATTTATTAACAATCACATTTATACATATATCTTCTATGTGTTCAGCAAATATTTATAATGAAATTTAATAAATATTATTTAAAAATTCACAATTTTCAGAATTTTATTTCATAAATTTTATATATATATATATATATATAAGTCGACTTAAGAACGATTTGAGTTATGTATGCTAACATGCTCTACTTAAAATGCTTTATATTTGCGTGAAATCCCCTTTTCTCTAACACTGTTTATTAAAAAGTTATTAATGAAAACATTCTGACCTAAGTCGTACTGAAACCCCATTACATTTATATAAAAATTTATTTTTTTCAAAAGCATGATTTTCGACTTAGGCGGTTAATGCTTGTGACCACAGATATATAGATTATAAAAACATTGAAATAAAAAAATTTAATGAAAAAAATTTTTTTCTAGAATTTGCACTCGAATTTTGAGTGCTGGGCTCTGATAGTATTAATAATTGCGTATTATTTGTGAATTAATTTCTGAATCGTTTTCTGAAATATGATCGCCCTCGTATTTTCGGTGTTTATATAATTTTTCCTAATTTTTATTTTTCTTTATTTCATTATGTATAATCTGAAAGTAGTTCTAAATATAACGGTAAATTTGGAAATGCTTAGCAAAGTAAAGCCTACTCTGATATCACTTATACAAACAGTGCAAAACTGAGTAAATACTGTTGTCATTAGTTTTTGTTTTGAATTTTTTTGTTTTTGTTACTCTTCGGAATATTATATATTTTATTTTAAATAGAGTAAAGAATAATTGCTGAAAGTTTCGTAAAAATTCCCTTTAGTATTTCTTATTTTATGACACTTCAAATGTCAATTTTTTTTTATTATTTTACTTTCGCTATTTAAAAAAAAATTATAATAGTGCCCCAGTTCGACTTGGAGTAACTGTACGTCTTCTTAAAATTAAGTTTAGTGAATAGCAGGAAATATCTTCATGTGGCGACAATGACTACAAATGTTCTTAAATTCAAAGATTTTATTGAAAGTCTTCTACATAAAATTAAATTAAAATGGCCAAAGTGAATTAAAGCATAATTCTCTGTAACTGGGTCCTAATTTGAGACTTTAAACAACAACGGTTATGCTGAATAAATTATACTTTTGCTTTTTGTCTACTTTGTCTTGGAATCTTTTACATTGTTTTTATGTAATAAACACCAAGTTTCTTTCTCTATTTAATGTTTTCCTACATTTATTTATTTTATTTTTTTTTGAAAATTTAAATGTCATTAACAGCATGACACCTTCATTTTCCACACACACACAGATACAAACCGCAAAACACACTGATCAGCCAACCATCAAATTTAAAATGAAAACAAAAAAAAAACAATTCTTTCACTTTTTATTCGACTTCAAGTCAAGCGGCAGCATTTAACTTTTGTACAACATTAACATTTTGTAAATGAAATTTATGACTTTTAAACAAAAAATAAATTGAAATAAAATATGTTACATTAAAATCGAGATAATATCTAAGAAAGTCTTTAAATAAATTTAATTTAATTGTCATTTAAGCTTAAAAATTGTTTAGAGTCTGATTTTCGTTGAAATGATAAAACGATACTTTTTCCCATAAATACGCTTAAAGAAATAAAAAAAAAAATACTTTGACATATTTAGATCAAAATTTAAAAAAATGTTTGCTTTATAAATAGAAGAGAGAAATTCAATCTTTCCAGAAATACATACATACAGTTTGTCAATGAAATCTTTGCACATGAAAAACAAATGAAAAACTTCGAAAGAATCATTTCTAATTTCTAATTCAACTTTTTTAAAATTTTTTTCATCTTATCTCTTATATATCTATAATATTAATAGGCTAGGCCATTTCTTGTGACCGATGTTTTGTTCTACTGTTTTATCCCGATTTTGACCAAACGTATATTATTTGAAAGGCATTTCTTTTTAGTCATTTTGCAGATTTACAGATTTTTAAGTTTTTTATTTTATCTTGAGTAAATTACATTTAAAGTTGATAAACACATACATAAAATAATACAATGGTATCTATGTGTGTGTTTATTAAATTTGTTAATGTGTTTGTAATAAAAATAAGTTTGTTTTTATTGTGTTGATTTATGAATTGGCTATAATTGATTAGCATACAGGGTATTTATTAAACAAAAAATAAAATTTCCTAGAATTTGCACTCGAATTTTGAGGGGTGGAATCTGCTAGTGTTTATAAATATAATTAATACAAAAAAAAAAAAAACGTTAAACTTCAATAAAAAATATTCCAATGAATATTAAACAAGTAAGCAAATTATTATACAATACATATACCATGCCCTTAGAGACCCTATCTGATAGGTCCAACTAATTAAATTCAGAAAATAAGCATACATCGAATTTGAGTGGCATTTTTTATTAATTTTTGGCCTTCGGATGTGAAGAAGTTCGTACCGGATGCTATATTTATATGGGGACTAGGTCGAAAAATGGACCGATCCTGACCATATTTGGTAAGGTCACTTAATTTTGCAAAAACATATACAAACCAAATTTGAAAAAAATCTATGCAATATTTTTGTTTTTTTTTTTATAGATTTAAGTGAAGATAGGGAAGCAGCTTTATATGGGGACTATGACTAAGAATTGGCCTGTAGGGTTTCTTGTTGGACTACTGATAATCGGATGTAATAAACATACACAAACTCAATTTGACCGAGATCTATATGATAATTTGGATATTATGACAATTTAAGTCAATCTCATAGGGGTCATTTGTATGGGGACCAGCTCTGATTATGAACCGATTTTCACCAATTTTATTAGCCTTCATCCTATGGCTAATAGAAATTTTATCAAAATATATTCATATTTGCGACCTATAGTTTGATTACAAGGTTTACATGGCCACACAGACGAACCGCCGCACAGTGGACCATTTCACGAGAAGGCGGTCAAAAATCCAACTTTTTATTGGATTGTAATTTTGATATGCGGGTTTTTTTTTGTTTGGTAGGTGGGCCTTTAGCCTTTAGTTTTTACTATAAAATGTAATATCGCCCGATAATGAAAAAAGTTATGGAGGGTTTAAAATACATTTTCATTTTTAGTTGAATGTTAGTACAAAAGTGAAGTGTTGAAAGGTTAAAACAAATGTTTTATACATAATGTCTGATATTTTCAGTTAGTTTTACAACTAATACCTTTTAAAAATTTTGTAAGTTAAATTTTGTCAGAAAATGCCAAATATTGGCCCCCATAAATTTTTAGTCCTAATGTTCACAAGGGCCAAAGGTTGGTGAGTCAAAATATTATTTATTAAGCAGCCAACGTAAAAGTTACCTGATCTTGGTTCAAGATAGAGAAGTTTCAATGAAAAAGTCGTATGTTTTACTTTAGTTAAAAATTTTTTATTGTCTTTTTAAATATTTCTTTATCAATTTTTATTGTAAATTTATAAAATACATCATTTTTAAAAATAGTGCTGAGGTCTTCATTAGTGCAACATCTGGGCATTTTTCTTGTGTTGTGCTCGCGAACGAATCTGTAGTCTTTGTTCCTTATTTCGTGCGCTTCTTCAGATAGATCTCCTATTGGTAGCATATTGTTTTGAATTATTTGTTCCCGATGGCACAAAATAAAAAAGATTTTACCCATTAACATAATTTAACAATTATTCAATAATTATATCGAGTTAAAATCTTTTTTTCCGGCTAACGAAAAATTAGGAAATGTTATTTTAAGATTTTTAAGAATAAATACAATACAATACAACAATACAAAATTTAACAATTAAGCGCATTATGTTTCAACCCTTTTTTATAAGTATATAACAACTCGTGTCAACTCTACCGTTTCCATTTTCTGTCAGTATAAAAAACGAGTAAATTCACGCAAAAAAAATACACCGGTACGAACAACTTCTGTATATTTTTGGTACTTATAAACATCAGGGCAAACTCATTATACCCTAACCACATAGTGGAAACCTTTTGTATTCATAAATTTTGCACAAAATATCTGACCTTGGGTCAAAAAAATTCTTCTGGTGCACACGGGCGGAAACTGGCCGGTATATAATGGAGTATAGGTTTGTAGGAGAGGGTTCGGACTACAGAAGAGTGCAAGATTTTTTTTTTATGGCTCTTGATGGGCAGGAGTTATGCTCTATTAAGTAGGAGATTTTCGGGAAATTTGGAATTTAAAAAAAATTTTTTTTTTTTTTAATTCCTAAATGACTCAGTGACTTTATATTTCTAGCTTAGAAGTTACAAAATTATACACAATTTACTTTATTTTAAAATCTTTTAAAACAAAAAAGTTTAAATTTACAAAGAAATTTTTGTTTTTGGCAAAATATTGAGAAAGTCCATTTTCGAAGACCTTGTTCGCTGTGATATAGTTGAAATAGAGTCGCAATTTTTGCCTCCTGATGTTCACTGGTATTTACTTTCAAATGAATAACATAACTTTAAAATCGGTAACCATAAATAAAATGATTTTGTCCGCCTTCTCCAAAAAACATGGTCCACAATGCGCCGGACATCGTTAAGAAAGTGATTCTGAGTCGATCGGTATACCAGGACCTACATAAGTAAGACTTAAATTTCATATCATCTTGATTAAATTTGTATATGAACTTATGCGGATTTTCTGGGTCAACAAAACCGAATTGTCGAACACTAATGGTTATTTCATAAAAAAAAAACAAGATAAACTAAATAAATACAAACTAAAGCTGTATGGTAGAAAACTGAATCTAACCACACTGCTCGTAGGCCTGACTTTAGGTGAGTGTGTTAAAGCGCTGACCAAAAAGTGCAAGTACGAGTGTATGTGAAGGTTCATGGTTCAAACCTCACGGTCGCCCTAAGTAGAAAAATTTTCATATAGAAACAATCTATTCAATTAAAACTTAACAATTATCACAATGTTCAATAAATCGCTGATGAAGGCCGAAATGCCAGAAACCGGTCCGATTAAGAATACAGTGCAGTTATGAATTTTTGTAATATATGCTTTCTTCTTCTTTACCACGCGCCATTTAAACAAGATAAACTTCTTTGGTCATTATTTCATCCAAAATACTGATTTTACCCACTCTATTGTTTGACTTATAACCCACCATACAGTTTTCCTAACTTTACTGTAGGAATTAAATTTTTATTTTCTAATGCTGTTAGAGGTTTACGCCAAGCTTTTTGAGGCCCATCATAATACTACAGCATCACTTTCATCTCATCACTGAAAATAAGGCCATCCCTGTACTCTGGAGGAAGTGAAATGTTTTCTGTAACAAACTTAAATAGTTTTTCACTATTTTTCACTGAGAGCACAGGTTTTTGTGAGGAATATTTGTGTTTTGTATTATATTTCGGACGGTTCCATGTGAAACACTCAGTTTATAATCATTACTCACTGGAAAAGCTAATCCTCTTGTGCTGAATTGAGGCTTATAGTAAAACATTTTAATTATTTTGCCTTCAACACATCGCATCAGTTTTTTTTTTGGCCTCCCTGGTGACCCTTTTAGTTGGAGTCTTCCTTCTTTTTCAGCACAAGATATGATGTTCTACGCAATCCTGATAGCGGTTTCCCTCTCTGATTTGCCATTATAATAATAATTAAAACAAGTAAGAAAAGTATAGTCGGTCTAGACCGACTATACGATACCCTATACCATGCGTTTAGAAACCGAATCTCCTAGGCCCAACTAACTGGACATAGAAAATAAGCAAAAACCAAATTTGAGTGGGATTTTTATTAATTTTTTTGGCTGCAGATATGAAAAAGTTCATATCGGATGATATATCTATATGGGGACTAGGTCCAAAAATGGACCGATCCTGACCATGGTTGGTAAAGTCTCTTGTATTTTGCGAAAATATATACAAACAAAATTTGAGAAGAATCAGTGCAATATTTTTATTTTTCAATAGATTTAAGTGAAGATCGGGAAGCAGCTCTATATGGGGCCAAAGGGATCATTTTTGGACTACTCATTAATGGATGTAATGAACGTATACAAACCCAATTTGAGTAAGATCTATATGACAATTTGGATCTTATGGCAATTTATGTCGATTTCACAGGGGTAATTTGTATGGGGGCTAGGTCTGAACGTGGACCGATTCTCACCAGTTTCAATAGCGTTCATCCCATGGCCGATAAAAGCTTATATACCAAATTTCATCAAAATATATTCATATTTGCGACCTGCAGTTTGATTACAAGCTTTACATGGACACACAGACGGACGGACGGACGGACGGACGGACGGACGGACGGACATTGTTAAATCAACTCAGAAAGTGATTCTGATTCGATCGGTATAATTAAAGATGGGTCTAGGTCAAATATTTTTGGTTGTTACAAACAGCAGCACAAAGTCATTATACCCAAACCACATAGTGGTATAGGGTATAATAAACCAATTGAATAATATTTTGGTAAACTCGTTTTCCTGGCACAAGCAATAGCCTTCATGAAAAACCCCAAACGCACGAAATTCCCAAAAAATTAATTAATCTATTGTTGTCTTCACTCATTATGCAAATAAATTTTTGACACCATTCCTATTGAGTAAACATAGTTTTTGTTGTTATTGTTGTTGTTGTTGTTGTTGTTAGTGTGTGTGTCTTTTTTTAATGTGTCCAGTACAAGTAATGGAATGTGTTAAAAAACGAATATATACATAAAGAATTTGTTGTTGAAATTCTTAACTCAAAATAGCATTTTCAATGTTTTTTTTAATGTGCAAAGATTTGCTTGACAAACTGTATATTTTTTTATTATTAAATAAATTTTTATATGATTCTTTTTTATTATTATGATTTGCATTTATTCCTTCGGCGTAGGTGTTGGGCTATAAAAAAGAATATGTTTAGGTTAGTTTAGTGAAGTGCATAAAATGCTATTTAAATTTTATTCCCTTTATTCATTTTAAAATCCGTTTTGTAGACGAAGTTGAAATTATGTTGGTTGTTGCAATTTAATTTTACATAATTTTTATAACTTTATAAGTGTTACAAAAAAAAAAAAAATATGGTTGTTAATTCCAAATTACTCTCAGACGAACAACAATAGGCTCTTTTTTCATGCCTCAATATATTTAAGTGAAGTGTTAAATTTTATAGTTTAACTAGCTGTTTTTACCCGGTCTTGCCCGGGATGAAAAGGCCTTTGACTTGAAAAATGGTTCACTATGCTTACCAGGCGCTGAGTACTTAGTCCCCAATTAACAAATTCCCCAATAAAATGAACTTTCTCCCCAAAAATTTGTATGGGCAGAAAATTCATTTTTTATTTCAATTAAAAAGTTTTTGGTTTTTTAATTTAGAAGTTTTTTATAAGATGTTGCAGCAAAAATGCTTCAAAAATAAGGTGCGAAACCGCTTTAAGTTTTTTTTTTCAGTTTATTTATAAACATCAAATATAACGGAATGGGCCGCAAATTAAAGGAATCAAAACTTTTAAAAATTGAATTAATTCATTCAATAAGTGATCATCATCGAGCAGAGACGTCAAATTCAAGGTTTCTTTAAGCAATTGCTTATAGTATATGTGTGGCCTATTTTGATCAACAGGTAATTATTGCACATACGTAGATAAAATTTATCATACGACACTTCACTAAGCTGTGTTCCGAGAGCGAGTCGCGTCCGCTTCCTCGCGTTTGGCAGCACACCCGTGCTGCCGCGCAGTTGTTGTCAACTTATTTTAATCGCCAAAATATATTTTTCAGATCATTGCGATATTTTTGGTAGGCTGTGTTCCGCGAGCGCGTCGCGTCCGCATCCGTCAGGTCCGCGCGCCTCGCGCCGCTTCCTCGCAGCTACTACCCGTGCTGCCGCCTAGTTCTCGTTATCTTATTTTAATTCCTAAAACATGTTTTTTAGAGCATTGCAATATTTTAGCTGACCTGTGTTCCGAGAGCGCGTCGCGTGCGCATCCGTCGCATCCGAGTCAGCGGTCGCGCGCCGCGCGTATGGCAGCCACACCCGTGCTGTCGCGCAGTTGCTGTCAACTTATTTTAATCGCCAAAATATATTTTTCAGATCATTGCGATATTTTAGCTCAGCTGTGTTCCGCGAGCGCGTCGCGTCCGCGCCCCTCGCGCCGCTTCCTCGCAGCTACTACCCGTGCCTCCGCTTAGTTCTCGTTAACTTATTTTAATTCCTAAAACATATTTTTTAGAGCATTGCGATATTTTAGCTGAGCTGTGTTCCGAAAGCGCGTCGCGTGCGCATCCGTCGTGTCCGAATTCGCGGTCGATATTTTAGCTGAGCTGTGTTCCGCGAGCGCGTCGCGTCCGCGCGCCTCGCGCCTCTTCCTCGCAGCTACTACCCGTGCCTCCGCTTAGTTCTCGTTAACTTATTTTAATTCCTAAAACATATTTTTTAGAGCATTGCGATATTTTAGCTGAGCTGTGTTCCGAGAGCGCGTCGCATCCGAGTCCGCGGTCGCACGCCACGCGCCGCTTCCGCGCGTTTGGCAACCACACCTGTGCTGCCGCGCAGCTGTTGCCAACTTATCTTGAAAAGAATACTCATTTTAAATGCATTTATTGTTGGACATATATTGAGAGCAGTATGCAAATGTTCACTAAAATAAATATTTAACAAAATTCATTAAATAAAAATATGTAAAAATTTAAGAACGAATTTGGGGAGTAAGTTCATTTTTTATTTCAATTAAAAAAAAATGGGGAATTTCTTCATTTCTTTTGGGTACCTTTTTTTAAGTTTGGGGAATTTGTTCACCGTGTAGTTATTTTCGTGTAACCCAAATTTCAGAGAAATCCATTGAAAAGTACAAATTTGTATAGGGAAGAAATATACCACACAACAAAATATGAATTTTATAAGAAAATTGGGCGTAAATTAGGAGTGGTCGGTAAAAATCATACAGCGACCTTCCCTGGAATATGTACTAAATTTCGAAGAAAGCCATTGAAAAATAAAAGTTTTTATAGCAATCAAATAAAGAAACAAATAAAAGGAAAAAATAAGTTTTATATACATAGAAGTTGGCGTAAAGTAGGCGTGGCCTGTAAGAAGCATATGGTGACCTTCTCTGTAGTATAGAGATCGTGTGACCAAATTTTAGACATCCCTTGAAAAATAAAAATTTCTATAGTGAACAAATATTCCAAAAAACAGAAAATTAATTTTGTATAAAAAGCGGGCGTAGAAGTAGGCGTGACCGGCAAGAATCATATGGCGACCTCTCTGGAGTACAGAGATCGTGTGTAGCAAATTTCAATCCGTTAAAAAAATTATGTAGCGAACAAATGTACCTAAAACCAGAATATGAATTGTATACAAAAAGTGGGCATAATAGTAGGCGTGACCGGTACGAAGAATATGTCGACTTTCCCTGGAGGAGAGAGATCGTGTGTACCAAATTTCAGAGAAATCGGTTGAAAAATAAAAATTTGTATAGCGAACAAATATACCAAAAAACAAAATGAATTGTATACAAAAAGTGGGCGTTAAAGTAGGCGTGGCCGGTACGAAGCATATGGCGACCTTAGGTGGAGTACAGAGGTCGTGTGTACCAAATTTCAGAGAATTCCTTTGAAAAACAAAAATTTGTATAGCAAACAAATATACCAAAAAACAGAAAACAAATTGTATACAAAAAGTGGGCGTAAAAGTAGGTGTGGCCGCAAGAATCACCCGGTGACCTGGCCTGAGGTACAAAGATCGTGTGTACCAAATTTCAGAGAAATGCGTTGAAAAATAAAAATTTGTATACCGAACAAATATACCAAAAAGAAGAAAATGAATTGTATATAAAAAGTGGGCGTAAAAGTAGGCGTGGTCGATAAAAAGTATATGGCGACCTTAGCTGGAGTACAGGGATCGTGTGTACCGAATTTCAGAGAAATCTGTTAACAAATAAAAATTTGTATAGTGAACAAATATGAATAAAACAGAAAATGAATTTTACATAAAAAGTGGGCGTAAAAGTAGGCGTGGCCGGTAAAAAGTATATGGCGACCTTTCCTGGGGTATAGAGATCGTGTGTACAAAATTTCAGGAAAATCCGTTGAAAAACAAAAATTTGTATAGCGGTCAAACAAACAAACAAACAAACAAACAAACAAACAGAAAATGAATTTTATATATATAGATGTCACTTAAGAGTCAAATAAAAGTCCCAGCAAAGTTTTCTACTTTAAGTGTAATTTTAATCATCAACTCGTTTTAATTTATCTATATTCCTTTGTTTTGCTTATTAAACGGTATTCAAAAAAGTATCTTAAGTCCAGGTGAGACCATGAATGAACAAAAATATAAATAGAATGAAATTTAGGTGAGATTATTCTGCATATTTAGCCAGCTATTGGGTTAAGGTTCAAATCAAGTAACTATCATATGGGTGCTCAGAACAAAATCAATCCGATCAAGGCCATATTTGGTGAGGTTTCGTATGTGTGCCTAAAATTTTATGTAATTTATGGCAAATTTGATTCATTTAATTGTATATCGATAAGCTGTTTTATATGGCGAATGCGATTAAAATTGGTACGGCATTGTTTATTTTCGGCATGATGATTTTTGTAAAAAAAAACACACAGAAATACAATTCTATCCAGATAAATTCAACAATCTTGAGGATTTATTCATAGAGGAGATATTTGTATGCACCAATTTTTACCAGCGATCGTCCTATATTCAATATTAAATTTCAGATATCTAGACAAACACTAAAAAAAAAATAAAATACTCAAAAGAAATTTTGGCTGATTCAGTTCTGTTCTTGAAACGTTGTTATTTGAATAAGAGTGAATTTAAAATCACATGAAATTGAAATTTTGAGTTTCTTGAAACCACTTTTTTTATTTATTTAATGGAAACATATGTTTGAGTTAAGACTCATATGTTTGAGTTAAGAACATATGTTATCTAGAAACCGAGGTGCCAAATGGTTCTTTATACAGTTTCACAAAATACTTTTAAGTACAGGGTTGCCCATATTCGACGGACCCATCTGACAACGCCATAACTTTCGACAGAGATGTCAGATCGCTTAAAGACATACCGCGTTTGAAGCGTCAGTCCAAGCAGATTTTTACCATGCAACAATACACGCCACGCGAGCGCTCTGAAATAGTTGAAATTTACATTCAACAGAACAAGTCAATTGTGAAAACTCAACGTGCTTTTAAAATATTAAAAAATGTGAGAAGTGCGCCTTCTAAGAACACCATTAAGCGTTTATACGAAAAATTTTCGACTGGTGAGGCTCTTTCTAATCCGAAGAGGCCAAATAAAAGTCGACCAAGACGATCGGCCGAGAATATCGCTGCCGTAGGAGCCAGTGTTGAGAGGTCCCCAAGAACATCCCAAAAACGCCGTTCTCAGCAGTTGGGTATGGCTCGGTCCACTTTACAACGGATTATTCGCGTTGATTTGCATTTGTTCCCGTACAAAATTCAATTAACGCAAACATTGTTGCCTGTGGACAAGCCTCGTCGATTGGAATGGGCCCAAAGAGTCATCGAAATGGCCGAAGATGACGAGCAATTTTGGAACAAAATTATCATGTCCGATGAAGCCCATTTCACATTGAATGGGACCGTAAATAAGCAAAATTGCCGTATTTACGCCACTGAAAATCCTCAGGAGATTCAAGAAGTGCCTCTTCATGACGAAAAAGCCACAGTTTGGTGCGGCGTTAGTGCGAAAACGGTCATTGGGCCGTTTTTCTTCCAAAATGAAAATGGCCTTGCTGTTACCATCAACCAAGAGCGTTATCGCGACATGATGACCAATTTTATGATGCCAATTATTCGTCGAAAGCGTATGAGGCAGTTCTGGTTTCAACAATACGGCGCTCCACCGCACACAAGTCGCATAACAATCGATTTTCTGAAGAATTTGTTTCCGGGCCGTTTGATGTCGAAAAGGGGTGATCTGGACTGGCCACCGCGTTCGCCCGATTTGACGCCGCCTGACTTCTTCTTGTGGGGATATTTGAAGTCAAAGGTTTACGTTAACAAGCCAAGGACCGTAGAAGAGCTCAAGGACAACATTCGTGAAGAAATAGCCGCTATTCCGGCCGAAATGTTGGCGAAAACGATGGAAAATGCTGCAAAAAGGGCACAATACGCCATCAACGCCAGAGGCGGCCATTTGAGAGATATCATATTCAAAAATTGATGTAAACAAATCTACTTGGAACAAATTAAATGATTAAGATTGCCAACCGCCAAATTTTTATTTTTTTCTTTGATTTTTTTAAAAAAAACATGGGTCCGTCGAATATGGGCAACCCTGTATTTTGTGCATGTTTTTTCTTAAGTTTATAGAAAAATTATAAAGAAAAATATTTTCTTTTAAAATAACAACTTATATGTTCATTTAATTGTTTTTGTTCTTCAATTTCAGTCAATTAAAAATTACTTTTCTATTTTTAAAAAGTTAGGCATCACCAAAAAAAATTTCGATATTCAACTAAATTGGATTTGACTGGCATCACTACTGTTTCGAACATATGCAAAAAAGTAAAAAATATGTGATTTGATGAAAAAAATTTTTTTAATTCCTTTATTTGCAATAATTAGTGCATAAAGAATCTATGTTATAATTGAAAAAATTTAATGGAAAATAGATTGTGTAAATAAAAAGATTTTATTATAGTTATAGAACAGCATCATCGCAAAAAGTGTGTTTTATTAACAACGACCACTTACTACGAGTTTTTTTTTTTAAATCAGCGCAAAATGTAGACGTTTTTTAAAATCGTTTTTTTTCATAAAATCAATTTAATTTTTCAAAATAATGACAAGGTTCAATAAAAACATGTTAGAGTTTAAATATCAATTAGTTTTTTTATCCCTTAAGACCTGCTTAGTAGAAAAAAAGGGCATTTGTTTTGATTTCACAAAGCCTTTTCTATGTGAATTAAAACAAGAAAAATATTCCTATTGAAATCATAGATTTAAGAATTTCTTCAATTACGAGATTTTTTTGTGATAGTGGTTTCAAGAACAGGGGTGATTATTTTAAATTTCTTTATTTGTAATAATTAGCGCATAAAGAACATATGTTATAGATAATTGAAAAAATTATACTGAAAAATATATTGTGCAAACAAAAAGTCCTTAGTATAGTTAAAGAACAACATCATCTCAAGTGGCTATGAGTTTTTTTTTTTAAATCAGCGGAAAATATAGACAATTTCTTAAATCGTTTTTTTATAAAACCAATGCCCTAATTTTTTAAAATAATGACAAGTATCAATAAAAAACATGTTAAAGTTTGAATATCAATTGTTTTTTATTTATCTCTTAAGACCTGTTTAGTGGAAAAAAAGGACATTTGTATTGATTTCACAAAGCCTTTTCTATGTCAATTAAAACAAGAAAAAATATTCTTATTGAAATCATAGAACAGCATAAAACTCGTAAATTAAAGAATTTTTCGATTACGAGTTTTTTTTGTGATAGTGATTTCAAGAACAGGGGTGAATATTTTCCATAATTAGGTGATTTAACTGCAAAAGTTAACAAAAAAGTTAACTTTTTAATATTAACAATTATTTTGGACTTAAACAAAAATACTTTCGACGTTGTATATTACACAAGCTTTTAGATGAATCTATGCTTTTAACTTAACTAACTTTTTGCCAAACATATCCAAATGTTTTAGTTTCTTTCCAACTTCTTTTGTAACTTATACTGAAAATAGAACTTAACTCAGTTTTTTCTAATCTTCAAAAATGCAATTTTTTTTATGAAATTTGCCTTGGAAAAATTTTTCTTTCATATATTAGCTTACATGGACAAATTATTTGTGAAACAAGTAAGAGTGTTAAATTCAGCTGTGCTGAATCTTTGATACGTTTACATTTATATCTGGACTTATTGCAATATCTATAATATTAATAGGCAAGGCAATGTCTTGTGACCGATGCAACTTTGTCAGTTTTAAGCCGATTTTGACCAGAAGTACATCATTTGAACGGAATCTATATATTAATACGCGAAGGTAAATTTTTAGTTCCCTTTTTAAGCAATATGCGGGCACGGAGGAGTGCGAAAATTAGCACAGTTATAGCTAATATGGAGGAGCAGCTGAGAATGATAAAATTTATGTTTAGTCTGTCTTAAAAATATATTAAATGAAATAAAATATAATATTTATAATAATTCGTTACATCTTGTTAATGCCAATGATTTTAATTATATATGAGACGCTCTGTATTGAATTGTGAATTGCCAAAATTGATTAACATACATTTAGCCTCATTTAAATACTTGAAAATTTTTTATATATATAGATTAAAAAAACATTGGAAGACAAAAATTTTATGAAAAAATAATATTGCCTAGATTTGGCACTCGAATTTCGAGTGCTGGGCTATATTAGTTTCTTTTTAACTGTCAACCAGATTTACAGATTGGCACCGTATGGAAAATTTTTTTAGAGTAAAATTCATTTCAAGTTACTACTAACACATACATAAAATTATACAATGTTGTGTGTGTGTGTTTATTAAATTTGTTAATGTGTTTGCAAAAATTGTATATGAAAAACCCTGTGTAGAATTGAAAAATAATTTTGAACATAAACTAGTAACGACAAAAACGCAATCGAATTTCATTATAATAATTGCATATCACAAGCCCTGTATTGAATTGTGAATTCCCTAAAATTAGCATACCTTTAGGTGGCATACAAGGTGGTTCAAATACCTAGGCTCTTATTTCTGTGTGTTCAACAAATATTTATAATGAAATAAATTTCATGAATTATATAGATTTAAAAAAACAAATGAATTGAATAAAAGTATAAAATTTCCTAGAATTTGCACTCAAATTTCGAGGGCTGGTCCTTGCTGTTTACAACAAATGTAAACAAAATATTTGACAGAGTAAACAATTGGATAAAAATTATTACTAAATTATTACAACAAACACACTGAATTTTTAACATCTTTTAGAGGTGTCTTTGTATATTTGGACATATCTTGACACAATGATGCCCGATTCACCCAGTTTTCATTAGCAATCTGCTCGAAATAAAGACAAAGAATACTATCATAACTTTCCTCATGTAAATGGTAAATTTTATGAATGAGCGTGATTTCAACAGACAGACGGACAGACGGACATCGCTATATCCATTCGAATTATTAGCAGGATCAAGAATATATATACTTTCTGGAGGTGGCACATATATTTTTCGATGCATTACAAACGAAACGACAAAGTGATATATACCCTCTACACAGATTCCACTTTCTATGTAGAAATTCGTATTACTGATAGTTCGAATTTGCGAGCGTCTACTGCATTCTGTTTCCAGCACTATTTAAGGTGTCAATTAATTTACTTGTCATTCTGTAATAAAACATAAATTTTAAATTTAAAAAGTTTTCAACTTTACTAAGTATTTGCCCTTGTATTTATTAACTTAAAAAAGTGGTCTGCAAAATTTTATTAATTTTAATTTAAAAAAAAAAATTAAATAAGAAACCTTAAATGGATATACAGCTATGGAAATTTAATTTTTGTTGTTGTTTTAAACTAGCTGGACCCGGCAAACGTTGTTTTGCCCTCAATGAATTTTTTATATTAGTTAGAATCTGTATATACCTATTTAAAATGTTTGACGAACATATCCAGATAATAAAATGAGAGCTCCAACAAAAAGTCTTTCATTGCCTTTCAAATCTTTTAAAGTTCTATGTAATGCTTCTAAGGAATGTTTGTGAGGCATGGTACATTCATCCCAAATAATAATACTGCATTTTTGCAGAACTTTTTCCTTACCGGAATGTTTTTTGTTTGTACGTTTAACGGTGATTTGAGTGCTGAATGAGCTGTACGACCACCGTGTAATAATGTAGCGGCTTTTTCCTACCTTTTGGGTTAGAATATTTATATATAAAACGTTTGTGAATTTTGTAACTTATAAAATTTATATAAATTTGACAACTCATTATTTTTCGAACGACAGCGCCATCTACCGGGTACAATAAAAAAATGTTTGGCATCAACTAACATACATTTATGTACATTCTTAGTTTCATTAAAATCGCACCATAAATAAGAATATTCGAAATAACTTTACCCCAGCGCCACCTATCGGGTCCATTTATAGATACAAAAATTTCTTATGACGAAAGATACATACATTCGGAATTGCAGTCAAATCGCGCTGAAAATAAGAATTTTGTTTATAACTTGACCCCAACGCCAGCTAGAAGGTTAAAACTAAAAAAAAACACAGAAGAGCTCGAACCGAACCTATGGTGCAAATCCTACCTAGACAGCTCTTATGGTTCCGGAGATCATTCGTTACAAACAAATGCACCAACGTTTTATATACATATATATGTATATAGATAACTATACACAGAAACAATGTCATCTAAAAACTTGTATAAAATACAAAGTCGAAATTACTATTGTTTATCTATAATATAAGTAGGCTAGGCGATTTCTTGTGAGCGATGTTTTGTTCTACCGTTTTATCCCGATTTTGACCAAATGTATATTATTTGAAAGGTATTTCTTTTTAGCCGTTTTGCAGATTTACAGATTTTAATTTTTCCTTTATTTTGAGTAAATTGCGTCTAAAGTTGCTACTAACACATTCATAAAATTATACATATGCTATGTGTGTTTTATTACATTTGTGTTTGTTAATGCGTTTGTTATCTTCATTCACAATAATAATAAACCATAAAAATGTTGGTTTGTGAATTGGCTAAGTTGAAAAATAGAGCTGCCTAGAAATTGCACTCAAATTTCGAGAGCTGGAATCTGCTAGTGTTAATAAAAACGTTCGTGCTAAAGTTAAAAAGAAAAATTTTATCACATCCAATTAGAACTTCTGTTTATATTCGATTGTGACCATATTAAAAATATACTAAATTGTCTAAGTTTTTCTTTGGTAACTTATCTAAAAAAGAAACACAATATGAACTTTTCAAGATTTATTTTTTTTTCTTGAGTGTACACACAACAATGTTTTCTAAAACCTTGTGTAAAATTCTTTCTCAAGAGTTGTTTTTTTTTAAATGTTTAAATATTAATTTGTTTGATTTAACTTAGTGTTTTCATATATTTGCAATATTACCTAAGTTTTACTATTGTAACTTATCTTAGCATTTTTTTTTATAATTTTACTAATGGATTTTTTTTCAATCGACATAAACTAGTATTTTTTTTTTGTTGCTAAACACTATGTTTGTGCTACGGCATAGTTTACATGGGTTATTTTAGTGCTAATGTTACAATTTAAGCTAATTTTCCAGCTTTTAACCGGATTGTATGGTATTTTATACAACTGCCTTGAAATAATTTATTTGTTAAAAGAATTAACGATTGCGTTTAATTAATTCAAGATCTACAACCTTTTTAATCCTGATAAATCTTGGATTTTACTGTGGTTTTTTTTAAACACATTTCAAACAATTTAATGTCTTTATATACATAAAATAAAAATAATATAATTTGTCAACATTAATGCCCTTTTCACACTTCTACAAAAATCGTAGGCTAAAACACATTTAATTTGACAATTTTATCGAAATAAATAAAAAATAAAAATAAATCATACACCCACTTGCTCAAACAAAACCAGAGGCCATTTTCCAAATGACCGTTGACATGTTTTTTAAAAATTTACATAATTTACCAACAACAAATTTTTTTATTTACATTTTAACTTTTTCATAACTTAACTAATTTTGTTAAAAAAAAAACTTCTTTTATTTACAGATATACTATCATTCATCAACAGATATAAGAAAGAAGTAAATACTCACAACTCTGAAACATTTAATATGCGTGGGTGGTAACCCTAATCAAACTTCAAAATTTTGTTTTCAAAATTTTCAAACTCTTGAAGAAGAAATGTCATTTTTATAATGTTTGAGAAATTTCAACATTTACAGCTACGATATCCGTACCAAAGTTTACTTATAACGAAATTCTTTTGAAAAATTTAAGCAACACAACAAACCAAACAACGAATTTATATTAAGTCCCCGCCCCAGTCCCGAAATACACACTTATATTCACAAAGAAAAAGGAAATTATTGATTAATTACTTAACAATTGTGTTAGGGCATTTGAAATGCCTACAGAATGTGAGCGAAGTATCACTTCGCCCTCATCATCATCCGCAAAAGCCAAGGTCGCTGCGGAACTCAAGGATAATTTAACAGACTTTTATGAAGATTCACAAACGAACAATATGATGGAGGGTGATATGTCCACATCCCAGACATCTACCACCTCAAATGGTAGCAGTTGTAATGGTGGTAGAAAAACGGTAAGTTTGTGATTCTAAATTTTTATAATTATAAATTATAAATTTATATAAAGTTAGGTTAGGCCTATATTTTTTTTTTTCGAAATAATTACAATTAAATGGCTCTACGGACTTGAAGTAATAATATTAAGATAATGATTTTTTGGGCTAACCAAAAAACGGCTTAATAGGACCATGTTTATAATTATGATTGAGCATTCCTTGGAACTATTCTCTTGGCCTTGCTTTGAAATAAAATAAAACCTTTGTTTCGCCATTTTATGATATTACCAATAATTTTACCAATGAAACTTGAAAAAATATTTAGTTTTTAAAAATAAAATACTACCATTGAACTATCGAAAAGTACATACATTGGACTATAATACCTTTGGATTATCGGTTAAACCTAAGACCGCACTATAGAAAATACTACTCAGTAAAATTTTTTTTTAGCATACAGTTTAAACAGTTATTCTAATCTTTAGCAGGTTATACTTCGATCAAGTTTTTGGAACATAATTTAAACTAAGTTTAGTTCAATTCAGGTTTTATAAAACTTATAACCTTTAAACTATTTGGCTCAGAGCAAATTTTTGGGATGTCGGATAAACTAAGTTTAGTTAATCTTAGTTTAGATTAGATCTTACTTTAGTCTGGAATGACAGTAAAACTAGTTTAGTTAAACTTAGTTTATTTAATATCAGGTTAATTAAACTTAGTTTAGAGAACTTATAACTTTCAAACTATTTGACTCGGAGCGAGTATCTGGGAAGGCAGTAAAACTTAGTTTATCTTAGTTTAGATAATTTTAGTTTAGATAATTTTAGTTTAAATAATTTTAATTTATTTAGTATTAGTTTAATTAAACTTAGTTTAGAGAACTTATCACTTTCAAACTATTTGACTCAGAGCGAGTAGCTGGGATGGCAGTAAAACTTAGTTAGTTAATCTTAGTTTAGTTAATCTTAGTTTAGTTAATCTTAGTTTAGATTATTTTTATTTATTTAATATTAGTTTAATTAAACTTAGTTCAGAGAACTTATAATTTTCAAATTATTTGACTCGGAACGAGTAGCTGGGATGTCAGTAAAACTTAGTTTAGTTCATCTTAGTTTAGATAATTTTAGTTTAAATAATCTTAGTTTATTTAATATCAGTTTAATTAAACTTAGCTTAGAGAACTTATCACTTTCAAACTATTTCAGTTAGAGCGAGTATCTGGGATGGCAGTAAAACTTAGTTTAGTTAATTTTAGTTTAGTTAATCTTAGTTTAGATAATTTGCTTATCTAATGTCAGTTTAATTAAAATTAGTTTAGAAATTTTATAACTTTCAAACTGCGTCGAAGCGAGTATCTGGGATGGCAGTAAAACTTAGTTTAGTTAATCTTAATAATTAATATTAGTTTATTTAGATTTCGTTTAGTTAATATCAGTTTAATTAAACTTAGTTTAGAGAGCTTATCACTTTAAACCTATTTGGCTCAGGGCGAGTATCTGGGATGTCAGTAAAACTTAGTTTAGTTAATCTTAGTTTAGATAATTTGTTTATTTAATATCAGTTTAATTAAATTTAGTTCAGAGAACTTATAACTTTCAAATTATTTGACTCAGAACGAGTATCTGGGAAGGCAGTAAAACTTAGTTTAGTTCATCTTAGTTTAGATAATTTTAGTTTAAATAATATTAGTTTATTTAATATCAGTTTAATTAAACTTAGTTTAAAGAACTTATCTCTTTCAAACTATTTGACTCAGAGCGAGTAGCTGGGATGTCAGTAAAACTTAGTTTAGTTAATCTTAGTTTAGTTAATCTTAGTTTAGATAATTTTTGTTTATTTAATATCAGTTTAATTAAATTTAGTTCAGAGAACTTATAACTTTCAAATTATTTGACTCGCAACGAGTATCTGGGAAGGCAGTAAAACTTAGTTTAGTTCATCTTAGTTTAGATAATTTTAGTTTAAATAATCTTAGTTTATTTAATATCAGTTTAATTAAACTTAGTTTAAAGAACTTATCACTTTCAAACTATTTCAGTTAGAGCGAGTATCTGGGATGGCAGTAAAACTTAGTTTAGTTAATTTTAGTTTAGTTAATCTTAGTTTAGATAATTTGCTTATCTAATATCAGTTTAATTAAAATTAGTTTAGAAAACTTATAACTTTTAAACTATTTGAAGCGAGTGTCTGGGATGGCAGTAAAACTTAGTTAAGTTCATCTTAGTTTAGTTAATGTTAGTTTAGTTCATCTTAGTTTAGATAATTTTAGTTAAGTTAATATCAGTTTAATTAAACTTAGTTTCGAAAACTTATAACTTTCAAACTATTTGACTCAGAGCGACTGTCTGGGATGTCAGTAAAACTTAGTTTAGTAAATCTTAGTTTAGTTAATATTAGTTTTTTAAACTTAGTTTAGTTAATATCAATTTAGTTAAACTAAGTTTAGGAAACTTATAACTTTCAAACTATTTGACTAAGTTTTTGAAGAGTTTTTGGAATGTCAGTTAAAGTTAGTTTAGTTAAACTATGATTTAATATAACACCTAACTTGTCTAAAAAGCTAACAATCGTGAGTTCAATCGAACTTAAACATAAAGTAGTTGACCTTAGTTTAGTTGATCTTTGTTGAGTTAATCTTAGTTTAGTTAATCTTAGTTTGGTTGATCTAAGTTTCGTTGCTTTTAGTTTATAAAATTTATAACTTTAAAACTATTTGACAAGACCGTGTTTTCGGAACGTTAGTTAAAGCTAGTCTAGTTAAACTCATATTTTGTATAACACTTATAACTAACATTTTTGAAACATTAAAAAGCGTGAGTTTTATCTAACTGATACCGCAAAAACCTAATCCATAGAATTCGATCATAGAGCTGTTAACTTTAAAAATATAAATATAAAAGTTTCAAGTTCTAACATATGGGTTTTGGGATGTCAGTTTAAGTAATTTTAGTTAAACTCATGTTTTTGTTAACTTATGACTTTCAAACTGTTTAACTTAGGGTGAGTTTCTGTGACATCAGTTAAACTTAGTTCAGTTATACGCACATTTTTTAACACTTATAACCTTCAAACTATTTGACTAAAACGTTAAAAATCATGAGTTCAACTAAACAAAATATAATTGACATTCAAAAACTTGACCTTGTAATTTTAAAATATTTTACTTTAATCAAACCAAGTTTAACTGACATCCCATAAGCTAGGTAGTTCAACTTAAAAGAGTAACGATTATCTTAAAACTCGATCTTTCAGTTGTTTCCTGAAAAAATATAAAAAGTTAGAAGTTACAAGACGGAGTTTTTGGGATATCAGTTAAACTAGGCTCAGTTAATTTCAAGTTTTTAAAAACGTAATTTTCGTACTCTGACTAATACGTTAAGTAATCGGGAGTTTAACTAAACTAAGTTTAAGTTTGAACTAATTGGCTTATGATAAATCATTTTTTCGCTTCAAACCACAAGTTGTCTTCTACAATCAGTTCTAGATCTAATTCTGTCTGTAGTTTCAGATTTGTTAAACCTTTCAAAGGAATGTTTATTTTCAGGACACTAAAGATCCAAATGGGCCGGCCACTGGGACAGATCAGATAAATCTTAAAAAAAAGCAATCATTAAATTAATTTTTGTACTACCTTTCGATCGTCCGTCTGAAAAATATATTTAAAAAAAAACAAGATTAAAAAAAAACAAAGGATTTCACAACAACTTTACATTCCTCTATTTATGTATTCGTACATACATACATATGTATTAATTATTTTCATGTCTAGCAATAACACATGTTATATGAATTGACAACACTAAATTCATCATAAAAAAATCGTATAATTTTTATAGTTTAATATTAATTATACAAACGTAATGTTACGAAATTCTTCAAACAAATATCATTTTACTGGGTTAAGAGAGAAAGTATTTTATAGCACTCATTGTCAATTGGAAAATATGAAAATGTCTTGAAAAACATTCTTTTAACACACACTTGAGAAGCCAATAAACTAAACATTATGCAATTAAAAATAGTCATAAATAGAACCTTACACTTAAAAGAATGAATAGAATACTACCAGAATTAATGTGCTCATGTTGTTGCAAAAAAAAATCTGAGGTTTTTCTTATATTCAACGTCCTTAGAATAAGAAAACTCAAAATCAGAAGGGTTTTCTAAAGCAGTAATTCCTCAGAATCTACGAGTTATTATTGAAATTACTGATTTATTATTTAACGATTGTGTAAGATGATTTGAAATGCCTACAGAATGTAAGCGAAGTATGACTTGGTCCTCCTCATCATCCGCAAAAGCCAAGGTCGCTTTGGAACTCAAGCATAATTTAACAGATTTTTATGAAGATTCACACACGAACAATATGATGGAGAGTGACATGTCCACATCCCAGGCATCTACCAACTCAAATGGTAGCAGTTGTTGTGGTGGTAGATTCCTCAGAATCTGCGGGTTTTTTAATACAAAAAGTTTATCTGAGTTTTCTATTACAAAACTTTCTTAGAATCTTAGAATTTTTTAATAGAAAATTTTGTTTCAAAATTTTAATGTTTTTTCTTTAGAAATCGCATATAATTTGAAGATATTTTCTATCAAAAAAATAGTCTAGTCTGAAGATTTTTTACGTGAAAAATTTCCTAAAATCAGAGAGGATTTGTAAAGGAGAAATTCATCAAAATATGAGGAGTTATTAGTAAGAAAAGCTCGCCAGAGATTTTTAAATGGAAAAGTTTTTTAAAATCTGAAAGTTTTTGTATTGTTAAAATTTCTCCGAATCCTAGGGTTTTTCATAAAAAAAATTCTCAGGGTCTCTAGTGTTTTTTGAAAGAGAAAAAGCAACAATTTTTTTTTGAAATTTCTATAGGAAAAATCAATAAGAATCTGGAATTTTATTTTAAGAAAAAAATTCTTCAAATTCAGAGGAAAAGGAAAAGTTCCTCACTAGATGAGTTTTTTTTTTAAAGAAACTTCCGCATTATCTGAATGTTTTTATAAAGGAATAATTCCTTAAAATTTTAGGGTTGTCTTTATCAAAACTCACTCAGTATTTGAGTCTTTTTGTAGAGGTAAAAATATCAAAAAAAGCAGGGTTTTTTGTAGGAAATATGAGACTCCATGGCTTTTTCTTCAACAAAAATCATAGGGTTTCTAAAGAAACAATCGTTCAGAATGTGAAGATTCTTCTAGAGGAAACTTTTCGATTAGAAATAGAATTTTACCGTTTTCTATAGAAAAACTTCTTCATTATATAGGAAAAATTGCAAAAAGAAATCTGAGATTTGTTCTATAGAAACTAAGGCAAAGAGTCTGATAGTTTTTCTACATAAAAAATCGTTTAGAATCTGAAGATTTTTCTATAGGAAAAATTACTTATAATCGGAAAGGTTTTATGTATAAAAAAAATTTCCAAATCTGAATCCTCCCTTATGGTTTTATAAAAGTCGTCTTTGAAATTTTATAGATGCTTTCTATAGAAAATCACCTCTATATCGAAGGGTTTTTCTATAAGAAATATGGCAAAGAATATCAGGGTTCTTCTATAGAAAATAGGGCAATAATATTAAATGTTTTTAGGAAAAATTGCTTAAAAACAGAAGGAAGAAATTATTCAGAACTTAGATGGTTTTCTGTATAAATAAAAAACACTTCAATCTGAGGTTTTTTATGTGGGAAAAGTCTTTTGTATCCAATAAATACATTAAAGAAAAGCTTTTTTAAATTTTTGTTCTAAAAATTTTGTTTATTATTTTTTTTAATTTAATTTTTTTACTTAAAATGTTTTGAATACTTTTTTAATAACCTTGGACAGGATTTTAGCAAAGTTACCAAAGACGAATTTCCTTTTTTTTGTTTTTTAGACATTACGCAGGAAAAAAATTGATTCTAGAGGAAGAACTTCTTTGGATGTAATATGAATAATATAATCGGTATAGACCGACTCTACGATACCCTATACCCTGCGTTTAGAGAAAGGGTTTTAGGTGTAATTGTAATTGTATATAGAAAATAAGCTTAACCCAAATTTGTCTGCAAATATGAAAAAGTTCATATCGAATGCCATATTTATATGGGACTAGTTCGAAAGATGGACCGATTCTGACCATAAAGTCACATATATTTTACAAAAACACATACAAACCAAATTTGAGAAAAATCTGTGAAATATTTTTATTTTTTGATAGATTTATGTAAGTGAAAATCGGGAAGCAGCTTTATATGGGGGCTGTGACTATGAATTGTTCCGCAGGGTATATTTTTGGACTACTGATTAATGGATGTAATGAACACTTACAAACCAAATTAGACCGAGATCGATATGATAATTTAGATCCTATGGCAATTTGAGTCAATCTCATAGGGGTCATTTGTATGGGGACTATGTCCGAACAAAGTGTTGCCATAATTTGAAATTGTAAAGATGCTAAATTGCAAAAAAAAGATGCTAAAAGTACTGGAGTCAAAAAAAAAGATGCAAAATTTTTTTTTTTTTTCAAATTTCATTACCTTTATATTGAAAAATTAAATACTTATTAATAAATTCTTTGGTTTTTAAATCGAAAAATTAATATAAAACATAATTAAACATAATTAATTAAAATTACTTTGGATTTCATCTGTAATTTTTTTAACATCAAATTGAGTTTTTTATACCCTATACCACTATGTGGTTTGGGTATAATGACTTTGTGCTGCTGTTTGTAACTACCAAAAATATTTGACCTAGACCCATCTTTAATTATACCGATCGAATCAGAATCACTATCTGATTCGATTTAACGATGTCCGTCCGTCCGTCCGTCCGTCCGTCCATCCGTCCGTCCGTCCGTCCGTCTGTGTGGTTTGTAAGCTTTTATCGGCCATAGGATGAACGCTATTGAAATTGGTGAGAATCGGTCCATGTTCAGACCTAGCCCCCATACAAATGACCCCTATGAAATCGACTTAAATTGCCATAAGATCCAAATTATCATATAAATCTTAGTCAAATTGGATTTGTATGTGTTTATTACATTCATTAATCCTTAGTCCAAAAATGATGCCTATGGGACAACTCTTAGTCATAGGCCCCATATAGAGCTGCTTCCCGATCTTCACTTAAATCTATCAAAAAACAAAAATATTGCACTGATTCTTCTCAAATTTTGTTTGTATATATTTTTGCAAAATACAAGAGACCTTACCAAACATGGTCAGGATCGGTCCATTTTTGGGCCTAGTCCGCATATAGATATAGCATCCGATATGAACTTTTTCATATCTGCAGACAAAAAAATTTATAAAAATCCCACTCAAATTTGGTTTATGCTTATTTTATATGTCCAGTTAGTTGGGCCTGTGGGGTAGGGTCTCTAAACGCATGGTATAGGGTATCCTATAGTCGGTCTAGACCGACCATAATTTTCTTACTTGTTTAATTTTAAATTAAATATTTTTAATTTTAGAGGGATTTTTTTTCTAATTTCAAATATAACAGAATTTACATTATCAAAAGATACGATTATATTACAATAATTGGTTTATGTAATCTTATATTTCTGTGATGTCTTCATCTTCAAGTTCTTCTTGGCTGTGATATTTTTCCAACGATCGACATTTATCAACGACATCTCTTGGTATATTGTAAGTGTAACAGCACCCATTTTTCAAATTCAAACCTTCTTTTATACGTATTACAGAACATAACTACTCGGATTTTATTCTGTTCAAATAAAGACAACACAAATAATAAAGACAATACAAATATTGATAACTGTTTAAATGGATTTTCGCCAATAGAATTTTTGTTAACTTCAATCCATAAGGAGGTTGTATTCAGTGTTGTATCCCAATATTGTTCTGTGATATAACTCCATTGGATTTGAATTTTTTCTATTTCAGATGATCTAAACTTAAACTCTTCTAATATATTGGTTATCGGTTTTTTTACCTGGTTTAATGTGTTTGTATTGAAAATTTTGTAATTTTTTTAATACAATAATATTTTTTGGCAATCGACTTTTTAATTCATTAAAATTAAAGTTGTATATTCAAAAATAATGAAAAAAATCAAAAAAAAAAGATGGTAAAAGCAACTTTTTATTAATAAAAGATGCTAAGTTAGCATCTAGCATTTCATAAATTTTGGATGCTAAAGGACAAAAAAAGTTGCTAAATCTAGCAACTAAAATGCTAAAATGGCAACACTGCCGAACAAGCACCGATTCCAACAATTTCAACAACATTTGTGCTATGGCTGATAACACCGCGTTTCAAAAACGAGCTGTTGTTCTGTCCTATAAACCAGATATACTTTTTCGGAAAGGGGAGAAAAAATAAAAATACACGTGTATCGGCGATTTTCATGTACACGTCAGAATTTTTTTTTATGTATAAATTATAAAGCTCGTAGTGTCCGTCTGTCCGCCTGTGTGAAAGACTTTGGATCGATTTTTAACCCTTTTTCCGAGATCCAATCGAGCTGAATTTTTGCAGGAAATGTCTGTATCACGTCAAATTCTTAGATTTTTATCAATTCTCAGATTTTCCTGAATTTTTTTTTTGACCAACAGTATTCGCCAAGCATATTCGTAATGTCTTGTCCCTTAAAGCGCTTTTCAATAGCCGTAATATCCTGATGGAACCTTTCGCCATGCTCATCACTACAAGCTCCTAAATCATCACGGAAAAAATCTAAATGATTGTGAAGGAAATGGATCTTTAGCGACATTAATATGCCCATTTCGCCATATGCCAAAATCATTTCTGCGACAATATTTTTATAATTGGCAGCTCGTTTGTTGCCAAGAAACTGCTCAATAACGGCAACTGTGCTTTTCCATGCACGTTGTTCGATGGCATTCAATTTTGATGAAAATTCATAACTTGCAACTATTTTTTTTATCTGCGGACCATTGAAAACACCTTAAATCATACACATCATTAAAAAAAATAAAGTTACTGAATGACTTCTTAAAAAAATACCTGCATGAATCTTTGCGCCGCTCAATTTCGGAAAAATTTTGCAGAAACTTGCAATCGCCTCGCCCTCACGATCCAGTTTTTTAACAAAATTTGATTCGAGACCGAGCTTAATGTGTAGTGGTGGCAAAATGATTTGAGATGGCTGCACCAATGGTAGTTTCTCTATACTTTCTACGCCTACTTTGTTGCATGTTCGCGACTTCCACTTAAATTCAATGTAATGCTGATCTCTTTTGCGACCTTCCCATGTACACAAAAAGCACTGGTGGGTTGGAAATCCACGCTTAACACCCATGACTAATCCGACCACTTTCAGATTGCAGCATATTTTCCAATTATTCTCTTGGTACTTTATCAGCTGTAATATTAATTCCATGCCTTCGTATGTTTTTTTGAGGTTTGTGGCATATGCGATCGGGACAGATGGATGTTTGCTACCGATATGAAGCAGCACGACTTTAAGGCTGTTGACCGATGCATCGATGAAAAGTCGCCACTCCTCTGAAATATGAGGGTAACCAATTTTTGCAAACATCGAATCAATATCACAACAATAAGCCAGGTTTTTTCCCCGATCTTCGTGCAATTTAAAAAATTCGTCATATGGAATAGTGCTACGTCGATCACGAGTCGCCATTATATTCCACTGCTTAAAGCGTGATGCAAAGAGTTCCGCTTTTCTTCTCGACAAATTTCCGTCTCGTACAAGGTCATTGAAGTCGGCTTGCGTTACTAACTGCGGCACTGCAGTCCTAAGTTCACTGGGTGTTGGTACAAATTTCGATACTTTTGGACCCTCGCATCTCACGTTCGATGCAAGAAATGTTGATAGCATTGTTGCAACTACTGTTGGTTCTCCATGGCTTAATTCGGGGACATCATCAAAAATCTCCACTGAAGCCGCTATACGTTTTTCTGGTGAGTACAGAACTGCTAGAATAACCGATTCCACATTAGCTTAGCGAAAGTATTGGTACCCTTTAGTTTGAGTAAAAGTTACGCAAAAGTAGCACAATTCATTGCAGTGCTCCGTACGTGGTAGCCAAATTGGTGGTACAGCGTACTTTATTGTTGACCTTCCATCAGTAAACTTGCATAAATTTCTATAGCAATAGTCGCACACGACTTCCGGAGTATATCACAAGTAAGGAACATAAGCAGTCTTCAATATTTTCTGAAACGAATTAAACACTGTTTTCGTAATATTTTTAAAATTTTTGCTTGGTGCGAATAAGCCACAAACGTAACAAAAATTAATTTCCAGTCGGGCAATGCATTTTCGGAACGCTTTAGTAGTTTAAAAATTTGGAGTCCCTTCAAGTTATGCTGAAAAAAGTGAAAAAAAAAAGATTTTTTTTCAAAAAAAAAAAAAAAATAAAATTCAGGAAAATCTGAGAATTGATAAAAAAATTTTTTTTTTTTTAAATTTGACGTGATACAGACATTTCCACGAGTCTGCCTGCAATTGGATCACGGAAAAAGGGTTAAAAATCTATCCAAAGTCTTTCACACAGGCGGACAGACGGACACTACGAGCTTTATACTTTATACATAAAAAAAAAAAAAATTCTGCCGTGTACATGAAAATCGCCGATACACGTGTATTTTTATTTTGTCTCCCCTTTCCGAAAAAGTATATGTGGTTCATAGGACAGAATGTGTGTAACGCGATGTAATATTCATATTTGCTACCTGCAGATTTAAATGGACATATATACGGACGGATGGACGGACGGACAAACATTATGGAAATTAATATTAGGAAATTACAAATTGATATCGAGAAATAAAAAAGAAATAAAAGAAATTATTTTAAAAACAAAAAATTGATATTGACAAAGGGTTAATGAAAGTTTATATTTTGAACAAAATAGAAAAGGAAAGTATAAATTGATAAAAAATATCGTGAAGTACTTCTGAAAATGTTTCTAAAAAAAATACATATTCAACTTATCATGAAATCCTTACCAAATTAAAATGTCCTTCACAAAATCCATAAATGACAATTTCCGTCCAAAGACATACCTTTGATATATTTTTACCACATTCGAATCTCAAGCAAAGCCTGCATATACATATTTCAATTCTTTGGTTATTCTTTATTTGTTAAATACGAATAAATATTCCAATAATTATAATTAGACAGTTACACTTAATGCCTTTGGAACATTTTGTTTTATGAGGAATTTACAAATATAAACACATGTTGTTAAATGGTTTTATGTAATACTGTTTATTTAATACTGTTAGAAAACCAGAGAGCTATTTGTAAAATGGTATTTTGTTATTTTGTACATTTTGTTATTTTACACATGTCAAAGGTTATTGCCACCATCTTAGGGTAAACAGACATATTTATGTTATTCTTTATTGTGCCATAATATATGAACTCCATTAGAATAAATTACCAATTCGCCATTACCCAAGAGCGAGTTTTTGGGATGTCTGTTAAACTTGGTTTGATTAAACTCAAGTTATTAACTCTTTAGGCCGGCCGAACTTTTAGGATATCAGATAAACTTAGATTTTTTACAAATTAGAAATTTCAAATTATTTGACTATTAAGATCGTTGATTACTCTCTATTTTAACTGAATATGTCTCATTTTTATTGAGCTCAGACCTTAATCTTAGTTAAAACAGAGAAAGTCAAAATGGCTCTCAATCGTTAAAAATTGTGAGATTATCTAAATTAATTGTAATGGGCATTCCAAAAACTTAGTTTTTGTCAATTAATTTTAATTTATAAGACTGAGTTTGTGGGATGTCAATTAAACTTAGTTCTGTTAAACCCACGATTTTTAACGCTTTAGTCAAATAGTTTGCAGGGTATGAGTGTTAAAATTCTGATTTTAACTAAACTCACTGGTATCCCAAAAACTCGTTGTAGAAACGAAGCTAATTTTTATGATGAGGGTTAAACTTAGTTTAACAGCGAATTTTCAGTGAAAATACTGTAATGTACTGGTTGTAATATCGATTCGTAGGGCCAAAACTGTGTGCTTGAACAAAAAGAAAATCTTACCATAACGCTCTGTTCTGATGTCATTTATGTTTAACAATAGTACAGAGATAAAACTTTAGTTAGGTATAGTAGAAAAGTAATTCAAGTTCAAGTCCACATTAATAACAATAGGCAACAAAAAATGAAACCGTGTCTTCACTTTAAGTGTGTCCTTTTTTATGAAACATGAAAATCGAATTAAAAAAATTTTTGTGAATAAGTTTTGTCATGATTTTCTTTTTCTTTATTTCTAAAGTAGTTTCAGTAATTTCACTATAACCAAAAGGTACCAATGTCAATATATAGATAATATAAATGACCACATGGCAAGAAATAAAAAAAAAAAACTTTTTTCGACCAAAATTCAAATAAAAAAAATACGAAAAAATCGGGAAAAATTGAGAATATCTAAGTATAGTTTTATTTTTCGCACAAAACCTGCATCTCTGTAAAGAAAACCAGATGAAAATCTATGGATATGTGCCGGAGTTATTAGCAATTACATAAAAGCACCAAAATCCATTTTTCTTTTTTTCTAGCGTATTTTAAAATAATTTTTGCAAACTTCAGGTCGGAGATATAAATATATTTTGATAAAATTTGGTATATAAGCTTTAGTCAGTCATACGATGGTAGCTTTTGAATTTGGTGAAAATCGGTGCATGCTCAGGCCTAGGCTCTACATTGGGTTCATCGTATGAACTACTGCAAGGCCAGCCGAAGAAGTCATTTGAATGAAATAGTGTTCCATAATTAACCGCAAGGATTACTTTCGAATAAAAAAACAAGTAAGAAGGGTATAAAAACCCGAATAAAAAAAGTAAGAAAATTATAGTCGGTCTAGACCGACTATATGATACCCTTTACCATTTTTTCGAAACCCTATCTCCTCGGTCCAACTAGTTGGATATAGAAAATAAGCATACACTAAATGAGCGGCATTATTATTAATTTTTTTGGCCGCAGATGTGAAAAAGATCATATCGGGTGCTATATTTATATGGGGACTAGGTTGAAAAATGGACCGATCCTGACCATATTTGGTAAGGTAACTTATTTTTTGCAAAAAATATACAAACAAAATTTGAGAAAAATCCGTGCAATATTTTTATATATTGATAGATTTAAGTGAAGATCAGGAATTAGCTTCATATAGGGGCCGTGACTAAAAATTATCCTATAGGGGTTATTTTTGGACTACTGAGAAACGGATGTAATAAAGATACACACAGCCAATTTTACCGAGATCTATATGATAATTTTGATGTTATGGCAACTTAAGTCGATCTGGTAAGGGTCATTTGTATGGGGACTAGGTCTGATCATGGAACGAATTTCATCAATTTCAATAGAGTTCATCCTATGGCCGAAAAAAGCATATATACCAAATTTCATTAAAATATCTTTATATTTGCGACATGGACACACAGACGGACGGACGGACTGACATCGCTAAATCGACCCAGAAAGTGATTCTGAGTCGATCGGTATAATAAAGGATGTGTCTAGATCAAATATTTTTGGTAGTTACAAACAGCAGCACAAAGTCATTACACCCAAACCACATAGTGGTATAGGGTATAAAACTTATGAGTTTTTATACGCTATACCGCCACTATATGGTCAGGGTATACTGACTTTGTGCTGATGTTTGTAACTACCAAAAATATTTGACCTATTATACCCATTGACTCATGACTCGGTGTGTCCATGTAAACCTTGCAATCAAACTACAGGTCGCAAATATGAATATATTTTGATTAAATTCAGTATATAAGTTTCTGCCGACCATAGAATTAACGCTATTGAAATTGGTCTAAATCAGTTCATATTCAGACCTAGTCCCCATACAAATAACCCCTATGAGATCAACTTAAATTGCCATTAGATGCAAATTATAATACAGATCTCGGACAAATTCCGTCTGTGTATGTTTATTACATCCATTTATCAATAGTCCAAAAATAAAGCCTATTGGATAATTCTTAGTCGTAGCCCCCATATGAAGCTGATTCCCGAACTTCACTTAAAAAACTAAAATATTTCACAGATTTTTCTCAAATTTTATTTGTATATGTTCTTGCAAAAAATAAGTGACTTTACCAAATATGGTCAGCATCGGTCCATTTTCGACCTAGTCACCATATCCGAAGGCAAAAAAAATAATAAAAATTTTTTATATCTAATTTTTATACTTATTTTCTATATCTAATTAGTTGAACCTAAGAGATAGGGTCTCCAAACGCATGGTATAGGGTATCGTATAGTCGGTCTAGACCATCTATAATTTTTTTACCTGTTTATTTATAGCAAAACTTATATGGTCCACCCTGCAAAGTAACCTCCGATATTCACTTAAGTCTATCAAAGTAAACATACATATGTATTTTACACAGATTTGTTATTTTTTTGGATCACATAAAGAGCCTCAGCAAATGTGGTCTTAATGGGATCATTTTTGGTTCTATTCTTCCTATAGTAATCACATTCGATATGATATTTATTGTGAAAATTTTGCGAAAAAACACAAAAAAAATCATAAATAATATGTCCGCAAAAGTTTTTTTATTGCGATTTTCGTGTTTTATTTAAAATTGTTGCCTGGTGTAATTATTTGTATTTTTTATGTTTTCATTTATTTAAAATAAAAACATAATATAAAATATTAAATACAATTACTTACTTTTTGTTGTTGAGTAAAACAATGTTGGTTTACTAATTCAAAGTTTTACGCAGCATCTGCTCTATATTAGTGGTTTTAAACTTAGATTAACTCAAAAATATTATACCGAGTTTAAGCAACATTTAACAATTTAACAAAGTTTAAAAAACATCCCTAATAAACAAGCTGTCAAGGTTTGCGTGAGCCCAAACACTTTAACACATTGTCATATGTCAACAAAAGTATGTACATATGTATGTATGTATGTTTGCATGCATGTACAAGTATGTCTGTATGTCTGCCAGTATATTACAAATTTATATTTTTATATTTATTGTGTTTTGTTTTTCTTTTTAACTTGACTGTTGGTGCCTTCTAGTCCCATAGACTTTAAGAGGTTTCTTATACATATTTTTTCTTTTAAAGAAAACAAAAAAGGAATGAAAAAAATTCAAATCAGCCTCAGTTAACTACAGCGTTTAGATGAAAAGCTTAATTGTAGTTTAAGCTAGATGTAGATGTTAGGCAAAAAAAATTAGTCAAATTCCCGAAAAATGATAAAATGATAATTCATAACAAATGATTTTTTTTAAATTATCGGAACCTTAAGGAACCCACTTTCAAATCGCTTTTCTGTGTAAAAAAAATATTAATTATGAATTTGCCACAATCTAAACACGTTTAGGTGTTAATGTTTTTTTTTTTTTGCTCCTTAGGTCGTCTACTAGTCTGTCGATTGATGTTGAGTTAATGCGGTTTTTAAAATACCACTGCTATTTATATAATCTCAGATATGAAAATGAAAAGGAATCAATTCTTTTAACTATGATAAAAAAAAAATACCATACACACCCAGCAAAAAAATAACATCTAAAAGAAATAAATATAGGCTATTCTTGGGGTCTGGATCTGTCTTACGACGGAAGTTCTCTTTTTTAGGGTACAATTTGAAAGAATAATATACAGTTTGTCAAGAAAATCTTAGCACACGAAGAAAAAATTAAAAAATTCAAAAGAAATATTGAGTTCTAATTCAATTAATCAACTTTTTTATTTTGTTTCAATCTTAGATGTTATATATGTTTATAAATATAATAAATAATATAATATAATAAATAGTGTAATAGATATTTAAAAAAAGAAACAGCAGTTCAATTTCTGTGCTGCCAAATAAATTTTTGCACACTTAAGCTCAATTCGATAAATTGTTTAATTTATTGTACATTTATTGGTTTTTAGTTGTTAATATTTTGTGTGGCCACCTTGAGCATCAATTATATTCAGCAGGTATTTTTTTTTCCACTATTCTTTAATACATAAATTTCTAATAGGGTTCATATCAGGACTCTGGGCAGGGGTATCAATAACTTTGGTACAGTTTTATAATAACCAGGATAAAATTTGTATATGAACTTATATGAATTTTCCGGGTCAACAAAACTGAATTGTTGGACATTAGCGGTCAGTTTATGTTTTGAAATATCAAGATAGTCATTATTTCATGCAAAATCCTGAATTTATCAACGCCTTCGCTTGATATAAAACCCCATACCACAACTGACAGGTTTGCAAACTTTACTATAATATAATTAAATTTTTGTTTTTATTTTCTAATGCTATTAGAGGTTTTCGCCAAACTTTTTGGGATCTATCATGATAGTACAGCATCACTTTCATCTCATCACAGAAAATAACGTCATCCCAGTACTCTGGAGGAAGTGAAATTTGTTCTGTAGCAAACTTAAATCGTTTTTAAAATATCTTTCACCGAGAGCATAGGTTTTTTCCAAGCCACTCGTAAGGAATATTTGTGTTTTTGTATTATATTTCGGATGGTTTCATGTAAAACACTCAGCCGATAATTATTATTCACTTGAAGAGCTAATCCTCTTGTACTGAATTGCGGTTTATCGTAAATAGTTTTAATTAATTTGCTTTCGACATGCCGCATCACTGTTTTTGGTATGCTAGGTGACGCTTTTAGTTTGAGTCTTCCTTCTTTTTAGCACAGGATATGATATAATAGCGATTTCACTGGCTAATTTTCCCTCATAATAATTGAAATACACCAATTGAATAATATTTTAGCAAACTCGTTTTCCCGAAATTATTTTTTCTTTATTTAAATAGCTGCAACCCGATGTACCCATCGTAACGAAATAGAAAACGGAATACATTTTATAGAACAACATTTTATTTATATTTGGCGATTTGCGATTTTGTAGATTTTTGTTTTAACGATTTTTACTTTGGCGATTATAGCTTTTTGTAATTTTTGATTTTGGCGTTTTTCGTTTTTTTGCGATTTTTGATTCTGGCGTTTTTTGATTTTGACGATTTTCGTTATTCGTGATTTTCGTTTTTGGCGATTTTTGATTTTGGCGTTTTTCCTTTTCGTTTTCTGATTTTTGTTATTCCTGATTTTCGATTTTGGCAATTTTTGATTTATGAGATTTTTGATTTTGGCGTTTTTTGTTATTCGCTATTTTCGGTTTTGACGATTTTTTGCTTTGGCGATTTTTGTTTTTTTTTTTTGCAATTTTTGATTTTGGCGATTCTTGTTTTTGAGCGATTTTTGTTTTTTGAGGTTTTTGAGTTTTCCGATTTTTGACTTTGGTGATTTTTGTTATTAGCGACTTTCGGTTTTGGCGTTTTTTGAATTTGACGACATCTTTTTTGGAATTTTTGATTTGACGATTTTTGATTTTGGCAATTTTTGTTTTTTTTTTTTAAATTTTGTTATTCGCGATTTTCGCTTTTGACGATTTTTGATTTTGGCGATATCTTTTTTTGAAATTGTTGATTTGTCGATTTTTGTTTTTTGCGATTTTTGATTTTGTCGTTTTTAGATTGTGGCGATTTTTAATTTTTAGGAATTTAGGCTTAGCGATTTTTGTTTTTTGAAATTTTTGAGTTTTCAGATATTTGATTTTGGTGATTTTTGTTATTTGCGATTTTCGGTTTTGGCGGTTTTTGACTTTGACGATATCTTTTTTGGAATTTTTGATTTCACGATTTTTGATTTTGGGAATTTTTTTTTTAATTTTGTTATTCGCGATATTCGGTTTTGACGATTTTTGACTTTGGCGATATCTTTTTTTGAAATTGTTGATTTGTCGATTTTTGTTTTTTTGCGATTTTTGATTTTGTCGTTTTTAGATTGTGGCGATTTTTAATTTTTAGGAAATAAGGCTTAGCGATTTTTGTTTTTTGAAATTTTTGAGTTTTCTGATATTTGATTTTGGTGATTTTTGTTATATGCGATTTTCGGTTTTGGCGATTTTTGACTTTGACGATATCTTTTGACGATATCTTTTTTGGAATTTTTGATTTAACGATTTTTGATTTTGGCCATTTTTTTTTTTTTTTTAATTTTGTTATTCGCGATATTCGGTTTTGACGATTTTTGACTTTGGCGATATCTTTTTTTGAAATTGTTGATTTACAGATTTTTGTTTTTTGCGAATTTTGATTTTGTGGTTTTTAGATTTTGGCGATTTTTAATTTTTAGGAATTTAGGCTTAGCGATTTTTGTTTTTTGAAATTTTTGAGTTTTGCGATATTTGATTTTGGTGATTTTTGTTATTCGCGATTTTCGGTTTTGGCGATTTGTGATTTTGGCTAATCCGACCATATTTTCCACGACTACTCACATTGGTTATTAATATGCTTGTCAAAAGTTTCAAGACTGTCATTCCGGCAATTTTTTGTGCAACTACTCACATTAGTAACTCATGAACACAGACAAAGTCCCAAGGCTTTTTATTATAGTACTCCAGTTATATGATATTAAATATTTACTTTATTTGGGGTTGCCACGTCCATTGGTCCGATCACGCCCTTTTTTTGTCCGACTATTCACATTAATAACTTTTAAACTCACACAAAGTCCCAAGGCTTTTGAAACTACAGTACTCTAGATATATGTATGACATTATATATTTACTTTACATCGGGGTTCGATCCCGCCCATTTTTTTTCCGACTACTTTGTGGGGGGGTGCCACGCCCACTGATCTTGCGAGTACTAACGTTGATAACTTATGAACTCACACAAAGTCAAAATGCTCTCATACGATATTAAATATTTACTATGTCTCTCTGTGAGTATGAGACTTTGGAGTGGTGTCAGGTTCAGAACACTTTGCAGACACATACTGGACGACGTATTTGGGATATCGAACTTCATGCTGGCTAATCTTTTAAGTTGTCGTAATATTAGAGGTTGGATATAATATTTTTGTAATATTCCGTTTGAGTGGTGTGATTTTTAAAAAAACGGATTGACTCGACTCTATGTGTTGATTCACAGACGGTGAATGAACGTTTAAACCAACCGATCAATCAGTAAATTCAATAATTCTTTCAAAGACCTGTTATACGGCAAATACATTAACTTTATTTTTGCCATTTCTTTTTAAAAATATTGGCATTGTTCTGCTCTGCTCTGGTGCAGCAACAACACTTCCGTCAACCATAAACAGTTATTGACTTTATAGTGGGCTTATTATAAGTTAGAAATTAACATGTAGCATTTTTCTTCCCTTTAACATGGCTGGCATATCGGGGAGGTGTTGTTCCTATCTTTCAAATTGTTTTTTTTTTTTGTTCATTCCATTTTGTTGCTTTCTTCAGATTTAAGGGTTAATGCTTTCTCAAAACTGAATCTCAATGAACACTTGCTCATTTCTGCTCATTCTGGTCTAATGTCAAATTATTTTTTACACATTCTTGGCTATTGATTTGATACTCGTACTGTCATTCCACATAAATGGCTAGGCAGGTGCCTTTGTGGGTAGTATTTTTTGTGTTGATTTTTAAGTGACATTATATAAGTACATTATTTTGTGAATTTCTATACTAATAATAATAATGTGTGTGTGTGTTTTTTATGTTTCATTTCTATTTACAGTCAATAACATCTGCTGATCCCACAGCCTATGTGGCTAAAGCTCGAGTAACACGACCAAACCCACCACCCCCACCTTATAATCCCATGCAATTCGTACAAATCAAGCCATGTCATTTGTATCAGACAGCACAAGAGCAACTAAAGAAAGCCGAAGAAGTCAAAAAGATAAAGGAGATACGTAAGGAAGAACCAGAAGATTGGCAAAATGTAAGTTTTGATTAAAAAAAATCGAAAGCAATTATTTTTGTAATTATATTTAGCTAACTTAACTTAAACTTTATTGAGATCTACCCTAGTTTTTGAGACATCCTGAAATTTTCTCATATAGATGTTATATTTCGGTATGTGACGAATTCCGTTCGGTATTGATTTTATTACGTTTTCAACATTCTCAACAATTTTATTTTTACTTCTTCAGATTTCGTTCAGCATTAAATCTGTGGTCACAAGCGATAACCGCCTAAGTCGACTTAAGAACGATTTGAGTTATGTTTGCTATCATATTCTACTAAAAACGCTTTATATTTACATGAAATCCCCATTTCTCTAACACTGTTTATTAAAAAGTTATTAATGAAAACAATCTGACCTAAGTCGTAATGAAGCCCCATTACATATATATAAAAAGTTATTTTTCACTAAAGCATGATTTTCGACTTAGGCGGTTAATGCTTGTGACCACAGAAATTATGGAATAGTTAAGAAGAGCAAAAACATAACTGTATTATCTAGTTTTCAATTCCACAATAAAACTATATTGTTTTCTGATCAATTAGTATCCAACATGTCAATCAATGAATTAGAGCGTCGTAAAATAATTTGTAAGCTCTGGAGAAGATAAACCGTTCCGCTTTTGGGATATGGGACTTAAAAAACATTTCATTTTTAAGGCAGTAAAATTGGTGGAACATAATTTAAAAATAGAAAGGAAACCTAGATCGGATGGCAATTGTCGGTTGTAAGAGTGGAAATATCGGAAAAAGTTTCGAATGCCACAAATAATAATGATTAAAAAATATCTACAATCAACGGGCATTGATAGGAGCAATAGGAAAAAGTGATAAAATGTTCAGGGTAAGCCATTTTTTATGTCGGTATGGGAATATTTTTTATATAACTTGATCCTTTTTAATTCATTTGGACTACTTTTTGAATGAATCAATAAATATCAACATTAATAAGTCTTCGGGATCGGATGGTATACGAGCACTGGTGCTGAAACAGTGCTCTTCGACGCTAGCCAGTCTATTGGCCAACCTTTTCAGCTTTTCGTACTGTGCGGGAGTCTTTCTCTCTTGCTGGAAAGTTGCTAATCTCCAACCAATCCCTAAAAAGGGTGCGGCTAATAACCCTGAAAATTACCGTCCAATTGCAATCTGCTCTGCGCTCTCAAAGGTGATGGAGAGCATGATCAATTTCCATCTTGTGAACTACCTAGAGGCCAACTCACTTCTTAATGGTCGACAGTATGGCTTTCGTAGAAATCGTGTCACGGGAGACCTGTTAGCTCTACTTTCTGAGAGCTGGAGTCAATCCATTCGCAATTTTGGCGAAAGTAAAGTGGTTGCTCTGGATATTTCCAAGGCATTCGCTCGTGTGCGGCACGCTGCATTGATATCAAAGCTTATTGCATTTGGGGTCGGTAATGACTTCTCCCGATTTATATCGAGTTTTCTCAGAGACCGAACAATACGTATTGTTATTGATGGGGTCTCATCTAATGAGTTTCAGCTTAATTCAGGGGTACCCCAAGGTTCCGTTCTTTCTCCTTCTCCTTTCCTTATCTTTCTGAACGACCTTCTTGGGCAAACTTTAAATTCTATATACTCTTTCGCAGATGACAGCAGCATTTGTCATTCATTTTCCTTTAATTGTAGACCAAGCCTCTTGGTGGTTGGGGACAAAAGGCAGACAATGAATGACACACTCAATAAAAACCTGTTAACAATCTCCGAATGGAGTAAAGCGAATAGGGTTGATTTTAATGCGCTGAAGACTCAATGTTGTATGTTGACCCATAGGGCCATGGAATCAACAGTGTCATCTGTATATATGGGTGGTATATTGAGGAATCGGATACTCTTGATGTTCTAGGCATGAGAATTCAATGTGATGTTCGTTGGAACGAGCATGTTTTTCAAGTGTCGAAAGCAGCATTCAAGTGTCTTCGGTTTTCTAAAACGGTGTAAAAATTACTTCACTCCATTTGATCTCTTTAAAATCTATACCACTTACATCCGACCGAAAATGGAATACAACTCCCATATATGGGCAGGAGCTTCAAAGTCTATTTTGCAAAGGAGGGCGTTGGCGCTCATCAAGGACAGTAGGGTATCCAACTCTATTGATTCATTGGAACATCTTCGGAATGTGGGTTGTGTAGCACTGTTCGATAGATATTAGCATGGGAAATGTTCTTCTGAGATTAGCGAACTTATTCCAAGTGCCCGAGTTTCGGTTCGCTCTACCCGCTTCCCTAGTAGATCACATCCGTTTGTAGTCTATTGTCCTGCTGTCCGCACAACGCATTACAGAGAGAATTCGTTTATCAATCGAACTAGCCGTATGTGGAATAAACTCCCCGCAGACGTCTTTCCTGACAGTTATAATCTAATAAAATTTAGGTCAAATATCCACAAACACTACTTCCTCTCTCCTCCTTCCCATAACCTATTTTCCTGAAATCAACACAATGCACTGCATTAGTAGGGGGAATCGTCTGAGTGTTGGTTAATTAAATTTAAAAAAAATATATCCGCAAATTGTTCCCATGACAAATTTTTCCTTTTTGCTGCATTTTCCATAACTCTTTCAAGCATTTCTGGTAGTATAGCATTGATTTCGGCACGAGTGTTTCCCCTAAGCTCGTCAATAGTCTGATGCTTGTTGGCGAATACTTTGCTATTCAAATAACCCCATAATAAGAATTTCGGAGGCATCAAATCTGGATTATGACATGACACTTCCAGGAAATTTTCGTAGCAGAAATTACATTGATTGATTTGCAGTGTGGCAGAACATTTTAACGCATTTTCGGGCACATGGTAATAAGCCGACATCCACCGATATCGTTTCCCATCGACAGTTTCTCCTTCTATGAAGAAATTGCTCCAATGATCGCTTTAGCACAAACGCCTGCCTAAATAAACACTTTTTGCTCATGCAATGGTATCTTCATTCCCCAAATGCAAAAATTTTGCCTGTTAACGCCGTCATCAAAATTTGCTTCAGATTCAGTGTCAAAACATTCGAGCTTTTGTTTGGCCAAATGCGCCACAAAGTGGTTCTGACTGGCTGACACCAAGATGGTGAGCTCTGTGACGATACAGCTCAATGTGTTCTCCGCAACACTCCCCTTTAACGCTTCTATCAGTTCATTGGAACGTCTTGGGCGATGAGGAATGACATATGGACTGTCCCCCACTGTATCGTGTTTAACAGAATTTGACACTAAATGATGAATAGTGTTGTCCGCCGCGATGGTGCTTCTTGGCCACGATATATTCGACGATATGTACGTTGAGTTAACACAACGAACGATACATGTCAAAAATTGTACTGAATTGAAGTTTCAAAAACATTTGTTCTTAATGCAATTGGATGAGAAATTTCAAAGTTATTAAATGGTGCCGTACCGACATAAAAAATAGCGAAACTTTCCCAAAATTAATTGTTCGCTTCCTCTCAGTTTCAACGTCTGATGAATGACGAATCTTACTTTATCATTGAAGGCCACAAATAACAATCAAAACATTGTCTTAAGTATTCCAGTCAGGAAGCATCAAAAAATCCAAATATATTTTTAAGACGAAGTTCCCAGTTAAGGTTTTTGATTGTCGTTTGTGATAATTGAACGTGTTGTCAGTGAAGCAATATTTCTCAAAGAAGGACTGGCTGTTATTTCGCAAATTTAAATTGAAAAATCTATTCCAGATAATTCGAAGTTGATAGAAAGTTACAGAAAATAATTTTGTGTTTAATACGCTAAGGTCCAATTGAAAACTTAAAAAGACAACAAAATCTAATTTGTGCCAAAAGAAATCAAATCACCAACTGTTCCGCAACTAAGATCAATTCAAACCTTTTGGGCCAATTTGAACAGAAAGTAGTATACTATACAAAAACTTTAACTTCCTAATTAATACAAAGCCAATTCAAAGATCCAAGGCGGAAGTTCAGAAAGCAAACTAACGACCTTAATTACTTATATTAAAAGTTTTACTAAAATGAAGTAATTTACACAAAATTATAAATAAATATAAGGAATTCAAGAATCATTTAATAGTAGCTGAGCCCAATAAAAACTAAAGTAATGCAAAATATAAATAAATGCACTTTATTTAGAAAATGACCAAATTTTACGCATAAAAATAAAGTAAACAGCAAACAAAAAGCCAAGAGAGCTTCAATACAAAAAGTAAACTTTTTTTTTTTTTTAATATTTTCTTTATTTCCATTTGGCCTTAAGCACCTCATCTGGTCTCCCAGGCATCGACTCGACAAGTTTTTTTGTTATATCGGGGGAGATTTTGCACCATTCTTCCATTAGAACCCTCTTCAAGTCTGTCTTGCTCTTTGCCTGATTTCTTGCCAAAGTGTTCCCACAGAAGATCGATCAGGTTAAGATCCGGGGAGTGCGATAGATAATCAAGTGTTTTAGGAGTCCGTGCAGTAGCCACTCTTTCACAATTTTAAACGTAGTCTAACTTCTCGACACCAAGGACAACATTGTCCTTCAAAATGGTTAAGAAAACCATTTTGTTTCTAGTGCAGTCAATAAAACCCTGATTACTAACACCTGTTGCGCCATACAGCCTCAAGCCATAACTAGGTCTCCACCGTCGTTTGACAATGTTGGTAACACACTATTCTTTGAAGCCTTCATGCTTAGCATGTCATATTTTTGGGAGCTTTTTCGCTTCGAAAATTTTGATTTCGCTGTCAGCTGTATCTAATATGTTTTCTCAAGAAGATAAAGTCTCATATCTTTACTTTTTATCAAAATCCATACGCTTGCTCTGATTCGCCTTGTATGGTTTCTTGCGTAGTATCCTTCCAGGTAGGCAATTTTTGTGAAGCACTCTCCTTAATGTACTTGCACATCCTGTGTTAGGTTTCCTGATAATTTAACTGCACTTGGGACTGGATTTGTCTTTACTGGTCGTACTACGGCTCTAACTTCAGTACCACCAAGCCGCTTTGGGCATCCAGATCTCGGTAAATTTTCAACTTGATAGTGCTTGACCTATTTATCAAATATTTTTTTTTATTGTGTAGTAGTTCCTGCCCAAAATTTCGCCATTTTCACGCAAGGATTTAATTTTTTCTTTTAAATCTAATATAATTTTTCGAGCATCAGACCATGTGTGCTTTCCCATAATGAGACTACTATCAACTTAAAATAATTTTTAGTAAAATAAAACGTCGTGATTCCCCGAAATAAAAAAAAGCGAAGTAATTGTTACCACTGTTTATTTTATTTTGACGCGTTAAATTTGATGCATTTTCACTTTCGAGAGATTTGTGCAAGGTTCCCACTTGCTTTGATTTCAAAGTTTAAATGGTACAGTAGTAAACTCTTTAATATTACTTTTTATTGTAAGTCAATAATAACTTTGTAATAAGACAATTTAAAGATGAAAAATTGCTGATTACTTTATTTTGACGCTCACAGTATAAGGTTAAGGATGGCGGAAGCGGAATATTTCTCGCATGGACGTTACTACTAATAGTATTTTTTCAGAATTACTAACATAGATAAGAATTTTATTAGCGTTAGATTGACTTTCGTAACTTCATTCAAGTTCTCGCACTCCATTTTAGTCAGAATACAATAACGAATCCCAAAGCGAGGCATCCGCACATCATGTTTTCCACTCTCTTCTCGCAACCTTTTACCATAAAATCGTATAAAGCAGTGACCAGTAACCATCTCTAGGGAATGACAGTATATAGCATGACTTGTTGAGATCGCAGATAGACCACACGGTCTACTGGTGATAGTTCAGCTAGTTAACTTCCAGTATTCACGGCCGGCCACATAAATAAGCAATTGAAATATCCAATTTCTAATGAGTTTACAGTCACTTTAAGCCAATCCCGGATACCAACTATTTTAGTATGAGGAAAAAATGGATACGATTTTTTTTATACTAGCAGAGCCCAGCCCTCGAAATTCGAGTGCAAATTCTGGGAAATTCTACTTTTTTATTCAATTGTTTTTTTTTTTCAATATTTTTTGATCTATATATACAAAATCTATGAATATTTAAATAAAATTCATTAAATTGTGAATTTTTAAATAAAATTCATTAAATTTCACTGGGTTTGTAAATAAATAATTTTATTAGAGCCTAAGGGTATGCTAATCAATTTCAGCCAATTCGCAATACAACACAAATAAACACGCACACAGCATTGTATAGGTTTTTTATTTAAAGTTAAAAAAGGTGTTTTATGTATGTGTTAGTAGCAACTTTAAATGAGTTTTACTCCAAAAAAATGTACCATATGTTGAACATCTGTAAATATGGTGATTTCCCAAAATCGGTTGGTAACTGAAGGTGTAGAATATGTCACAAGAAATCGCCTTATTACAGGTTTATTTTTATACTCTATACCACTACGTGGTGAGAGTATAATTAGTTTGGGAAAGTAATTTTATAATTTTATAACAAAATTGGTTAAAAGTTGTTTTAATTTATATTCGCGAGCAATAAGCAGATAATTGCAGCAAAGATATATCACACGGAAGGGTTAATAAATAAAAATTAACCGAATTATTTTTCTAAAATTCTAAATAGTGGTTTCATCGATTTTAATAGAAAAACTCGTTTTCGATAATTTTTATTTAAAAATATCGTAAAATCCAAAGCTGGCCTTGGCAAATAATGGGTTAACGTTCCCGTATTTATCCCAAATTTTAGGAACGGAAGTTCTACATATTTCGTTATTATATTTTAAGCGTCGCATCTAAAAATTCAACAGCACTTACAATATATTTGAATTTTTTGAATAAATTGTCTTTTATTAGCTTGGGGTCATATGTGACCCCAATTCCAAAAGTGTTAGTGGGTTCATATTACTTTTTTCCGAAACTATAGGCTATTAAGATAAAATATAACATTTAAAAGCAGAAAAGTGATGAATTTTTGATACAAAGTATTTAGAAATAGTACGTTTACAGAATATTTAAAAAAAAATACCATTTTTCTTGAAATCCGCAAGAAAAAACTCCTTGTCAAATAAAATTTGACATAGGGATCCACTTAAAAGTTCACACAGTTAATCTGTAACATGTGCTAAACAAAACTTGAAAGTGCTAGATCCATTTTTTAAAATTTTGTTTAAGAAAATTTTTTAAAACTTGAAAAAGGAGTTTTAAAAATTTTATCAAAAAAATTTCCCATTTTCGGTCTCAATGCGCAGTAGGTTAACAACGTGGTAATAAAACAATACTTCATATCTGAGTCCTTACATATATAGAGACCAAAAAAAATTATGGCTTTAATCAATTTCTCAAAGTTGAAAAAATGCCATCAAATTTCATGACCTAGTTTTTTTTTGACACAAAAGTGGTCTGGGGCATTTGCTATTTCTTTGCGAGGTTTTATTCGATTTGGAAGTTTTATATCTTTTTGAAAGAATAATTTAATGCTGATCCTGAATTATATAACAACTTGTCGAAAAAATTAAAATATATAACGAAATTTTCGTAAAATCTGAAAAAAAGTCATATTTTCCCCATATAAACACACTTGAAATTTTCAGTCGCGTTGAGGCACGACTAAATGTTTTTTGATTGGCCCAAAACTTTTTATATCTCAGGTTTTTTGCTATTCGCATATTTCTAGGGGGTGAGACCGAGAGTTTGAACATTTTTTTTTATTAAGGGCCACCCTATTGTAATTACTAAAAATATTTGATCTAGACCAACCTTTATTATACCGATTGACACATAATCACTTTCTGAGCCGTTTTGGCGGTTGATAATCGGTAAACGTTGTTGTATGTATGTCTACTATACCCACTAATCAGTAGTCTAAAAATAAACCCTTTATGACCACTTTTAGTTACAGTCCAGATCTTCACTTAAATCTATCAAAAAACGAAAATATTGCATAGATTTTTTCAAATTTAATTTATATGTTTCTGAGAAAAGTAAGTGACTTACGAAATATCATCATGATTGGTCCATTTTTTTGACCTAGTCCCCATGTAAATATAGCATCCGATATGGACTTTGTCCTTGGACCCGAGACCACGTCTTTTAACGCATCGTATATGGTATCACAAAGTTGGTCTAGATCGACAAAAATTTTCTTATTTGTTTTTTTTTTTTTAAATATTTTTTCATCAATCATTAGAACGCTTCTTAAAATTTTCATACGGTTAGTCTAATATCTCAATATCTGAATATCTCAAGTATCTGTTTATTATTACCACATAAAATAGACAGCCGATGCTCACTTAAACAAACCTGTAATATCTCGAAGCATTTGTGAACTACTATCAATTTAAACTTATATTTCTTTAAATCTTTCAATGTTGATGGCCTTCCCAGTTACTTCCGAAAATCTTTTGGCAAAAATTTTACTTAAGAAAATGCTTGAGATTTCCAGTTAGCTGAATAATTTCAATACCTCTCGGTAGTTCATTATATAACCCGCTCCTACATCGGTATAATAATCCTCTCGGATATGAACTTCAACACTTCTCCAGATAACAAATGATTGACAGTCTTACTAAAATTTGGTTTATGTTTTAATATCTGTATCTAATAACTTCACCCAGTATGTTTTCGATCTGACATAATAACTTTTTCTGTGATTCTTCTGATAACAAATGTCACATTTTATTTGCACTTTTTTTTTTGAAAGTGTATTTTTGATATATTCTGAGTAAAGAGCAACCTTATTTTATATATCAATTGAAAGGTCTCAAAGTGCTGTGTTCACAAAATGGTTAAAAATTTTGACTATTATCCTCTTTAAAGTCATAAGGTGATAATGTTCAAAAAAGGGGAACAATGGGGAAATATTCTCGCACTACGACCTGAAAGAAGTCAATGGCTGCTTTTTTTTTTGCGATTTACGAGGGCTCGACTGTTAGAGTTTCGATTGATATATTAGGCAAGATTGCTCTTATTTAAGAATATATCGAAAAATTCATTTTTCCAAAAAAGTGCAAATAAAATGCGACATTTCTTGTCAGAAAAGAAAACGGCATTAGTGTAGGGCTTTACCCATAATAACTTTCTAATCTATTCAATATCCGAGCAAAAAGTGAATGAATATAGGAAAAAACTCTACAAATAGTCTCACAGTTTTTATAAACGTCTTTCATAAGTTTTAATATGATTTGATTTCGTTTTTTAACAATCTCTTAACGACTACCACGCCAGTCTTTTATTGCATTAGCGACATGTACGTGCTAATGCAATGTATGTTAAGTGACAAATACAAAAACCAATCCATATATTAAGAGTATTTTCACATAAAACAATTGCATAATAATAAACTAATTGTAAAATCCATAAATTCAATACGAGAAGTGATGAAAACCTTTTATGAAAATAAATGCAAAAACCAAAAATCATCGTACTCTAGTGTTAGTTCAAAAACAACATGAAGAAGAAGAAGAAGACAAATGACACCGTTACAGTTTCGTGACAAATTTACAAAAAATTTCAAAATCACGTAATCGTTAAACAAATATAAAATGAACTATTTGTGTAATATAGAGGTGGCGGCAATAATAACAATCCACATTGGGGCAACCTTAAGAAGATTTAGTGAAAAGTGAAATTCGTTTAATAGCCCACATTTTGCTGTGCATATGTTAGCCATACGCTTCTGCATGGCTTTTCAAAATTCAAATTTAATTTTAGAAAGTGATGCCGTGAGGCCCAAAAGTCTGACTAGCGATGCCAACTTTACGCTATTCACGCTATATTGGCAATATTTAACGATCCATAAAGCGAATTTATTTCATTTAGCGCTTTTTTAAGCGCAAAATTGTAGCTTTTTGTTTTTAATTGCTTTTAGCGAAATTGTAGATATTTGATCAGACGATCATACGTTTTTCGTCACTATTCATTTAAGTTTCGAGACTGGTCCCAGAACAATCCGACCTGACAATGAAAACACAACAAATTAAGGAAAAATTTATCTTTATTTCTCAACATAATCTCCTTTTATCTCGATTCACTTTTCCCAGCGATATTCAATAGCACCGATATCCTGTTTATATTAAGAACAGTCTAGCTTTTTAAGATAGCCATCAACCGCAGATTTCGCGTCTTTATTGTTGGGAATCTTTCACCACCGAGCTATTTTTTGAAGTTTAAAAATAGAAAGTAATCCGACGGAACTAAATCTGGCGAATAAGGTGCATAATAAAGCAATTCGGTTTTTAATTCATGTATTTTGACCATCGCAATAGTGGATGTGTGAACTGGTGCATTGTCTTTCTTTTTCGCCAAATGATTGTTTTTGCTTTTTGAGGATAATCATAGAAATAACCCAAAAAACAAACGTCGTGACCTTGCTTTCAGATAGGACAGTCATCGCCTTCCTTGGATACGATTCTCCCATTTCAGTCCACTGGTTTGACTGTTCCTCCTGTCTCAGGTGTGTAGTGGTGGTCCCATGTCTCATCCATGGTTAAGAATCTACGCAAAACTCGGCTTTATTGCTGTGAAACGCCGCCAAATTCTCTACTGAAACATCTTCTCGACGCTGTTTCTATTGTAAACAAACTCCTATCATTTCAGCTAGCTCACGCATCTTAGGCCGACGATCATCCAATACGTTTTTGGATTTCTTAACCGTTTCTGGTGTGGCCACCTCAATTGCTAGACCAAAGAAATATTGAAAAAATACATCAATACTGAAATGAGAATGACAGTTTGTAAATGAGAATATGAGAGACTTTACAAATAAAATACATTTTATTTCAGTGCGGTTACGCTCTCCGAACTTTTATGTCAGATTTATATGAAAAATACCGCAACGGTCTGATTGTGTCAGTTCTCTAATAAAGAAATTAATTGCAAAATAGTTGGTTTTTCTATTAAATGAAGCGTTATCTGCAAAAATATAGAATAAGACCCTGTTACTTCTTTGATGCATATTAAATGTGAACTTAAAACTAAAAATTCATGTTGTTCATCAGTGGTGTTTTTTTAAGCCCGCTGGTACTTGAAGTTGTACCAAATAATACAAAAAATTGAATTTTCGTAAAAAAAAATTTTTTATTCGAAAGACCAATAAATGGCGTTAACATTTTCAAGCATTGCCTCGAATAATGTTGGTCTCAAAGCCGTTAATTGTTAATGGTTTACCAGCATAAACCATTGACTTTACTTGCCCCCACAGGAAATAATCGCGAGGTGTCAAATCGCAAGACTTTGGAGGCCAGTTGACAGGTCCATTTCCCGAAATCAGCTTTTAGGCAAATTTTGATTTTAATAAGTGGATGGTTGTGATTGCCGTATGAAACGTAGCGCCACCCTGTTTAAACCACATCCCATCCGGAACAACGTCATCCATATTTTAAACAAAAACTCATTGATCATGGTGCGATTTCCATTGACGCTAACGCGAGCTAACGCTAATAGCATTATCTTCAACAAATAAGTCGGAGCTCGCGTGTAAACCGGTCTGCTGTGGATTGGTCTCACTCCGTATGTGGCAATTTTGTGTATTATCAAACCCGTTAAGCGAAAAATGAGCCCCATCGCTAAACACAATATTGCGATAAGCCGTCGGGTCAGTTTTCAACTGCTCTAGAGCCTAATCGGCAAAAGAACGCCGCATGTTGGACGGAAAGAGTCCCAATTCCTGCAACCGACGACGAATCGATAAATTTGGATCTTCTTCCACACTTTCGTTTACACTGGCGATATTCTCTTCAAAATAGGCTTTTTATTTGTGGAAAATATCTTTCCCTGGATAAATTTTTTCAAGTTTGGGAACAAATAATAACCGCTGGGGGCCAGATCTAGAAAATACGGGTAGTGGGAAAGCAATTCGTAATGTAAAGACATCAATTTTTTTGAAGCCAACAGATGAATGCGCCGGTGCATTGTCATTATGGTACAAGATTTTTTCTATTTAAGTAGGTTCGTTTTTTCTTAATTTCTTCATCCAGTCTGTCCAATAGCTCAACATATTACTTGGCAGGTATTGTTTTTCCTTTCTTCAAATAACCAGGCGATTGTTGGGGTTTTTGGCCGCTTTGGTCGGCTTCCGCACGCTTGTAACCACTCCGCAGATTGTTTATTGGTTTCCGGTGTATAATAATGAATCCACGTCCCATCCATTGTTGTAAATCGTCGAAAGTTCAGTTGAATTTACATCAAACATCTCCAAAGCATACTGTGAATCATGAACACATTTCATTTTTTGTTCAGCTGCTTAAAATCGCGGCACACATCGAGCAGAAAGCTTTTTCATATTTAAATGATCATGTCATATATGGCAAACTCCATCTTCATGATGTCAGGAATCTCACTCATTTTCATCTTTCGATCATTCAATACAACCTGATGCACTTTTCTTACGTTTTCTTCGGTAACTATGTAATTTGGACAACCAGGACGATCCGCATCGAATATTTACCGTAATGTTTATCAATTCATTCTTTGATTTGGACAGTACTTTTTCCCACAAAAAAAAAATGTTTAATCAAAACACGAAACTCTTTGCAATCCATTTTTTCCCAAACTTTAAAAGCACCATAATTTTTATAAAGGTAACTTTTTTTCTAATGAATGAAATGTCATGAAATGTTGCCATAATTTTTCTAACAGTTGGCCCTACTTAATAAACATAACAAATTAGCACTTGTCACGGCATCTCTATGTTAGGCCACGGAGTTTCCATTTCATGTAGTATATGTTATTTCTATACTCAAACGCTAAAGTCAAAGGAGTGTCAAGTGCAAAAGAGTTTTTAAAAATATATAAGACATACATATTTCCGTTAATTCTTTAATATATATTTAATATAAACCAAAAATGTTAAATTAATATTGCGCTAATCAATAAATTTCATTAAATGTTTCTATTAAACATGTAAAAAATATAAAAATTTTATATTAATATAATGCCATGGACTTGAAAATAAAACAGTCACAATAAAATTTTCCATGCATTTTAAATATTTTTTTTTTTTTGATGTGTAAACATCTATACGCGCAGGGGGTAAATTTCTATTTCATAATACAATCACAAAAACAGTGTAAACGTAATAGGTGAGAACTGACACATAACGCTGTGTGACTTATGATTGTATTGGTGAAAAAATTATGATATAACATTGTTTTTTTATGCCACTTTTTTAAAAGCGTCATCTATGTATCACTTATATACGTTTATATTGGGATATTTTTAACGTTATACAGCAAAGGGTTGTTGAATTAGCTGAAATAGTTTTTGCTATAAGTTTTTGCTATATAGATGACGCCTTCTGTTTGATTTTAAAAAGTGACATAAAAAAATCTTTAATTACTAGATGTTTACACATCTTCTCTGTGATCGGACTCACATGAATTTTTTTTCACATAAACTTAAAAAACACTAAATACTAGCGATATCTAGCGTGTTTGTTTCCATTCTAATTTAGCGCGATTTAACGCGCCTTATAACAAGCAGAGTTGATGTAGCGATGTGCGTCTGTCCATCTGTGGAAATCACTATGACAGCTTCAATCGAGCAGCTAGGGTGCTCGTTTGCATAAAAAAAGATTCACTGACTTCCTGAGAAGTTCGCTATTTAAAATCGTCCAAATCGGTTAAATGGGGCCCGAGATCTGAATGAAGAACTAAAAAAAGTCTTGAAATATATGAATTTCTATGTTGTTCTTGTCACGGTCACGACCTTAATAGTACAGCTAGGGTGATCATTTTTTGTCAGAATGATTCACCAAGATCATGGCAACTTTTCTCTTTCAAAAATCATTAAAATCGGTGGAACAGGTCCAGGGAAATCTCTGAAAAAGTAAAAAAAAAAAAAAATGAAAAATATGATGTAGCTACATTGTTCTTGTTGTTATTCTAAATGTTGTATTGTTGTCATAGCTGGACTTATTGTTCTTGTGGTAGTTGTGGTAATAATATTATAAAAACTAGCCCTTTGTAAATTTTTTTAATCAATCTGGTAGAAAAATTTTGAAGTTTCCTTTGTTTTGGCATCACTAAAAAATTTTTTGTCATCGCCACGAGCCTGTCTGCAAAGTTTCAGATCAATTGGATCCGGGAAAGGGGTTAAAAATCAATCCAAAATTTTTTCGACAAGCAGACATTACGAGTTAATACAAAGGTAGTAAAAATTCACCAACATTTAAAGAAAATAATGTTAAAATACTTAGTTGTTAATAAAAAAAAAAACGATGTAAATTTACCAACCAAAATTTTATGTATTAATTTATTTAAAGAAAAATACTAAAATAACTTTTGATGTTGTGTTTTTTGTGTGTATTATTTACATACATATGTATATGTATGTACATACATACATATATTAAATAATAAAATAATATACATATGTATATTCTATACATGTATAATAACCGCATATTAGAAATAAATCTCCAATATGTATTTTGTTTTAGGGAAAATACATTTGTTTTGTATTAACAAACAGAGTATCACTTCATTTTGCTCAGTGTTGCTATGCCACAGTAGATGGGGCCGCAATTTTTGTTCAAATTAGCTTTGCAATCGTTATTTCTATTTTAACATGAATGTTAATATTTTCAACTGGATATCATACAGAACAATGTTAAGAGTATACACGGGCTGGTCTTTTTTTTCATACGTTTTTCCATTATTCTTTTACAAATATGAACATAAGTTTGGCATATTAACTTTTTTGTTGTCTTTACAAAATAGAGTTACCGAGTTCATCAATGAGTTTTTTGCTTTCAAAACAATTCTACATAGTTATATGGAATTATTATTCTGCTTTACCTACAAAATATCTGATTGCGATTACATCTAATTTTTAAAAATTGTTTATAATTACTAAAGCATTATTATACACATAAATACAAAATTGCACTTTTTAAATTTTCCATTCAAATTTAAGGAAATATCAATTCTATAAACTGGAATTAACAATTTCCAATTATAAATTACAATTAATTGAATTTCAGAAAATCATATCAAAACGTCGGAAATTAAAATTTTAAATTTAGAAGACATCAATTGCATCTTTAATATATAAATTTTATTCGTTAAACACAAATTGAAATTCAAAAAAAAAAAAAAACACCAAATACCTACATATGTTTACATTTAAAAAATTTTTACATTTAAAAAAATATTGACATTGAGGAGAAATTAATAGCTTTTCAGTACCGCAATTCAGTAACTTCTTTTAACGATAGTCGAATCGTTAAAAAAAAGAAAATAGCAAAATTATCAGTAAAATTTTTAAACGATATTGGCTATTGTTAAACTCAGCTGTTGTTGTTATCTAAACGACAACCATTTTTGAGTTGCTTATTCAATCGATTAAAACTTGAATTTTTAGGTTGAAATGTCGTCATACATAAATAAAAATCATAAAATAGTGAAAATATTTTGCTTATATTAAAAAACTTTTTTATATAAATAAAAATATTAAATAGCATATTCAATTCAATATTTCATTTTCAAATAAATAAACAGAAATATTAGTAAAAAAAATAAAGATATTAAACATAAAGATAAAATCATCCTTTCAAACACGAAGTAATTTGTTTTTTTCTATTCTTCTTTGTGTTTTTCGCTTATTTTGACAGAGATGCCACTCGTTTACAATTTAAATAAATAGAAAAATAGATTTGTCGACTGTCGTTAAGATGTATGTACTTAGTGAATCACTTAATCCTTAGTGCAAACAACAATAGCTGTCGATATATTTTGCGATTGTCGGATCGTTGAAATTTACAGAATCACACTACAGAAAACATTAATTTAAATTCAATGAATTTTAGAAAACGTCAAATGATATTTAAGAATTGCGAACATAAAATATATATATGTTCCCGAAACTCCTATAAGGAGCATAGGGCCCCAACAAAATCTCTCCATTTTGATCTGTCCATCGCAATATTTTTCACTTCGCTCCAACTGGTGTTCAGAGTTGTTGCTTCAGCTATGACTTGTCGCCTCCATGTATGGGCTGGACGTCCTCTTCTACGACTACCTTGTGGATTCCACTCTATGGCACTTTTAGCAATGTCTGGATGGGCTTTTCTTATTGTATGACCTATCCAGTTCCACTTTCGTCTACGTACTTCAATGGTTATAGGAGATTGCTGCGTTTCGAACCAGAGCCTCTCATTGGTTATCCTTTGCGGCCAATACACCCGAAGTATTTTTCTCAGACATCGGTTTATAAATACTTGCATTGCCTGAATGTCTGGGGGGCCGCATTCCATGTTTCGCAGCCGTACAACAAAGTAGAACGAACATTCGAGTTAAATAGTTTGATTTTGACACCACGAGAGAGTGTGAATGATTTCCATACATAATTGAGTTGGCCGAAAGTTTGGGATGCTTTTTTAATACGGTGAGAGATATCTGCGCCCGAGCCGCCAGTTGTTGTTAATATAAAGCCAAGATAACAGAAAGATTCTACATCCTCTAGTATATCATTACCAATTGTAAATCTGCTGTTGTTTTCAGCGTTTATTCTCATCACCTTGGTCTTCCTAATGTTTATTTTAAGGCCTGCATTTGAGGCCATGTCTGACAGAAGTTGTAACTTTGATTGCATATCAGAGAATCGATGAGAGAGAAGGCAAATGTCATCAGCATATTCTAAGTCCTCTAATCTTCCATTAAGTCCCCAAGAGATACCTCTATTGTCTACCATACATTGTTTCATGACAATATCCAATACGATGTTGAATAAGAGTGGAGACATTACGCAACCTTGGCGAACTCCCGTTCCAACTTTAACCCTCCTGCTTAACTTGCCTTCATGCACAATGCGGCAACTGGCATCAGCGTATAGGCTCTTTATAAGGTCAATTCGTTTGGGAGGGACACCCTTGCACTGTAAGGCTTTCCAAATAACGTTGTGGTTTAGAGTATCGAAAGCTTTCTCAAAATCAATAAATACCAGATATAGTGGGGAACGCCATTCGACCGACTGTTCCACTATAATTCTGAGAGTGTTTACATGGTCAACACACGAGATGTTTGGACGAAAGCCAGCTTGTTGACATCTGAGTTGAGGTGTCAGTACGTCTGAGATTCTTGACGTAATTATGTGGGTTATTATTTTGTTGACCATACTCAGCAACGTTATGCCCCGCCAGTTATTACGGCAAGTTAGATTACCCTTTTTCGGAATGTTGATGATCATGCCTTCCTTAAGTTCATCAGGAACTCTTTCATTATGCCATATGTCATCTACTAAGGGCAAAATAAGCTGTGCACAAGAAGAGGGATCTGTTTTGAGAAGTTCTGGGGAGATGTTGTCGGGCCCAGGGCTTTTATTATTTTTAAGCAACTTTATAGCTGAAATCAGCTCAGAAATAGATGGAGTTGTGAAGGGAATGTTTGCAGTATAGTTATGGTTATCGCAATTGCATATGGTCTCATCTCCATTAGGTCCCGGAGTAAAGATTGAGGAGTAGTGGTCGGCCCAAAGATCTAGCTGTTCGTCTTTCGATGTTATAAGTATGCCGTCATTGTTTTGTATAGGCTTTCCTGTTACAGTGGCTTTATTAGTAAGTTTTTTGATGAGCTTATAAAGATCTCCAGACCGATTTGTATCCGCTGCAGCTTGAGCTTCTAACGCTATTCCGTTCGTCCAAGCACGTTTGTCATTGCGGGCATTTCGCTTAACAAGACGGTCTATAGCAGTGTGTTGTGATCGTAAATTTCCTTTCTCGTTTCTGGTTTTGGCGGTGTTAATGGCTGCTTTAATTAGTTTTCTTTCCATAATCAAGGACCAAGTGTCGTCAGATAACCAATGTTTGCGTCTTTGTTCCTTGAAACCTATGTGTTTCTTAGCAGCTTCAGTTATTACCTTCTTGATAGTATTCCAATCTTTTCGCTGTTCAAATGACGTTGTTCTAACGGCTTGTTGCAGTTCATGAGTGTAATTTGCAGCCACTGAGGGATCTCTTAGTTTAAGTATGTTGAACTTTTTCTGAAGCGTTGGATTTGCCTTATTGATTGCCGCCAGTTTTATACGCATACTTCCAACAAGCAGGTGGTGGTCGCTTGCAACATCCGCCCCTATTTTGCAACGGACATCTAACAAAGACCCGCGCCATTTTCGGCTGATAGTAATGTGGTCGATTTGGTTTTCTGTTATATGGTCCGATGATACCCATGTGGTCTTGTGTACGTTTTTATGTGGGAACAGAGATCCACCTATCACTAGGTTGTTTGCAGCACACATATTTACAAAAATTTCTCCATTTTCGGTTCTTCTTCCTAGCGCATGCGTGCTCATGATATTTTCGAAGCCAGAGTTGTCGGGATCTATTTGTGCGTTAAAGTCTCCCATAACAATCAATATATCACCGGTGTTTGATGATGATATTGCACGATCGAGAAGGCTGTAAAAATCTTCTTTGGCGGAATAATCTGAAACTTTTGTAGGTGCATAACACTGTATGCAAGTTACATTACGTGCACGGGTTCTTAACCTTAAGAAATTACTCTGTCCGAGTAAGGCTTCCAGCCTATGATTGCATTATGCGCTTCTCTCGAAAGTAGAATGCCAACTCCAGAGGATTTTGGCTCATTGGCTGGCTTTCCTGAATAAAGGAGATGGTGTCCGTCGGCGGTTGTTATTTCACCATATTCTGGCCAGCGTACCTCACTTAGGCCCAAAAAAAGAAGTTTGTAGTTTTCAAATTCATTACACAGTTGTTCTAAACACGATGGTTCAGACAGCGTCCTAACATTCCAGGTTCCAAATCGTGTCCGTTTTTTCATGCTAAAGGTTGTCATCAGATCGTTTTTGGTTTAATATAGTTGAGGTTTCATTAATAAGTGTTATTTAAGATGTGGTAGCTTATTAGGCTTCCGCATCCGATCCTGGTGCTGGGGCTGCCAGCAACCTCCAGGCAGGCAATTTGTAAAGTTTTTCAAAGGCAGAGATTATCCGCGTTTCTTCTACTTCCTGAGACGCCCATTGCGAGCCATCAGGAACTTTACAGAAACTAAGTTTCAGAAATTCTTCCTACTGACCTGAGACGTCTTTCGACCATTCAGGTTACTTAGCCGCCTTCTCACTCTAGCTAGCCTTTGAACGGGTGTTCCAAAGCCATTGCCCGGGGAATACCTGGTGTAAACCGGAGGTAGTGAGCTGCTTTGACTGTGTAGCAAAGGAATCATACTTGGCCACTCCCAAGTGAGTGGCAATCAAGAACTTTCCACCTTTACTTGTCACAGTCCATTCCCCAAACATAAAAACTGTTACATAAATAAACGCAATTTGATGAGAATGTTATTTTTTATATATAAATTTCCACAATTTTTTTTTGGATGAAAATTTGAAGTTTTTTAGAAAATAATTTGAATATTTATTATTATAAATTTATTCTCTACGTTTTCCAAATATGGCAATATTTTAATAAAAAAAATTGAGATACTTTTTTTTTGGTTATTATATTGTTACTCCATCTGACCTATATGGCCGCAATGAAGAAATATTTGGCCTGTTAAAAGAAACTATACAGCCATCTCCAATTAGCACGATTTAGTGCATATAGCCACCCTACACAACCATTACCTTTGCAATGGAGGTTAGAGCGAGCTATTTAATTAGCAAAAACTAAATTAAACGAGAAGTTATGTCATATAACCGGAAACGCATGCATATAGGTATATAACCTAAATGCATGCCGATCAGCAACCACGATGACCAAAAAGCAAACACCGAAATAAATCCGAAATAATAGAAAAGACGAAAACCAACCCAAAGAATTTGCTGAAATTATTTGGTATTAAGTTTAACAAATTTTTTACTTTTTCATTTACATTTATTATCAAGACTCAAACCGAGGTGGAGGGTATCAAAGATTCGGCACAGCCGAATTTAACAATCTTACTTGTTTTCTTATTGGTTTATATTAAGTTTATTAAAATTCCGTAGACACAATTTGAAACAAAAACATACATAAACATTAGTAGCACCACGTAAATATTGTTTAAAAAATTGATTTCAAACACATTAATTCGTAACTCGTACAAGACAAATAATTGAAATTTTGTTTTAGTTTTGAAAAACGTTATGCAATTGTTTGCTAAAAAGAAACACCAAAAATTACAAAATTGTTTTCTGTTGTACTTTCTATGCATTTTAAATGATTTTCTCATCATTTTATTACCACAAAAAAAAAACAGAAAATATATTAAATAATGCCATTTGTTAAATATCACAAATGAAATTCACAAATAAACACAACATGTAGCATTTTAAACTCTTCAAATCAGGTTAATATGACAAAGCAAATCATTAACAAATCAAAGCAAATCATTAAAGAAATAATATGATTGGCCAGTAGTTCATACATTTTAACTAACTTAACTATAATTAAAACAAATTTGAAAGTCATTTTTATTGACAATTTTTATTTAAAAGAGTTATTGGTTTACACGGTTTAACTTTTTTTTTGAATTTTTTCTAAAAATTTTTTCTATACATGATTTTCTGTTAAATTATTATTATTTGCTTTTGTTTTTTTATTTTGATCATGTCTCAATTGTTTTTTTTTTTTTTTTCTTTGTTTGTTACATTAGTGTGGGAAAGGAAGTTTGTTTTTTTTTCTTATTGCCAATATTTGTTGTAACCAACTTTTTTTTGTTGTTGTTGTTTGTTTCGTTATGGTAGATTTGGTTTTTCTTTAGTATTCAATACATTATCACTGTATTACGAATTTACTCGCACATATTTCTAGCAAACAATACTTTTAATTAATATTATGTATTGTCTTTATAACGAAATACTTTTAAATTAAATGTTATTCGTGAAAAAAAATATTTAAAAGTCATCATTTGTTATGGAGTGACTTCTGGAAGACCTTAAACTATCAAATTAAATTCATTCTTAATTTGGAGGCGTAATGGCGAGACATATTTAATCTATACTAGTATAGCCCAGCACTTGAAATTCAAGTGCAAATTCTAGGAAATATTATTTTTTCATAAAATTTTTGTCTTCCAATGTTTTTTTTTAATCTATATACATAAACAATTTATGAATATTTAAATGATCCTAAAGGTATGTTAATCAATTTTAGCAATTCACAAATCAACACAGAGCGTCTGAAATTAATTTAAATCATTCGTATTAAAAGGGTGTAACAAATTATTATAAATATTTTATTTTTATTTAATTAAATATATTTTTAAAACAGATTAAACATAAATTTTATCATTCTCAGCTTCTCCTTCATATTAACCATAACTATGCCAATTTTCACACTCCTCCGTACCCGCATATTGCTTAAAAAGGGAACTAAAAATTTACCTTCACGTATTAATATATAGACTAGCCTATTAATATTATAGATGAGAAATTTAGAAAAAAAATTTTTAATATATATATTTTTTTGATGTGTAAACAAACATCTACCCTCGCGACAAAAGACAAATTATGATATGCAATAACCTGTTTGAAAATGAAAAATGAATAATGAAAAATAAAATATGAAAAATGAAAAACGAAAAACAAAAAATGAAAAATAAAAAATGAAAAATAAAAAATGAAAAATACAAAATTAAAAATAAAAAATAAAAGATTAATAATAAAAAATTGAAATTAAAAAATTAAAAATAAAAAATTAAAAATTAAAAAATAACCGTTGAAATAATAAATAATAATAAATATTTTTATATTAGCAGAGCCCCTGCAGTTGATTGCTATAAGTGATACATATGTAGATGACGCTTTCTGTTTGATTTTAAAAAAGTGCCATAAAAAAGCCTTAATTACTAGATGTTTGTACATCTCCCCTGTGATCAGACTCACATGATTTTTTTATTTTGACCTTTATTAGTTTTAATTTTTAAAAATTAGGAGATTTTACAAATATATTTAAAAGTTCAAGCAAGAATATATCACAGTTTAAGGAAAAAGTAGCGGTTGAGAGTAAAGAAAACTTAGAATTTAAAAGAAAGAAGTAGATATGTACAAATACTATTAAAAGCTTTAATTGGAAAATAAATCATTATTTTTCGATTTCATACTTGTAGGAATCTTATGTTATCGAAATTGAAACTCCGATAACTTTCGTCGAATGACAATGTTAGATATTGCGTAAATTGGTCCATAGTTTTATGACCAAAACGTTGATGTAGGACCGAAGTCGAATATCGCGGTTTTATATTGTGAATTATTTTAAGGTTCTTGTTTTAAATAATTTGCAGCTTTTTCGTATGGGATTTTGCACTTCTATTGTACCATACTTGACTAGCGTAGGTCATTATAGGTACGATACGCATTTTATATAGCAGAGTCTTGTTTTGGATATTTAATCTTGAGTTTCGGTTGAGTAAGGGATATAGGGCCCGTCCGCATATTATGGCTTTATCCAAAATTGAATTTCATCGTAACGAAATAAAAAACTGGGAATACATTTTGTAGAAAACTATTTTTTTTTTTGGCTAGGTTTGATTTATTTGATTTTGGTTTTTTGCGCTTTTTGATTATTTTTGATTATTTTTATTTTTAATTTTGGCCATATTTGTTAATCTCGATTTGCGGTGTTGTCGATTTTTGATTTTGGCGATTCTGCCCATACTATTTACGACTACTTTCAAGGCTGTCATTTTATAGTACTTCATATATTTTTGTATGGGACGTGCTATGACCATTGGTCCGCTCCCGCACATTTTGTGTTCGGCTACTCAGCCGCATGGATTTTACTGTTATTGTATTCCAAATATATGACACTCGCACTAATCTGATCCCGCCCATTTCTTCAGAGTACTAACATTGATAAATTATGAACTCATACAAAGTTCCAAGGCTTTCTCTATTACAGTACTCTAGATATATGTCTTTAAACATTTAATTTGTAAGAGGGGTTCCACGCCCATTTGTCTGATTCCTCCCATTTTTATGCGACTTTAAAATAATTTATTTATGTACATGTACATAGTTTCAGAAATGTTAAAATTAGTTGTTAAAAATTCAGTTTATATGGGACGTGCCACGCCCACTTGAAAAACCCAAAAAAATATAGCTCCACAAACAAACAAACAGACAATCAGACAAAACTCCATTTTTGTATATCTGTAGTCGAAATCGATAACCGCCTAAGTCGACTTAAGAGCGATTTGACAACGCTTAATATTTACGTGAAATCCCCAATTCTCTAACACTGTTTTTGAAAAAGTTATTAATGAAAATATACTGACCATTACATTTATATAAAAAGTTATTTTACATGATTTTCGACTTAGGCGGTTAATGCTTGTGACCACAGATATAAGATTAAACCTAAGTATTTTACATGTTCCCGTATGGGAATAACTGTTCCTCGGATTTCAAGAGTATAATAGGATTACGCTTCGGTGATTTATTGAATGGATATAAAATGAATCAATTTTTTTTTTTTTTTGGTTTACATTTTCTTTTAATAAGTTTTTGTAGATAAATACGATATTCAAAAGTATTTAATTTACGGATAAGACCATCGTGCCGAATAGAATCAAAGGCTTGTAAAATGTCGAGATATACAATTCCCGTACTTTTTCGGTTATTTCTGTTTAAATCTATGATTTTAATAATTCTTTTTAGTTCGTGAACGGTCGATGTTCTTTCCTAAGTCCGAACTGTTCATTATTGATAACTAGCTGACCCGAAAGCGTTGTTTTGCCTTATAACTTATTTCTATGTATCTGTGTATGGGAGTTGTCACGCCCATTGATATGATCCCGCCCATTTTTCACATATGTAACTTCTCAAACTCATCATTCGTAGTTTGAAGACTCGAGTTTATAGTACTCCAGATAATATATTTTGTATGGAAGGTGCCACGCTCACTAACCCTATACTGCCCATTTTTGCAACGATTACTCACATTAACAACGTGAAGAAATTTTCAAGATTCTGGTTACCATAATACTCGAGATATATGATGATATGTATTTACCATGTATGGGAGGTGCCACGGCCTCTGGTTTAATCAGGGCCATTTTTAGGCTGACTTCTCACATTACTAATTTATATACTTCTACAAAATTTCAGGACTCTTGCTATCATAGAATTCTAGATATGTGATGTTAAAAATTTGTTATATATGGGAAGAGCCACGCCCACTTCATATATTTAAAAAATAAAGCCTACTTTACTTTCCCGATACAATACAAAACTACACACTGTGAAAATTTTAAGAAGATCTATCCTATGGTTTAGCCACCCATTAATGTCAAAAAACCCACAAACAAACAAATTTTCAGTTTGTTAGATTTAGTCATTTTTCAGACATATTGCAATTACAGCAAATTTTAATTTCGTTGAAATGGTGCGTGGTAAAGAAGAAGAAAGCATATATTTCAAAAATTCATAACTGCACTGTATTCTTAATCGGACCGGTTTCTGGCATTTCAGCCTTCATCAGCGATTTATTGAACATTGTGATAATTGTTATGTTTTAATTGAATAGATTGTTTCTATATGAACATTTTTTCTACTTAGGGCGGCCGTGAGGTTTTGAACCATGAACCTTCACATACACTCGTACTTGCACTTTTTGGTCAGCGCTTTAACACACTCACCTAAAGTCAGGCCTATGAGCAGTGTGGTTAGATTCAGTTTTCGTACCATACAGCTTTACTTTATATTAATTTCAGAAGATACAACTCTGTCCAAACAAACAATCGTTATTTTTGAATTTTGAATATTTTTTGCATTTATACTTCTAATTTCCACTATTCTCAGTTTTCGTAAGAGTTGTCATATGTGATGTACGGTTTTGTACATACCTACATATGTACTTTTACATATATTTGAGATGACGCTTTGAAGCGAAGAAATTTTTTGTTTGTTAGATTTAGTAATTTTTCAGACATATTGCAATTACTGCAAATTTTAATTTTGTTTAAATGGTGCGTGGTAAAGAAGAAGAAAGCATATATTTCAAAAATTCACAACTGCACTGTATTCTTAATCGGACCGGTTTCTGGTTTTCAATTTTATATATATAGAGGTGATTGTTGTCGGTAGAAATTAGTACCCGTGAAAAGTTTTAATTTCGCAATGAAAACTTTTAACTTCGCAAACGGTTCGAAATGAATGGGTCCCCTTCTTAATATATTTCTTCTTAAGATTACCTTTAAAAAAAAATACAAATTTTTTTTAAAATAAGTTAACTTTTCTTAAAAAAGTACCTTTCTTCAAAAGTACTTTGTTTAAGTAAATTTTCTTAAAACGAACCTTTTCTTAAAAAGTCCCTTTTCCTTAAAGAGTAACTTTTCTTAAAAAAGTTTATTTTCTTAAAAGGTACTTTTTTTAAAAAACTTTATTGAAAAAGTATTTTTTTTATTATTAAATTTCTATTCTTAAATTTCTATTCTTAACTCGAAAACTCCGAGTTATCTCGTTCTGTGATTACTTGCCATATTCGTGCAGCTATGATTAAAATCGTAGTATATCAGTGCTAATATGGATAGATATCTTCTGGGAAGAGAAGAAAAAATTTATGTACATGAACAGAAAATTTATTAATAAATGAATAGAAAAATTAATTATAAAAAATATATTCACAAACAAGAAGTAAAAGAATATTTTTATTGGCTTTTTAGTGCGGAACCCTGAAAATTATTACTACCTTTTCTTAAAATAATTAAGTTTTTTTAAAAACCAACTTTTTTTTGTAAAGTATATTTTCATAGCAATTTTTTTTCCCTAAAAAGTATCTATTTCTGAAAAAAAATAGTTTTTCTTAAAAAAGTATGCACTTTTACAAGAGGAACCTATTCAAAAAAGGATCATTTTGTTAAAAGTTAAAATAAAATTTTCTTAACAAAAATACCTCTTCTGAAAAAATATCTTGTCTTAAAAAAGTATTTTTTTGGAAAAATATTGGAAAAATACTTTTTTTAAAAAGTACTTTTTATCAAATGAAATTTTCTTAAAAAAGTACCTTTTTAAAAAATTTTCATTTTGTAAAATGTTAATTTCGTTTGAAAACTACCTTACTTTATGTTTTTTAAATTATCTTTTCTTAACAAAGTTCTATTTTCTAAAAAAAATAGTTTTGAAAAATGTACCGTTTTCTAAAAATAATCTAACCCATAAAAACAAAGTTTTTATCAAAACTCTCTCTCTTTTCTTATGCATATGAGTTTTGAATCTCTCCGTGACTGTGCGTGACTTTGCATGACTATTTGAAAATTAATCTTTGGTCACAACAAGTCTATGGACCAAGTTTCAGATTGTTTGGATGAGGGGAAATGGGATTTAAATCATTCCATGACTGTGCGTGACTGTGTGTGACTATCTTAAAATTAATCTTTGGTCACAAGTCTATGGACAAAGTTTCAGATCGATCGGATAAAAGAAGTGAGGTTTTAATCTCTCCGTGACTATGCGTGACTGTGCGTGACTATGTCACAGTTAATTTTTTTTCACAGCAAGTATATCGACCAAGTTTCAGATCGATTGGATGAGGGGAAATCCGTTTTAAATCTCTCCGTGACTGTACATGACTATGCGTGACTGTGCGTGACCAACTCAAAGTTAATCTTTTTTTAAGCAAGTGTATGGACCAAGTTTCAGGTCGATCGGATGAGGGGGGATGGGGTTGCCCCACGACAGACAGACAGAGAGTACGAGTTAAAAGGAAGAGTTTAAAAAAATTTTTTTCTGAAAATGTATCTTTTTGTGAAAAATTAATGTTTATCAGTAAAGTGCCTTTTCTTAAAAATTTACCTTTTTAAAAAAGTGTCATTTCTTAAAAAAATTAGTTTTCTTAAAAAGTACCTATTCAGCCCTGTTCTTGAAACGTTGTTATTTGAATAAGAGTGAATTTAAAATCACATGAAATTGAAATTTTGGGTTTCTTGAAACCACTTTTTTCATTTATTTAATGGAAACATATGTTTGAGTTAAGAACATATGTTATCTAGAAACCGAGGTGCCATATGGTTCTTTAGTGCATGTTTTTTTCTGAAGTTTATAGAAAAAGTATAAAGAAAATTATTTTCTTTTAAAATAACAACTTATTTGTTCATTTAATTGTTTTTGTTCTTCAATTTCATTCAATTAAAAATTACTTTTCTATTTTTAAAAAGTTAGGCATCACCAAAAAAATTTCGATATTCAAATAAATTGGATTTGACTGGCATCACTACTGTTTCGAACATATGCAAAACAATAAAAATATGTGATTTGATGAAAAAAATTTTTTTAATTCCTTTATTTGCAATAATTAGTAAAGAATAATTGAAAAAATTATAATGGAAAATAGATTGTGTAAATAAAAAGTTTTTATTATAGTTATAGAACAGCATCATCGCAAAAAGTGTGTTTTATTAACATCGACCACTTATTACGAGTTTTTTTTTCTTAAATCAGCGCAAAATGTAGACGTTTTTTAAAATCGTTTTTTTTTTTTTTTCATAAAATTAATATCTAATTTTTTAAAATAATGACAAGGCTCAATAAAAAACATGTTAGATTTTAAATATCAATTAGTTTTTTTTATCTCTTAAGACCTGCTTAGTAGAAAAAAAGGGCATTTGTTTTGATTTCACAAAGCCTTTTCTATGTGAATTAAAACGAGAAAAAATATTCTTTTTGAAATTAGAGAACAGCAAAAAACTCGTAGATTTAAGAATTTTTTTCATTTACGAGTTTTTTTTTGTGTTAGTGGTTTCAAGAACAGGGATGATTATCAAAAAAGTACTTTTTCTTTAAAAAGTAAATTTTTTTAAAAAGTAAATTTGTTTTAAAAATTATGTTTTATTGAAAATTAGTTTTTTAAAAGCAGCTTTTTAAAAAAACACCCTTTGGAAAAAATTGATTTTTCAGTTGTACCATTTCTTAACAAAGTTCTTTTTCGCAAAAAAAAGCTTTTTTTTAAGTATATATTGTTACAAAAGTATTTTCTCATAAAAAAGCATCTATTCTAAAAAGTACCCTTTCTTTAAAAAGTTCCTTTTCGTGAAAAACTACAATGTCTTAAAAAATACCTTTTTGAAAAAAGTTAATTTTCCTAAAAATTTAATTTTTTTTTTCTAAAAAATACCTTTTCTAAAAAATTTGCTTTTTCTTTAAAAAAAAGTACACCTCTTAAAAAAGTAAATTTTCAAAGAGTATTTTCTCTTGATTGCGTTTCCTTAAAAAATAATTGTTCTTTAAAAAGTAAATTTTCTTAAAAAATGCATTTTCTTAAAGAAGTACCTTTAAAAAATACACTTTGTTTTTTTAAAAAAGTACCTTTCATTAAAAAGATCATTTTCATAAAAAAAACTAATTTTCAGAAACAAATGTTTTTACAACGAATAAGAAATATCGCCCAAAAAAACTCGCAAAAACTCCCATTTAAAATTCCCTCAAATGAAAAAAATTAGAAATGACCCAACTTTTTAAGCTCATTTTTCGTTTTTAAAAATGACCCACTTTTAACAACGTCCACTGAAAAATCGCGAAAAAAAAACTCTCATATACAAAACTCCCTCAAATGAAAAAATTATGAAAATTAGCCAAAAAAATACGAAAAATAGCCCAAAAAGTTTGGATCATTTCTAATTTTTTTCATTTGAGGGAAATTGGAAATGAAAAATGAACCACAGTTTTTGGGCCATTTTCCGTTTCTTTAATTTTAGTAAATTCCAGTCGAAATCCATAAAAATCACTGTAAAAAATAATTTTATAGTGTATTCATATAAATGCATGACAATATGGGCAGTGAAATTAACACAATCCTTTCGCCATTAAGGATTGAGCTCCAACACCAATTCATTATACAATTTTATGGGTTATTTTTCCATAATGGAAAATAAACTTATTAAATAAATATTTAATTTTGCTTAATTTTAGTTCACTTTGGAGTGAATTTTCATATCGAAAATATTGATTATTTTTATTTTTGGGGTCATTTTTCATATTTTTGGGCAACATTATTCTTTAATTATGTCATATAATATGCTTTTTTATTTTATGTTAAATTAAATAACACCTTCTGTCTTAACTTTATCTCCCCAGTACTGTAATATTAATAAGATCAATTTCTTGGTGTACTGTATTCTTCAAATAAATAATTAATTAAATGAAATAAAATTTTTTTTTTGCGATTTTTAATTTTTTCGAGTAATTTTTCGTGGGGGCATTTTTAATTTTTTTTTTATATTTTTCATTGGGCGATATTTCCTAGAGCCTCCTGTTTTTCCTATATTTTATGAATTACCAATATTTTTTTTTTTTTTATAATTTACTTTTCGATTACTAACAAGTGAAATTTTTATTACTTAAAAAATTCTTAAGCGTAAATTAAATTAAACTTTATATGTTAAACACGTCGCTATACAAAACAAATTCTTATGAAAGGTTATTTAGGCTGGCTTAATGAAAAACTCCTCATAATTAACAGCCAACGAATGACAATTATTAACACCAAACAATCCAAAAAAAAAAGAAAAAAAAAAGAAAAACTTTCTCCGATATAAATTTTATTGAAACAAAAAAAAAATTAAATAAATTCTTATTTTTTTATAAAATCTCTTTTCATGAACAAAAACCCAACCCAACTCCAACCAATCAAATAATATTACATTCATTCATTGATGGATCAAATGAACAACAACAAAACGTAACAAATAATAATAATAATAATAAAATGATAATAGAATCTGGACAATTGGAAGTCATCACGTAGAAAACGTGTTGAACATATTATCGATCGTGTGGTGGAGGTAAAAAAATTGGAATTGGAAGAACATGATCGCACGCGTAGAAAATCGAAAACATTTTCCGAAATGATTGAAGAAAGGTTGGTGGCACAAACATTTTTTTAGAATTTAATAAATTAAGCAAATTTTAATTAATAAATGTATTTCATTTCATTTCGTTTTTTTTATTTTGCAGAGGCGATCGTCCCAATGCTAGACCTCTGAATAAATTGGTGTCTTTGGCTGTTTATGCCGAAGATGAAGCCAACGATTTAAGTGATTTAGGCATTGGCACCAGCAGCGCCAGCGGTAAAAGTAGTTTATCGGAGGATTATGACAATAATAGTGTTATGGTAAGTGTCTTCTAAGATGGCGTCTTTTGACGCCTCTTAATATATAACTTTTGTCTAAACATTTTCAAATCATTACAAAAAAAAAAAAACAAGTAAGAAATTATAGTCGGTCTAGACCATCTATACGATACCCTATACCATGATTTAGAGACCCTATCTGTTCGGTCCAACTAATTGGATATAGAAAATAAGCATAAACCAAATTTGAGTGGCATTGTTACAAATTTTTTGGCTGCAGATATGAAAAAGTTCATATTGGGTCCTATATTTATATGGGGACCGATTCCGACCATATTTGGTAAAGTCACTTAAATTTTGAAAAAATATATACAAGCCAAATTTGAGAAAAATCTGTGCAATATTTTCGTTTTTTGATAGATTTAAGTGAAGATCGGGAAGCATCTTTATATAGCGCCTATGACTTAGAAATGTCCTATAGGGATTATCTTTGGACTACTGATTACTGGATATAATAAACACATACAAACCCAATTTGACTGAGATCTATATGATAATTTGGATCTTATGGCAATTTATGTCGATTTCATAGGGGTCATTTGTATGGGGACTAGGTCTGAACATGGACCGATTTTCACCAATTTCAATAGCGTTCATCCTATGGCCAATAGAAACTCACACACTACATTTCATCAAAATACATTGATATTTGGACCTGTAGTTCGATTACAAGGTTAACATGGACACACAGACGGACGGACATCGCTAAATCGACTCAGAAAGTGATTCCGAGTCGATCGGTATAATAAAAGATGGGTCTAGGTCAAATATTTTTGGTAGTTACAAACAGCAGCACAAAGTCATTATACCCAAACCACATAGTGGTATAGGGTATAAAAATATTCTCCTGTCCATTTTCGAAAGTGTTTAGTTTTTTTATTTGAAATTTTCTTACGTCTTTTAGAACTGGGTCGTTTTATTTAGCACGCTTCCAAATAGAAGCAGAAAAAAAAGAAGCTCGTGTCAATTAGCTTTAGTTGAAAAAAAAAATATGAAAATGAATGCAGATCATTGATCATTTGCTTACCATATTTCTTTTTTTTTAAATACCAGTTTCTTTTTCTATTCCAAAGAAGAAAAAAATAAACAACCTAAAGTTCACTTATCTCTCTAAAGTTTGGCGTTTATAAAATGAAAGCGTTTATTTTTCATTCTCGTTAACGTAGTGGAGTTTTTATTTTTTCATACCAACAACAATTAGCTGTGAAAAATATTGTATGAATGAATTGAAAACATATCGTTATCGTTACTCTATTAGCTACTTACTAGTTTTGTGTTTGCTTTCCAACATATTGTGTGATTTCTCAAGTGGAATTGACATGCTACAGAGAAAAAGTATGAATAGGTATGAATGTATGTCTCTATAAATATGAACATTTCAGAGCTTACAGTGGAACAGAGAAAGGATTGCATGTTAATAAAAATTTCTATTTGGACAGAAAAAAATTAATTTTAAGGGCAAAGATACTCTTTTTTTTTTAAAAAAAGTACCCATTTTATGACAAAGTACTTTTTAAGAATAAAAATATACGTTATAAAAAAATATACGGTTTTCTTATGAAAATGTACTTGTAATATAAGAATGCACCTTGTTCAAAAAAGGTACTTTTTAAGTAAATGTTATTTTTAATAAAAAAAAATTTTTAAGAAAAGGTACTTTTTCAAAAAAAAAAAAAAAAAAAAATAATAATAATAAAAATACTGCTTAAGAAAATTTACTTTGAAAGAAAACGTAATTTTTAAGAGAAGGTACTTTTTAATAAAAGGCACTTCTTTATAAAGAGGTACTTTTTAAGGAAACTGGCCTTTTTTAAGAAAAGCTATTTTTTAGAAAATGTACTTTTTAAGAAGAGGAAATTGAAAATTGACTTTTTAAGAAAAGATACTTTTTAAGTAAAAGTTAATTTTAATAAAAGTACCTTTTTAGGAATAGGTACTTTTCCAGAAAAGGTATCTTTTAAGAATAGGTACTTCTTAAGGAAATGTACTTTTTAAGAAAATACACATTTTTAATAAAATTTGCTTTTTAAGAAAAAGTAGTTTATAGGAAAAAGTTCTTTTTGAGCAAAAGTATTTTTAAGAAAAGGTAATTTATATGAACATTTACTCTTTAAAGAAAATTTACTTTTTAAAAAAATGAGCTTTTTAAGAGAAGGTACTTTTTAAGAAAAATTTCATTTTTAAGAAAATGTATATATTTTTATAAAATGTACTTATTTTTAGAAAATATACTTTTTAAGAAAAATATTCTTTAAGAAAATTTACTCTTCTAAGAAAATTCCCTTTTCAAAGAAAAAGTACTTTTTAGGAAGATATGCTTTGTAAGAAAATGAACTTTTTAGGAAAAAAAATACTTTTTAAGTAAAGGTTCTTTTTAATAAAAGTACCTTTTAGGAATAGGAACCTTTTAAGAAGAGATGCTTTTTAATAAAAGATACTTTTTTAAGAAAACGTACTTTTTAAGAATAGGTACTTTTTAAGAAAAATTGTTTTTTAAGAAAAAGCTCTTTAAAAGAAAAGATACTTTTTAAGAAAAATTACTTTTTAAAGAAAATTACTTTTAAGGAAAAGTTTATTTTTAAGAAAATGTACTTTCTATAAAATGCACTTTTTGAGAAAATATACTTTTGAAGAGAAAGTGCCTTTTAAGAAAAGGTACTTTTTTCAGAAAAGTTATGTTTTATAAAAAGTAATTTTTTAAGAAAGCATACTTTTTAGAAAAGGTAATTTTTTAAGAAAGCATATTTTTTTTATAATATGTACTTTTTATGAAAAGATACTTTTTTAAGAAAAGTTACTTTTCGGGAAAGATACTTTTTTGTAAGGTACTTCTTTAAGAAAATGTAATTTTTGAGAAAGTGTTTTCTTAAGAATATGTACTTTTTTAAAAAGAAGTACTTTTTAAGAAATTTTTCTATTTTAAGAAAATTTACTCTTTTAAGAAAATATACTTTTAAGGAATATATACTTTTTTTAAGAAGAGGTACTTTTTTAAGAAAAAGTGCTTTTTTAAGAAAAGGTACTTTAAAAAAAAGTACTTTTTAAGAAAATGTACATTTTAAAAAGAAATGCTTTTTAAGAAAATATACTGTTTTAAGAAGAGGTACTTTCTTAAGAATAGGTGCTTTTTTAAGAAAAGGTACTTTTTTAAAAAGAGGTGCTTTTAAAGAAAACATAATGTTTAAGTAAAGGTACTTTTTTAGAAAAGGTAATTTTTTAAGAAAAGATATTTTTTGAAGAAAATATATTTTTTTAAGAAAATATATTTTTTCAGAAAAGGTAATTTTAAAGAAAAGGTACTTTTGAAGAAAATGTACTTTTTTAAAAAGGTACTTTTTAAAAAGTATTTTTTTAAGAAGCTACTTTTTTAAAAAGGTACGTTTTTAAAAATGTACTTTTTTAAAAAGGTACTTTCTTAAAAAGGTACTTTCTTAAAAGAGATCCTTTTTTAAAAAGCTCTTTTGAAGAAAAAGTACTGTTTAATTAAAGGTACTTTTAAGGAAAAGGTACTTCTTTTTAAGAAAACTTACTTTTTTTAAGAGAATTTACTTTTTAAAGGAAAATTGCGTTATTAAGAAAATATACTTTTTTAAGAAAAGGTAAATTTTTAAGAAAGAGTACATTTTACAAAGAGCCATTTTTTAAGACTCTTTATGTGTTTGATGGAATCTCTGTGTGTTTGATGGAATCTACCTACAAAAATTTCTTATTCCGATACTCATTTTTTAATAAGATAAAAAATATATTTTTCCCCTTTTCGACGTTTTTGTAGCATAAGGGCCGAATTTCAGAAAAACCCACTTTCATACCAAATTTCATATTCCTAAATGGGTTTGTTTAGAAGAAAAAAAAATATACCCTTTTACCACTTCTATCCCTTAGCATTAAAATTTTAAAAAAATAACTTTTTTTATGGATAATTACATTCTAAATTTCTAGTTCCTAGGTGCAAAGAATTTTTTATTTTACAGCATTAGAAAGACAGTCAGAAATGAGCATAATTTGTGGTTGTCACTTAAACTTAAGATAAAGTAAGATTCGCTTTTAGAATCACACTTTTAACTAAACCAAGTTTAACTGAAATCTCAAAAACTCGATCTTAATTTAACACTTTTTCCAAAATTTTTATTGTATTTGAATAATAGGATTTGGCGAACGCTTCGAAATAGGCATTTGCATCCGTCATTGCTTTAACCGTTTAGCAAAACTTTTTCCCCCGCCGAGGAAAGACTTCTTACTTTTTTTTTATTAAATATCATCTTCTAATATTGAAATTTCTTAAGAACAAAACAAAATAAAAATTGCAAAATATATAGAGAAGTATATGACAAAAACTCGTATATATGTCTTATGGAATAATGAAAAAATCTGGACCGCCTAAAATATACATATATTCATGAATCTTATTACAAGCAGAGTTAATATAGCGATGTCCGTCTGTCCGTCTGTGTAAATCACGATCACGCCTTCAGTAGGTTAACTGGGTTGCTCAGTTTTAGTGAAAATTATTCATTGATTAAAAATTATTCATTGGTTCAATAGGTCCTGAGATTTCAAGGTAAAAACCTCTGGAAAAAATATGATTTTTTCTCTTGCTGTTGTTATTCTAAATTGTGTTTCTTATGTGTGTTAGCTCCAATTGTTGTTGTTGTGGTCGCTGTGCTTGTAGCATTTGCTTCATGAGATTTTAATGAAAATGTAAAAAAACTATTTAAAATAATATGAGGAGGTCCATAACAAATCGCAATTATTCCTCCTTAAGTTTTTAGAAAATTGTATAAATATAGTTAAAGTCAGTAGGATATATATTTTTTTTAAAACAGTTGTTGTGGTATATTAGTCTTCTAAAAACAATACAAATAAAAAAAAAATTTTTTATCTGGCAATTAATTTTTAAGTTATTTAGATAACAAACATAGCATTTATTTCATTTTATTTTATTATGAATCTTATGTATTTGTTGCGTTTTGATATGAACTAAGTTTGGAATTGTGGCTTTGTGTTTTGAAAAAAAATTTTCTTATAACATTTTGATTTGATTTGCATAAGTTTTATTACATTACAAAGGTACATTAAAGTATTTAAGTATTACAAAAAATTGACATTATGTTACACTTTCATTCCAGTGTCCTCCTCCAAACAATCACAAATTGTTATATTATCCGTTTAATTGGCACTATTTCCTTGCTGGTCTGAAAATATCTTTGTATTATATTCTAATTCCGATTTGTTTGACCACTGTTTGCCATAATGTTTTTCCAATAGATTAACATCTTTCTTTTTTTTCTAATTTAATTACAACACCAAGAGGAATATCACCAAGCAAACAGGGGGTATTTTGCCCCTTTTAAGATAGCTGGTAAATTTTTCTTTACCTTCAACTTTGTAAGTATCAAAAGTTTTGACTACACATTGCTTTTGATTTGTGGGGAGTTTAAAATAAATTCCTTTCATACTCTGTATGCCGTTTATAGGACAGTAATATTCAGTCAATATTTTTAAGACCTTAAGATGCCAATATTTTCCTAAAATCTTAACTTTCCATGTGCCAGATATGTAATTGTTGCATTTTGGTCTGAAACATTATTTTTGTTTTTTTACAATAGGTAACATAGATTTTAATATGTAGAATTGAATTTAGTCAAAAAATCGAAAAACTTAAAAAATTGAATTATTGCGTTTGTTATGGACCTCCTCACATGATTTTTCTATGTTGTTCTTGTTATTATTCAAAATTTTGTTTCTTGCGTATGATAACTGTATTTATTTGTTTTTTGAGTATTGGAGCCGCCGCCCAAGTAGGCAGCAAAGTTCGTCTAATATTTACTTGCCGGATTAACCATCTTAGTCAAATTTATTTTTTTAAATGCTTAGAAAATAAGATAAATTATATTGAAGTTAAAGCTTTAAAATGAAAAATACTGCAAATAAAAAATTATAAAACAATCTCGCGTTCTTCTGAAGCTTTTAATGGCTCAACCAACTGAAAATTGTCATAGACAAATATCTGTTTTTTAATTGCAGTAGGGTTTAGCCGATTTCTTTTCTCATTTACACATGACCTAGTAGGGTTTACCGACATCTTTTCTCATTTACACATGACCCAGCAATGGAAAGCGTACTATAATGATAGAAAAATAATAAAAATTTTCAGATAGAAGTTAATTCGTTCTATGAAAAAACCGTCATTGCCTTTATAAAAAAACAGTAACTAAGAAATTTTAATGAAGACTGTTGAAAAAAGAAAAATCTTAACCGTAACCAACATTGGAGGGTATCAAAAATTCGGCACAACCAAATTTAACACTCTTTATTTTTTATACCCTCCACACCACTGTGCAGAGGGTATATATCAGTTCGTCAATTCGTTTGTAATGCATATAGATCCCTATAACAATTCGAGTCGATATAGCGATGTCTGTCCGTCTATTGAAATCACGCTCATTCAAAAAATAAACCATTTATCTGTGTAAACTTAGGACAATATTCTTTGTTATTGTTTCGAGCAGGTTGCTGTATAAAATGGGGTAAATCGGGCATCACTGACCCAAGATATGGCCTAAAATATGGAGCCTCCTCTAAAAAATGTTAAATATTCGGTTTGTTTGTTGTAATAATTTAGTACTAGCAGAGCCAAGCACCCAAAGTTCGAGTGCAAATTCTAGGAAATTTTATTTTTTCATTAAATTTTCTCTTTCAATGTTTTTTAATCTATTTATATATAAAATTAATGAATATTTAAATAAAATTCATTAAATTGTGAATTTTTAAATAAAATAAATTAAATTCTGAATTTAAAACAAAAATTCATTAAATTTCATTCTAAATAATTGTTGAACACACAGAAGATATATAAATGGGGTTTTTAATATAAAATTATATAAGAGCCTAAAGGAATGCCAATCAATTTTATACAATTCACAATTCTACACAATTAATTAACACAGACAGCATTGTGTAGTTTTTTATTTGAAGCTTAAATATGTGTTCTATGTATGTGTTAGTAGCAACTTTAAATGATTATTATTCCAAAAAAAAAAAAAAAAATTACCAGATGGTGACATCTGCAAAGAAATACCTTTCAAATGGTATATTTTTTGTCAAAATCGGTTGGTAGCTAAAAGTGTAGAAGAGGACACAAGTTATCACAATATTATAGATTAAGTTTATCAAATTTTTAACTTTTCCAATTTTTTTTTTTACATTTGTTATAAGTAGTGTAATAAGTCCAGATAGTAATATAAATGTAAAACCCAGGTGTAGGGTATCAAAGATCCGACGTAGCCGAATTAAACACTTACTTGTTTATACAAATTAATTTTTTTAATTAATTATTATTAAAAACCGATAATTTTCATTTGTAAATAATTAGTTTTTTATTTTAAATAGTTCAATTATTTTTATTCTGAATAGTTATTCTTTTTATTGAAGCCAATTACAAGATTTTATTATTTTTGTTTCTAAAACCAATTACAAGATTTTATTATTTTGTATTTAATGTACCTACTATGTAGGCTTGAGTTCTCCACGAAGACTAACTTTACATTTCCTTTTACTATACTAAATATAGGAAAAGAAATGCCGTTCCTCTGCGACAGAGAAACACCACCGAAAAATATTAAAAACAGAAATCATCGATAAATGCCGATCAGCAAAACAGATGGTTGACATAAACAATTCCCAAGTGCATTGCCTTCATTTCACAATAGTGATTGTGAAACCATAAACAATTTCAAGTGCAGCAACCTGAGAACCGTTTATGTTTCATAATTGGGCAAACCATTGGTAACAATAAAATGCCAATGAATGCAAAAGGGATTGGGACAGAAACAAAATAAAAAAAAATGCAAATGAGTGCAATACGAGATTGCGACAAAAGAATAAATGTTAAACATAGCAATAAGATATTGCGACATACTCGTGCCCGTTGTGAGTAATTTGATTCGGGCAAAACATTCATAAAATAAATGACGAAATAAAATATTCGTCAAGCTGGGTGGTAACATAATTGTTTTCTTTGCACTTAGAAAATAAGTAAATGGTTAATGAATGATAACACTTTAGATGATTTAACCATAACGGACGGACTGTTTACCATAATTGTCGGTATGTCTTTCACAGTATATGAGACATACCTTAACTTACATTTTTTAAAAATATGTTTGAATGTGGATATTAATTTGTAATTCCTAATATTCATTTAAAAAATCTCCTTTTCTATATGATATTACGAAGATTTGACAGTGTAGCGTTTTTCCTAAACAAAATTTAATGAAAGCTATTTAAAATACACTCGCAGAAATTCTTCCTTAAAAAGTAAAGGTTCACATTTTTTTGGCCAGGTATTACTAATTTCCGATACCATTAAGATTTTATATATTTTTTTCGGCCAAACTGTTTCTAACATTTAACTATCTTGAAAATTCAAGCTATTAACCCACTGTAACTAACTGTGTGCTAATTGCTTTTACAATTGCTTAAAACGGGTTTTGCGTGTTAATTATTTTCTTATAACCGCTACAGATATGATTTTTTTTACACAAATCTTTAAAGTTTATAATTTTGTTTTCAAACAATTAAAAATCTTAGTAATAATAACAATAATATAACTCAAGTGCAACACTTCAGTTTCCTTCATAATTAACACAAGTGACAATAACAATTACACACATTGTTGTTATGGAAAAACGCCACAAGTCATTATTGACAACAAAAAAAAAAAAAAACGCTAAACAAAACATAAAAAAAAACTATTGCTAATCAAATAACACTATAAATTATACATCAAATCAGTTAATGATCATCATGTATTATTTACTTACACGTCCATTGTAAGTACCTCAAAATTATTGAACAATTAATTAAGTTTACTTTTGTTTGTGTTATATTTTTGTTATACATAAAAAACTATGCCATTAAAATAAATCGCTAATAAGAAACGCTTCAATAAGTTTAATTATTATTGATTTTGTTTATGTTTTTCTGCTTCTCTTCTTTGCAGCTTCGTCCACAAAAATAATCATTATTTAATGTTATTGAAATTGTTTTGATTACGAGTTTGCTTTTTTTTCATTAAATGATTTTGAGATTATTGTACCATATGTTCTTAATGACAAAAGTATTTATATATTGCTCACGCTAAATGTAGTTCACAAACTTTTTTCGTGTTCCGAAAAATAGTTTAAAATAATCAATCATTAAACTTCAAAAACTAGTATTGGATATTTATTCATGATTATATCTACCGGTTCGATGGACCAATAATAGAAAGAGCGCTAGTTTCATAAAAGTTATACTCATTGATTTGTTTTCAATTTGTAAATTTTGTATTATGACTCACATCTTAGTATTGTGACTCATAAAATACTCAGTATTAAGATGTCTTAAATATGAGAATGCGATCTTTTGAAAAGCGGTTCTTAATATAATTCCCAATAGTATTCTGTCAATTACTATTTGGTTGTTGTTTAAATTCGAAAGTGTAGTTTTTTTATAGTCATCTATAATGTTAATAGGCTAGGTAATTTCTTGTGACTGATGTTTTGTTCTACCGTTTGATCTCGATTTTGACCAAAAGTATATTATTTGAATAGTATTTCTTTTTAGCCGTTTTGCAGATTTAAAAATTTTTAAATTTTTGTTCTTTATTTTGAGTAAATTGCATTTAAAGTTGCTACTAACACATACATAAAATTATACAATGCTATGTGTGTGTTTATTAAATTTGTTAATGTGTTTGTAATACAAATGAGTTTGTTTTTTTGTGTTGATTTGTGAATTGGCTATAATTGATTAGCATACCTTTAGGGTCTTTATTTAATGAAAAAATAAAATTTCCTAGTATTTGCGCTCGAATTTCGAGGGCTGGAATTTGTTAGTTTTATATTAATACCTTTGAAAGTTATTTAAGGTCACACCCCAAAAAGATTGATTTCACTTTTTTGTGCCGGGAATTTTAAAAATGTTTCGAAAAAATGTTTTATATATAAGTTCTGAAATAGTTGTATGCCAACTTATGTTCTGTATCTAAAAGGAACCTTTTTCAGGTTAACAGTAATTTAATGCAACGCAAGACTACACTTGCCATATTGAATATTTATAGCGAAAACGACTGGTGGCTAAAATAAGGCAAAAAAGATTAGCAAATGAATATTAATTTTCGCAAATAACCAATATTTTGTTCATACCTTTTAATGAAATATGCCAATAATTTTGTTCAGCAAAATTGGGTATTTTTTTCGTTTTTAAACTCTTCATTTTAACTCATACTCTCTGTCTATCTGTCTGTCTGTCTGCCGTGGTGCAACCCCATTCCCCTCATCCTATTGATCTGAAACTTGGCCCATAGTTTTGTTGTGAAAAAAGATTAACTTTGACATAGTCGCGCACAGTCACGCATAGTCACGGAGAGATTCAAAACTCATATGCATAACGAAAGAGTTTCAATAAAAACTTTGTTCTTATGGGTTAGATTATTCAATACATATGTTCTGAAAATTATCAATTACTCTGTTGGTGTTTAATTTTACTAACATTTTAAGACCTTTTAGTTATTATTTTATATTTTCCACTTTTATTTTTTCACTTGTTTTTCTCTAAAGAAGTTTAACACATTTGTTTACGATTGGTTTTGATGTTTCGAATGACATTTCGAAAGAAGACATTCGATCAATCGCTCGATATCGAATGCCATCTTCTCAAATTTCAATACTACTTAGCGAGTGATGTGATTTCAAAATGAAAAACTTCGACCCAGTTCACTAGATCACGAATGTGATAATTAGATCCCAGTCTTGGTATTGAAAATAAGCAAAATTAATCGATTTAATCAAAAGTTATAAGTGAAAATATAAATAAAACTCTAAAGTTTTCATACTAATCTATACATTTTCGTACGCTTAGAAATATAGAAATAACTGGTAAAAAAAAACTAACCCATAAAAACCCTTTATTTGTAAATTAAGTTGACCATCCTTAAAATAAAGGGAGTAAAAAATATATGTCAAAATATGTTCCGTTTTTAAAAGATACGAAAGAGGTGAAATTTTTATATATAAAATATTTTTCACCTCAAAATTTTTTTTCACCTCAAAAATTTTTTCACTTCAAATTTGTATATTCCATCTGAAAATTTTATTTTTACCAAAAAAATTAGTTAGTACTAAAAAAAATTTTTCTACTTTAATAATTTTTTTTTATAGGGAAAGACACTAAAAAAAATTTAACGATTAACAACAATTTTTTATAGGAAAAGACCCTAAAAAAATTCTTCAAACACAAAAATAAGTTTTCCCAAAAAACAAAAAAAAAAAGATAATCAGGTATGTGATGGAAATCGATCGATTTCAAAAGTGAAAACGATTTTAAAATCGACAATGGTGTGATGAATTTCGATCGATTTCATTTTCCACTTTTGTATCATTCCCTATGATTTCTTTTGAAAAATACAACAATTTATTGACAAATTGTAGTGAAAATTGTAAAAAAATCAAACATTTATGAAATTTATAAGTAAATATTTGCAAAATCATTAAATGTCGATTATTTTGGCAGCATCCTATTTGTTATTAGAAGAGGATAATAAAAAAGAAACCATACAGATGAAACGTTTACGTGACAATTCGGATCCACAGAACAAAATGGAATTTGGAATGGAATTATATTTTAAAATGAAAATATAAACGCATCACAACTTTAATTGAATTTAAATCGTTTTAGTGTCTAAATCGATTTCCATCACATACCTGAATAATAATAAATAAATAAAATGGCAATCGTGATTCTAAAAAACTTATTCCAATGATTTTTTGTCAACAACTTTGTGAGAAGTAGATATTTTCGGCCAATGATCAACAAAACTGGTTTATTACGAGTCGTCTTAATATTAGGGAATTGAAAAAAAATTTTACAAAATTTGTTTATTAATAATCTCAAATTTTCAATAATATTCTTATTGTTAGCAATTTTTTATTCATAATGACTCACAACTGTCACAGTAACGCGAAGATAAACAAACCAACACTTCGGAATCTCTACTTTATATTTTAAAATATAACGTATAATATATTTTCAAGACTTTATCTCAGATCTCATTATCATCATCTCGCCTTCATCATCAACAGCTTCTATTGAAAATAAAAGTCATCGATATGTAAATTTTTTTTTTGTATATACGAGTATTTATTTATATTTCTTTTGTCTACAAAACAACACAATAAAAACAAGTAATAAACAAAAAATTTTTGGTCATCGTTTTATTTAAAAATTATCTGTTTATATATTGTATAAAATTTTGTTATTGTTTTTTATCTTAAATGATTAACTTGTTCTTCTTCTTTCAATGTTTTTCTATTTGTTTTTTGAGAGATGATGCATATAATTTTGCATTAGTTATATTTTAAACGTTCAATTAACAGGTCTTTAAATAGAAGACCATCAAAATATTGAAAATAAAATATATTATTAAATATAAATAAATAAAATTTTCAAAGAATTTTAACGGCAATTGGGCAACTTAAAAATCAAAACTCTTAAGAAACCTTCGGTACAAATAAAGAAAAAAAAAAAAGGAAACGAAACGAAAAATCATTTACTTAAATAATATTTATACAAATAATGCCCTTTAACTTCTCTTTACTTTAACTAAGGCTGAGGTCCAAATTGGCTTAATTGGTGTTAAAATCAAGATATGATTAAGTTAAGGGGCCTTAAAGTTTAATTCCCTTTTGAAATTGTGTTCGCTCTATAAAAAATCGGCCTTATTTTGGTTCCTGCAGCAGTTCTAATGGAAAAATTTTTAGTTTCTCAGAAATGTGGCGTTGTAGCTAATGTTTCTATAAAAAAAAATGTTTTAAAATATTTTGACTAAAGCAACGGTGTACGTAGGTTACAACTTATGTTTTAAACCTTCGACGCGTACAACATTATTTTTGTAAATTTTAAACTAAAAATTGAATATCGTGATCCCACGCGCGAGAGAAAAAATCGAAAATGTGTAGTTTCGCTGCGCGACCACCACGCTTTAAAGGGTTAAGAGAAAAACAAGTAAAAGCAACTCTAAAACATGCGTTTTAAAAGCATCAACCGTCTCTTCAGGTGTCGAAATATGATAACTTTGCAATTTTTTTAATGTGCGACAGTAAAAAGAATTTTTGGGCGCCAATTCAGGGCTGGTACGGAGGTTGACCCATCAATTCGATGTTTTGAGTGTTCAAAATCTTACTTTCCTACGGGAAAAATCATACAAACCGGTCATTGGACCAGTTAATTTTACATGACCATGCACAGGATGGGTTAATTGGCCGCTTATGATGTACCTAGGATTAATTCAGTGGCATGTCGCATGCGGCCAATTTACCCAGCCAATGACATAGCCATAAAAAACCGATAATCAAGCACCGGTACGTACGATTTTCCCATTCAATTGTATGAGCCGACCTATAACACCTTACTCTTGGGGGAAAATGATCCGTGTTTAACGATAATTTGGCTTAAGTCTAGTTTAGGGGCAACTCCTCGATCGGTTCCAAATTCTCACCACTTATAAAACATTTTATTTCGGTTCTAGGGAAATATTTTTTTTTCGTCGGTCGAGCCTATTTTCCGAGTTATGGGCCTCCAAAGTTTTGACATGGACTTGTATATAACTCTGTTATTTACTATCGGATTTCACCAATATATATATATATCATTTGAAAGATTATTTCAGTACCTTTCATTTGGTATTTTTAAATTTGAAATCCATTAACCCATTATGAACCTATTTCAAATTTTGTATTTTTCCAATAGAGTTTTTTCTTAAAAACGAGATTATCTCGTAAACAGACATATTTCATGTGTAGTTTTACGTTAACTGAATAAAAGCTGGGTTCAGTACCTTCATTTTCATATATTTTTCGACCTCTTAACCCTTTCAGGACCGGATATATTAGGGATTTTATGTACACTTATATAGACGTGTCTAAAAGCAACGCGATATAATTTTCTCAAAATTTTTTTGGACCGAACATTTTTAAAGCGATTTTCAAATTATGCGGCATCTATGGCGAAGAAAAATTTTTGATTGCCAAATGCTTAAGCAATATTAAATGTATGCGATTGGAACTAATGACTCAATTCCACAGTAATTCCACATGATGATTTTGGACGCCCTTCTCGAAATTCGTGCTGATGTAAACGAACTCCACGATTGAATGCGGTGCTTTATCATCACAAATCGAAGCGAGTTGAGCGGTACACTTGTTGTTGAATTAAATAATCATGATACGAAAATGTTAACGATTTATTTCCGTTTTTTTTTTATGAAATTAATTTTTCAAGTCTGTGTAAAAAAAACGCAAACATCATTTGTATGCAAAGATGTTCTGAGCTCCTTTAAAAATATTAAACTTAATGATGATGATGCCAAATTTGACGTATCTACGTCAATGTTGCCATATTTCAAAACATAAGTAGTACACCACGCATTAGTCATTTTCTTCAAAGTTGCTTTTAACAAGGCAGGGTTGCGTTTTAGTAGTAGCATGAATTTAGCTGCAAACAAAGAGAAATCTATCGGATTATCATCTAAATCTAAACAGATTTTCCACCAGAACCCCTTAAAGTAAAACAGATTTTTTAAGAAATATTTTTTTATATTTCAGCCTACAATTTTAATTTATTTAAGATCGTGTTTAAATATGTTTAGCTTGAGAATTTAAAAAACCCTCGAGTTAACCCGAGTTTAGATTCAGATAATGTATCCAGCCTGCGACTTAAGATATCGTGAAATTTTAATCAGTTGAACTCGATATTAAATTCAGGAATTTATGTTTTTATACCCTATACCACTATGTGGTTTGGGTATAATGACTTTGTTCTGCTGTTTGTAACAACCAAAAATATTTGACCTAGACCCATCTTTAATTATACCGATCGAATCAGAATCACTTTCTGAGTTGATTTAACAATGTCCGTCCGTCTGTGTGTCCATGTAAAGCTTGTAATCAAACTGCAGGTCGCAAATATGAATATATTGTGATGAAATTTGGTATACAAGCTTTTATCGGCCATGGGATGAACGCTATTGAAATTGGTGAGAATAGGTCCATGTTCAGACCTAGCCCCCATACAAATTACCCCTATGAAATCGACATAAATTGCCATAAGATCCAAATTTCATATAGATCTTCCTTACATTGGGTTTTATATGCATTCATTACGTCCATTTGTGAGTAGTCCAAAAATGATCCCTTTGGCCCCATATAGAGCTGCTTCCCGATCTTCACTTAAATCTATTAAAAAACAAAAATATTGCACTGATTCTTCTCAGATTTTGTTTGTATATATTTTTGCAAAATACAAGAGACTTTACCAAACATGATCAGAATCGGTCCATTTTTGGACCTAGTTCCCATATAGATATAGCATCCGATATGAACTTTTTCATATCTGCAGCCAAAAAAAAAATAATAAAAATCTGACTCAAATTTGGTTTTTGCTTATTTTCTATGTCCAGTTAGTTGGGCCTAAGAGAAAGGGCATGGTATAGGGTATCATATAGTCGGTCTAGATCGCCTATAATTTTCTTACTTGTTAGCATTAACTTCAATGGTTGCCTTAACTTCGATAAGATTTTTCTCCCAACCCAGCTTTGGTCTTCAGAGAAACTACAACTTTAATCGGGTTAAATTTAGTTAAACATCAGACTGTAAAAAAATATCTGCGATTAATCTCAGTTTTTAACATAGATAAAGTCTGGACTTACAAATTCTACTCTTTCACAGCTCCTACAGTTTTAATCGAGTTAAGACCGAGTTTAGCTAAGTTAATGTTCGGATCCCAGCGTTTAAGTGTACCTATATCTATATTGGCAACTATTTCTAACCTAATCTAAAATTAGTTTTCAAATTATAAGAAAGGTCACCGATTTAAGATTGAGATAATTTCTAAATCTCGAAATTCCTAGCTCTTCAAGTTTACTTATATTAAGATTTTCGATTGTATCCGATTTTTATATTGAGATAATTTCTAGATTAATTTAATTGAACCCAATTTTATATTGAAATAATCTCTCAATTTAGCAATCACTAGGTTTGGCCCAGAGATATTACAATTTTATTTGATTTTAATTAAGTTATGCTTCAGACTGTTTCAAAGATCTGCGATAAGCTCTAAATTTTAGAAATCCCTAGCTTTCGAATTAAGTGATCTTTAAATTTTAACCCAGTTGAAGAGATCTGGGATTGAACACGATTTAAATTGAGATAAGCTCTAGACTTAGGTATCCCTAGATCCTAAAATATTAATCGGGTTTAGATGGAAATAATTTGAGTTAAGCTTCGGACTATATAAAATATTTTTAAATCCCTGGCTTTTGCCCTCAGAGATCCTACAATTTTAATCGAGTTAAATTTGGTTGAATTTTGAAATCCTAACGCTCTTATTAAGAGTTCCTAAAAGATCTGCAATACGCTCTAAAATTTAGAAATCTCTAGCTTTTGAATCTAGTTAAAAAGGTCAGGGATTGAATACAATTTTATATTAAGATAAACTCTGGACTTAGAAATCCTTAGCTTTTGACTGAAGAGATCCTAAAATATTAATCAAGTTTTGATCGAATTAATTTGAGTTAGACTTCAGACTACATAAAAGGTTTGGGATTGTACTTGATTTTTAATTAAGATGAACTCAAGATTTTTAAATCCTTGGCTTTTGCCCTCAGAGAACATACAATTTTAGTCGAGTTAAATTTAGTTAACCTTTAGACTATTCAAAATATTAAATTTTGAAATCCGTAGTGTTCTTATTAAGAGTTCCTAGAAATGTGATTGGCTCTAAAATGTTCTGGAATTGATCACGCCTTAAGATTAAACTCTGCGATTGAGCCCGGTTTTAAACTGAGATAAGCGAGAAATTTAGAATCCCTGTCTTTAGAAAACTTCAGCTTTAGCCTTAAGAGATAGTAACATTTTTAAACGTGTTTAATTAAGTTGAAAGTTTATCGTGAAACTGTTTAAAGGATCTGGGATTGAACTCGATCTTATATTGTGATAAGCCCTAGACTAAGAGTTCCCTCGTTAAAGCTTTAAACTGTAAACATGATTTAGGATTGAACCCGATTTTAATCGAGATATACTCTAGACTTAAGAAATCCCTAGAATTGAAATTAGTTTTGGATTAAGCCTGAATTTATCTTGTAAAAGAATCTACGCTCAAAACAAGTAAACTTAGCTTAAACTTATCTAAATATTAGCATTAATTAGAATTTTATAAAACTATGATTTAATCTGGCTTGAGACAGTAAAGAAATTATTAATTGAAATTATCATAAACATTTCTCTGTTTAAACGTATTCTTTTAAAAGTTCTCTCTCTGTAAGAGAAATGAGCTTTCTGTAAATTCCTTAATGAAAATATAATAATAATAATAACTCCTTCTTCCTTCTTTTTTCAGAGTGACAATGCTGCTGAATTGGACAAAGCCATAACAAACAGCAATAGTAAAACTTCAAACGAAAGCACAATACGAGAATATATATCATCACCCGGTTATGAGACATCTTCTAGTACAGCACCAGCTAGTTCGCCAGATCCATGTGAATACACCTACGAAGGTGCCATACAAGACTATAAACAAAGAGTTTCTCGTGCCGCCTCCGGCCTAACCTCAGTGGCACTCAACAAGCTGACCAGCCAGCAGCAACAGCTAAACTCCAAGGAATCCACACCAGAGCGTGCTGTCAAAGAGACAGCCTATCCGCCACGTCGCGGTAGTAAAATTGAAGATCGTTTAATGGGCTTCGAGGTGCAATCGCCGAGCGAAGAGTGTATAGAGAAAAATAAAGTGGATGTGCCAAAAGTTGATATATCCAAGCGTAAGGAAATCTTTGAGTCGCAACAACAACAGCAACAGAAATCATCAAACGAACCAAAGTCTCAATCAACGGCCGCAGGCAGCGCTACATCAGTGCCACGTGTTACTCTAAGAGATCGATTTAAAATGCAAGACTCTTCGGAAACTATAAATGAACAGCCTAAAAGGGAGAACAATAGACGTTTGTCGGGTGATATCACCAGCATTAAAGAGCGTTTACAAAATTTGGAACAGCAACAGAATTTAGTCAATGGTGCAAACGGCAAAATCACTGCCAATAAATTAGTCGATATACCAGTGCCACCCTTAAAGGAACGTTTATCTAGTTTACAAAATGCTGCTACCAAAGAAGAAGTACGCAAACCACCCGTTGTCCTTGTCGATGCCAGACAGCTGGAAATTATGAAGAGTGAAGATCAAAAAGTCAAACAATCAATAAAAGATAATGTCGCCATTATTGAGCAGCAGCAGCAGCAGCAGCAGCAACAGGAACAAGAGATTTCCGTAACATTAACAAAACCAGACGACGGCATGACAACCGAAGATGCCGAAATAGATAAAGACGACAGCGGTATACATACGGCTGATGATATTGACCTTGAAGAACGTTTACAAGCTGATCAAATGAAAAAAGAGCAAGAGCTAAAGCTCAATGCAGCCATCGAAGCTTTGGCCTTGGAGGAAAAACAATTAAGTGAGGCCGCCAATGCTGTCAATCAAATAGAGGCCGAATTCGAAGAACTCTCTTTGGGCTCTGTAGCAGCTCTGCCACCATTGGCTTCATCGAATTCATCAGCTACACCCATTACTAATGATCATATGGAATATAGTGTAAGTTCTACTAACAATTCTTCTTTGTCTCCCACCCAACCAAGTAGTGAAAGTAGTGATAGTAGTTTGAATTTAAATAATACCACCGGGGTGCAGGGTGTAGATTGTAAAGTAACATCGAGTTTACGGCGTAAACCTACCAATGAAATGGTTCATGCTAAAAATTTACTGAAAATCTTTAAAGAAACCTTTCAAAATGATATTGAATTAGATGAGGATGAGATTAATGAAGAACATGAAACGAAAAGTGTTAAGGAGTCTTGCCAGGAAACTCGGAAACCTGTAAGCTTAAATATTAAATCTCAAGTTTTTCAAAATTCCAATACTCCTTCTAGTCTCTCAAATGAAAGCCCCAAAACGCCTTCGATTTCGGCTAATATAAATTCTTCTCATATTTTGGCCACACGCTCTCTTTCTCCACCAGCTATTCCTCCCCGAACCTCTACTCCTCGAACTCTTAATTCTCCTAACTCTCCTATTCTATTTCAAGCTCAAACTTACAATGCAAAAACGCTTTCGGAAACTTCTGCTCCATCTTCCAATCCTCCCATGTCTCCCTCTGGTATACCACGTAGTATGAACCCCAGTGGTAAACCGCCCATGTCGCCTTTGGCTATAAGATCGACCACCAAGTTTGTGGTTGTTACTCCACCAGCTAGTCCTTCATTGGGCCGAAAATCCGATTCTCAATTTAGCATCAATGGTAGAGTAGAGATATTCAACTCAAAAAATGTGGCAAACCCTACAAACAACTCTAATGCACATAAGTCAACAACTCCTATGACGACCGCAAAGAAAACACAATTGCCCTACATTAATGCAACAACACCAAAGTCTTTACAAACTGACAATATTGTATTACCACAACAACAGCAACAGCAACAAACGGAGCAAGCCGCAACCACAAAACATCATCAACAACAACAGCATGAAACTACTGTTATTGAAACACTGCCAACAACAACAGTTACAACAGCAGAATCTGCAGCCACTAGCAAGCAAACGAAATCAATGCCATCTCAACAAATGGTTAATGAACCTCAAATGACGTTAGATGGAGAAATCCATCACCAGCATGAACAACCAAATCAAACTAATGATTCAATGAAGCAGCAACAACAGCAACCTGAAGTTGTTATATGTGCTCCACCAATCACCATATTAAATCCAGATGAATTACCGAAACCTAATACTGTTAAAAACCTTTCAAGTTGCTTCCAACAACAAGATGAAACAACACCAATATTTAAAAGTAAAATAATAACACCCAAACCTCTGCCACGTTCACGCATACCACAGGCCACACCACCTCAATCTCCTATAAGTAGCAGACGTCATGTTTGCTATAGTAGTTCGGAGCAAACTCCGTCATCGGCTTTGGAAGATCAAAATAATTTGACATCAGCAAATATTCAAAAATCTTCTGCTTCAGCTTTAGAAGATCAAAAGAAACTGTCAATTATTTCAGCCTCTTCAAATTCTTCAACTTCCACAGATTCTACGGTTATTGAGGCCAATAAAAAATTATCCATAATGTCGGATGCCTCGAGTACATCGATTGATATACCGCCCACTTTAGTTCAGACTAGTGCTCAAGTTCACAAAGAACCAGAAAATGAAACACACGCTCAACCTTTAGAAATCTCACAGGAAGATAGTAATAAGCCAAAGCCTATGAATGCCAGAACCTTGGATAAGGAGGCCACCCAAGCTTTAATAGATGAAATGATTAAAGCCGAAACTATGAGTAGAGTTCCTGTTGCTTCACCAACTGGCTCTTCTAGTCCATCAAGTCCCAAAACTAATTTCCTAAAATTCGGTGAAATTAAGCCCTATCAGTCATCGGCTACCAAAACTCCTACTTCACCTCAGCTGTCTCCTAAGTCTGAACTTTTCAGAACCAATAAACCTTTGGTGGTTTCCACACTTTATGATAAATATCTGCCAGAGCCTCTACCTCCCAACAATCAAAGAACACCTCAAATTTCTCCAAAACCCAAACCCAAAGCAATAGAAACATCTCCCACCATTATAATACCAGCAGACTTACCCGCTCTTCCCGAATGTCCTCCCAATGAATCGAGTCTTTACAAGTTGGCCTCTTCGACGCCTCATTCTCCTACAAATTCTAGCTCTACACCGGAAAAAAATCTTGTCATTGATTCAGCTTTATGTAACAGTCTCCTTACCTCCTTAGCTCCAACAACCGAAATTTTCCAAAGGCAAATAACTGTAGAGGAAGATCTCTGTCAAAAAGTAGATAAGGAAACTCTGCCATTTGACAATCCGATAACTGGATTTATGGATATCTCAAAACATGATATAAAACGTTGTGATGGTTTATCACCGTCCTCGGCCCAAAAATTACAAAGTACCACCCAAAGACAACATACGGTAGAGGAAGAAAAGTGTCAAAAAATGGATATTACTGAACTACCTGATGGCAAGCAACAACCCATTACGGGCTTTAAGAGTATTTCACCTACTGAAATACGAAAATGTGATAATTTCTTTGGAACCAATTCGGCCAAACCTGACTCAAAACACAATTCGCCCATAATGCAGGCTCGAGCAGCCCATTCTAAGGCTTTAATTGAAACTTGTGAGAAAATAATCGCCGAAGAAAAGCAGGCCAGTTCACAACTGAAATCTTCTTTACCCTCTACACCCAAACAAACGCCAATAATGCCCAGAAAGTCCAAAATACCCAAACCATTAGCGAGCTGTTGTACAGCTACGGAATCAATTAACGAAGCTGATCTCAAAATTCTTAAACAAAAAGATCAAACTACTTCCTCACCTCCCCACACGCCCCCGGAAGATAAAACTGCTGTTATTGCCCGCATGCATGTGGTAGAAACTCAAATTAAGGTCACCACCACCACTCCTCCAGCCTCGCCGAAAGTTTTGAACAAACCTCAGCCTTCCCCGAAACCAGCTAAGAAAACTAAAAATATATTTGAGTTCCTCAAGAAAAATTTCGGTGTGGGAGGTTCTTCTCAAACGGAAGAGCCATCAGAACTGAAAGAACCTGAGAGTCCAGATAGTTCTTCGAAACCCGATGTAACGGCTGCTAGTGAAAATAAAGTATTAGTTTTATCGGCCGAAGATTTACAAGATCTTGACGAAGTTAAATATGACGAAATACATAAGATAGATAACTCGAAATTTTATTTACCCGCCAATGATTTGGATGAGGCCACTCCGCCGCCGCTGCCTAAAACACCGGCTCCGGTAAATATTGAAATAATCCGCAAAATAACAACCGATGAGATTTTTGAAGATGGTAAAACTGAAATGGATTTAACTAAAGAAATTGATGACTTGCTAGACGATGAATTGAATAAATTGAATCGTGAGTTTGAAATGTTGGAAAAATTGAGGAAGCAATAAAAGAGGAGATAAATCGGTAGATAAAGAGAATGAGAAGTAGAAGAAGACAATGATCTTCAAATATTACAGTTAAAAAAAATAACGATTAAAGAAAGTATCACTTAACAAAATCAGACTTTTAGCAAAAACCATTTACACAGAAGATAAAAATTGCAAACTGTGACACAAAATCTCGTCGAAATCCTTTTAAAAATCTTACAATTATTAAAACAACCGAAATCTTGTCGAATAATTAGACTCAAAAATTCGTAGAATTTGTAATATAAACATAAATGTTTTTTAAAAAATCTAAAAACTCGTCGAAACATTTATAAATCGTTATATCTCTTTGAAATTGATTGATCCAATATATCGTCGAAATTGATTTATTCAACAGTAATTCAACAACTCGTCGAATATATTTAAAAATCCAAAACAATATAGTAAAATAGATTATTTAGAAAAAAAGGAGCTCGTCAGAAAACAAAACTTTCACAAATCTTTAAGTGACTGCAAAACTTCTGGATAAAAAAATGTGATGTTAAAAAATTTTAAAGCTGGACGATTAAAAATTACATTATAATAAAGAAATTATTTGTAAACACTTAAAACAATTCGTTTCAAAATTCGCCAAAACTCGTGAAATGTTTTTTTAAAATCATTGAAATATTTAAATCTTTAAATCCAATAACAAAGATCGTGGTATACATCCATAACTAAAACTTGTACTATTTTTTTAGATTTAAAAACTCGTCGAAATATATCTTTAATATTCGACAAATTTCTTTAATAATATCAGGTTTTAAATTAATCATTAATCTTATAAAGCTTTTGAAACAAAAATCGCGTATCTATAAGATATTTTGAAACTGGTCGAAATAGGTATTTAAGAATACAAATTTCAGAGTTTTTTTGATTTTTTTAAATAATTGTTTAAAGATTTAAAGGTTAAGCGTAGATCGTTTAAAACTCTTCAAAAGTCGTCGAATTAATAAAATATATCTTTCGAAGATATAATAACTAGTCGATATACAAACTAGAACAGCTGCAGTTCTGTAAACAATCAAGCAAACAACCTCAGTCATTAAAACTTTCCTAAAAGTCGCCGAATTAGTAAAATAAATTTTTCGACAATAAAAAAACTAGTCAAAATGTGGTATATTCTTAAAATAAAATATTTGAAAATTTTTTAAAACCCGCTGAATGGTTTAAAGATCTAAAATCTCGTCCAAATTTTAAGAAAGTTTGAATCAAAAAATAAGTTTTACTTCAGGCAATAAAACTCGTCGAAAATACAAAGTTAAGTAAAAGTATAAAAAAACTTGTCGAAATATTAAAATCATTTAAAAAATATTTAAACTAAATTTTTATTGTTCCAATCTTGATATCCTTGTTTTCATAAGAGATCTAAATAAGAGATTTAAATGTTCTGAATCTCAACAAAAGATTCGTTATTTTCATAGATTGATAAAAGATCTAAAAACTCTTCGAAACACTGAAAATTTTAAAAAGCTCAACGAAATTCATTAACGATTTTTAAAATATCTAAAAACTCGTCTTAATTTTAAAACTTGTAAATTAAAAAAAAAATTTAAAACAGAGAAATTTTAAAAAAGTAATCGAAATTTGTTATCGATTGTAAAAATTTCAATTTATAAGTAAATTGCTAAATACTACAAACTCGTCGAATATTACTATTGTAAACATTGCTTGTAAATTCAAAATTCAGTTAAATAATTTCTTAAAGCTCTACCAGAATAGATCATTGAAAACAGTATGTATAATTACATCACTAGAAAATTTACAAACTCGTCGAAAATTGTTATTATCTAAAATTGCTTATATATCTAAAATTTCATAGAAAAGTTGCTAAAACCTCATCCAAAAAAAATACTGAAAACTTGTTCCATGTTTATAAGCAGATTTCTAGAAAATCTATAAAATCGTCGAAAATTTCTATTATCTAACATCGCTTGAAACTCAATAATTTGGTGGAGAATTCCTATATAATCATTCAAAAAGGTCATGAAAAAGCGCTTTAATTATAAGAACATCGCTGGAAAAACTAAAAACTCGTCGAAAATTGCAGTTATTTAAAGACGCTTGATAATCTAAAATTTAATGGAAAAGTTGCTAAAAACTCATCAGAAATGTTTAACGAACACTAGCGCTTTATGTTAAGTTGGAAAAATCTGTAAACTCGTCGAAAACGGATATTATCTAAAGTCGCGCAAAAATCTAAAATTTCGTGAAAACTGAAAACTAATTAAAAATGTTTAATGAACAAACACTAGCACTTTGTTTATAGCTGTATCGATGAAAAATCAACAAACTCGTCGAAAATTTCTATTATTTCAAATCGCTGGAAAATCTAATTTCTCTGAAATTTTGCTGAAAACTCATCAAAAATGATTAATGAAAAGGAATACTATATTTATAAGTACATCGCTGGAAAATTTAAAAACTCGTCGAAAATTGCTATTAACCTAAAATCGTTAAAAAATCAAAAATTTCGTGGAAAAGTTGCTCAAAACTCATAAAAAATAAATAAAAAATCATTAAAATCCAGCAGAAAGCTCTATAAACAACTCGACGTGAAAATTACTCTAATCGCTGGAGGATCTAAAATATGCTGGAAAAAATATAATTTTTATCAAAAAAAAAAAAAAAAAAAAAAACGGCCGACTGAAAGAGAAGAGAGCTTTCAATAAAATTTATAATTTCCTTCAAAATACCTCATATTTCATCTCTATAAATATTGAGACTTAGAAGGAGTTTGAAAGGAATTTTGAAATTATTTTTATTATTTCGAAAGTCAAGAAATACAAAAATGTAAATATTGTTGATGCGACGAGATAATTTTGTTATATTAATATATAAGCTAACAATTAAATCATTTCAACAAAACCTTGAAAGCAGTTTTAATTAAAAACCTCTTGCTAAAGTTTAACTGTTTTGTTCTTAATCTTTTAAATAATTGCATAATAATTAAACTTGAAATTAGATTATTTATATTCAACCAATACAAATTTACATATCTGGAGTGACACAAAGCCACAATCGGTAGTAAAAAAAAAGTATAAAATAAACAAACAAATAACTGGTTTCTTTTCCTTTCCACAAGCTACTCCGTACAACAACAATTCAAACCAATACAAACGACTTTATAATGACCAATATTTATTTAAAATTGAATAAATCCCTTAATTATCAAAACCTACACACCAGACACCCGGTCAATATAATAAATTATTCAATATCAATATAATAAAAAATATAACTAATTGAGGAAAGGAACAACACAATTAGAAACACAATAACTTTAGTTTTAAAATCAACAGTTAACATTATTATTAGTTTTTTTTTTCTGAAACAACTATTCTCTTAACCCATGACTGACTGAGAAGCAATCACAATAGAAACAAAATGTAATTTTTTTTTTTCTTATTATTTATTTATTGAAACTTTAAGTTTAATAATACTCGTACTAATTACGCGTTTAAATCGAATGTGTGTTTGAACATACTCAATTTTTTTATTATATATTTTTTTTTAAATTCTAACGATTTTATGAAAAAAAAAATATGTGTTTTTTTTAATTTTAATCAAATCGAAAACTGTAAAACAGAATAAATTTTTAAGAATCTCAAAAAAAAAAACCTACTTCAAAATGTTGTTTTCTTTCCAAACCAAAAAAAAAACAAACTATTTCAGTTTTCATTAAACATTTCATTACAAACGTTTTAACAAAAGTCTGTCATTCGAATTTAACAAACAACATTTTAACAAATTCTCGTTTATTTACTAAAAAGCACACAATAAATTAACTTTTTTATTAAACTTTTTGTAATTCATTTGATTGTAGTTACTAAAAAAAACTTCACATACATATCAAAAACATTTGCACCATTTTTGTTCTTTATTGTAAAACACAGTTAGTTTTAGTTAAAGCAGAAACCAAAATAAAGAAGATCTTAAATTGCGTTCCTTAAATTAAAAAAAATAAACAGAAAATATACCCTACTGGCACTCAAATCTACTATATCTGGATTTCAAATCTACTTTACACTAGCAGTTTAGATAGATTGTTAGTTTTGGATGGATAAAAAATCGTTAGTTTCGTACAAAAATTAAATTTTTAAAGCGTTTTTTTAATATGCTAATATTGTTTATTTATAATTCTTTTATTTTAACTTAACTTGAATATAATTAAACTTAAGCCGGGCTCCTCAAATTAAAAAAAAAATGAACAGCCACTTCGACAGAAAATAAACACTAAGCTACATTCACGCTGGCACTCAAATCTACTAGATTTGGATTCTAAACTCCATTCAAATCTTCATGATTTACACTAGTATTCTTGATAGATCGTTAGATTTAGATGGGTAAAAAATCGCTGGTTTTCTACAAAAATGAAATTTTAAAATTATTTTACGATTTTTTTATTTAGAACTCTTTATTAAAAATTAACTTGAATATAAATAACTTTAATATAACTTCAGTATAATTAAACTTATACAGGGCTCCTCAAATTAAAATAATCTAATCCGTAAAAACAAAGTTTTTATTAAAACTCTTTCTTTCCTTCTGCATATGAGTTTTGAATCTCTCCGTGACTGTGCATGACTGCGTGACTATCTTTAAGTTTGATTGGATGATGGGAAATGGGGTTTAAATCACTCTGTGACTGTGCGTGACTATGCGTGACTGTGCGTGACTATGTCAAAGTTAATCTTTTTTCACAGCAAGTCTATCGACCAAGTTTCAGATCGAACGGATGAGAAGAAATGGGGTTTAAATCACTCCGTGACTGTGCGTAACTAAGCGTGACTACCCCAAAATTGTGACAACAAGACTATGGGCCATGTTTCATATCAATTGGATAAGGGGGAATGGGGTTGCCCCACGACAGACAGAAAGAGAGTTTGAGTTAAAAGAAAGAGTTTAAAAATAGGTAAGAAATTATAGACGCTGTATACAGAGTAAGAAATATACCCGATAAAGCTTACTAGTATATACCAAATTTGTATAATGTGACCTTAAGTTGAGTACCTGGTTTACGTGTACTGACACACGGATGGGTTAACCTCGTAGATGGCAGGCCCTTTATAAATAGTTAATAGACTTGAAATATATACAAGTAACATTAAATATCATAAAAAATATCTAAGCAACATGTTGCTAGATCAAAAATGTTTGTGAGATTATGATTAGGAAGTAAAAAAAAGTCCGATGATCTTAACTCCATTAAAGAATTATAAGCAACGTATTTCTGCAACATTTAAAATTGTTTTTACATTAAGATTCGGCAAATATATGACAATATATAGAAATTAGCCAAAATATCTTGAAATAATTTTAACAAGATGTTGCTGAGTTTAAACAAAATGCAGTTATGGTTTTGAATCATTTGCATGCCTTTTTGGAGCTTAAATGTATAAGAATGTTGGTGCAACATTTAAAAAATGTTAAATACTGACCTAAAATTTTTGTAATAATTAACATTAATTTCCATATACATCTATGCAACATGTGTCCGAATTTAAAAACATGCTAAATATATTAGTGAAATGTGGAAGCAACATTTCAAAAATGTATTTTATACAAGGTTCATAAAATACACACATGAAACACACAATGTTCTGTTCAAAAGCAGCCAACACATATCTTTATTTTCATATCAATTATGTGCGTTTCTAAATTTTCTACGGTGCCCAACACCATCATGACTGTGTTCGTTTTGATATTTCGTTATTTACACGAACATTTTTGTATCACGTACTTTTTGTTTCGATCACACATAAACCACACATATTGGAGTGTTGCTTTATTTGAAGTTCGTGTTCTGGTACGTCTACTGAAAAAAAAAACAGAACATGTACAATAAACAGGTTCGAGTTCAGTTATATTTTAAGTCGTGTTCAGGCTCGTGTACTAAGAAAAAATAGAACATGTACAATAAACAGGTTCGAGTTCAGTTATATTTTAAATTCGTGTTCTGGTTCTTGTACTACGAAAAATTTAAACATCAATTCGCGATCTGATACACCCCGATAAAAACGACAACAATTGTTTCAACCAAATTTATTAAAATTTTGTTGACCTTTTTTTATGATTTACGTTGCAAATTGTTTACAATTGTCAAATATTTTCAAATTTTATTGACCCTTTTTTATGATTTACGATGAAATTGTTTACAATTGTTTTTATTGGCTGGTTTTCATTTTAAGAAAAGATGGTAATAAAAGACTTAAAACACAAGCACAATTTAGCATCATAAAGTTACACTTGTTGGTTGTTAGTTTTTTTTACATTACCCACCCCTATTTTCGCATTAATTAATTGTGAAATTATATTGACAATTTTTTATGATGTACTAAACAATTGTTTTTTTTTTCCTGTTTGTGTTTTAAATTCGTAACAAACGACTTGAACCAAAAACGCAATTTAGCTTCATAAAAATTTCACATGTGTAACTTTCTTCAGAAAAGAATATTATGAAGCCTATTCCAAAAACAATTACAATTATTTTCTAAAATTACATACTGTTTTTATTGTTTCGGTTATTTGCGATGTTTTGCATGCATTAGCACAAATCTCCCTCTGTTATTTTGCCAACCAATGAGTGTCAATAGAAATAATATTTACAATCCTTTTTTTAAGTTAAGGCTTCATGGGTTTTTTTTCCAAATTTCATTGATCCTGTTTTATGATTTTCGTTGCAGTTGTTTACAATTGGTTTTTTCTTGTAATTTTCATTTCATTTCGTAGACGAAAAACAAAATTTTGCTGCATAAAAGACCTTGCTGGTTGTTAGGATCTTTTGCAAACATTTTTTTTTTTTTTTTGTAACAAATAACTTTAGACACAAACACAATTTTGCATCATAAAAACACTTGCTGGTTGTTAGGATGTTTTGCATGCATTAACACAATCACCCACCCTTAATTTGCGAACTAATTAGTGTCAATGCACAATCCTTTTCTCAATGATTTTTTGTAGACAATTGTAAACAATTTCAACGTAAATCATAAAAAGGGTCAATAAAATTTGAAAATATTTGACAATTGTAAACTATTTCAACGTACGTCATAAAAAAGGGTCAATAAAATTTGAATAAATTCGGTTGAAACAATTGTCGTCGTTTTTATCGGGGTGTATCAGATCGCGAATTGATGTTTTAATTTTTCACAGTACACGAGCCAGAACACGAACTTAAAATATAACTGAACGCGAACCTGTTTATTGTTCATGTTCTATTTTCCGCTGTACCCGAGCCAGAACATGAACTTAAAATATAACTGAACTCGAATCTGTTTATTGTTCATGTTCTGGGGGCAAATCGTTGCATTCGATATCGAGTAAAATCAATCGAAAGTCCATATTTTGGTTTATTATTTAAAGAAGACGGACAATCGTCAGACCTCGTTTCACTTTTACTATTAACTATGGGCCATAACACGTTAGCTGTGACAGAGTAAAATTACTCTTAGTATTTTATTTTAGAAGATAAAAAAATAATTTCGATCGAAAAATTTCGATAACGAATGCGACGATTCGACCCCTGTTTTTCGCTGAACACGTACCAGAACACGAATTTAAAATGAAGTTACACACGAATCTGTATGGTTTATGTGTGTTCGAAACAAAAACCACGTGATAGAAAAATGTTCGTGTAGATAACGAAATATTAAAACGAAACAAGTCATGATGTGTTCGGTACCGTACAAAATTTAGAAACACACATAATTGATATGAAAATAAAAATATGTGTTTGTTGGTATGAGCTATGTTTGCTTACATATTGTATGTACGAGTTTTTTTTATTCAGTGTGTGTTTTTTTCTGAACTCTGGTATTTTCTGAACCTTGTTAAAAACTCACAAAGTCTAGGCTACATAATTACGAGTACGGTTATCTTAAAATTTTTTTTCGCTAAAAGTTCAGTTGATGTATCGTTGGATAGGTATTAGAATCGTCTTTAATATGGCAAGTGGATTGAAGTTCTTTGCAAACTGTCAAAGGTCATATTTTTTTAGTCATTACTTTGAGAAAACACAACTTAAAATTGATATTTTTAAAGTTTCAACAAAAAAATTTCACTCTGGTTCCCAAGTTGTATAAATAAAAATTCAAATTCAAGCATAAAATTCAGTACGAAATAGTAAAGTAAATTTGAAATTTTTGTTTTAGTTTTTTTTTTTTAATAAAAAAATTAATAAAAATTTCATCTAAAAAAAATAATCACAACTCTTTTCGAACATAATTTTTTGTTATTTTTTAAATTCTTCATATGAAAACAATTATGAAATGGTCAGCCAATGAGCGAAAGACCAAATTGTATTCGAATAATTTTTGATTTATTCAAATAATTTTAAAAAAAATCATAATAAAATTGTTGTTAATCAAATAAATCATTTAAAAGCAAAGCATTCATTTTTATGCCCTATACCCCTATGTGGTTTGGGTATAATGACTTTGTGCTGATGTTTGTAACTACCAAAACTATTTGACCTAGACCCATTTTCTATTATACCGTTCGGTCCGTCCGTCCATGTAAACTTTGTAAACAAAATACAGGTCGCAAATATGAATACATTTTAGTTAAATTTGGAATAGAAGCTTTTATCGACCTTAGGACGAACGCTATTAAAATTGGTGAAAATTGGTTAATGTTCATACATAGTTCCCATAAAAATGACCCCTATAAGATTGACTTAAATTGCCATAAGATCCAAATTATTGTACAGATCTCGTGCAAATTGGGTTTGTATATGTTTATTACTCCTATTAATTAGTAGTCCAATCTTTATCCCGATCTTTACTTAAACCTATCAAAAACAAAAATATTGCACAGATTTTTCTCAAATTTAGTCGGTATATGTTTTTGCAAATAAGAAATGACTTCACCAAATATCGTTATAAATAATAGCTATAAATAAAACTTCCACTTAGATTTGGCTTATGCTTATTTTTTATACCCAATTAATACAAAAATACAATGTTTATTTAAAAAAAATCTATCTTATTTCACTTTCTTGTTTATAATTTGGAAACCAATAAAAACTCACTATTGAAATCCAGCACAGGTGTAGAGAAGTTCATTAGCATAAACATATAGGGCCGTATGCAAAAAAATTAAAGTGTACTACAGGTAGACCTTATTGTATATTTTTCATACAAAATTTGTTGATAAAGTCAACTTGAAGTACACTTAAATTGTTTATGCATACGGCCCATATTCTTTTCCATATTCTTTTAAAGATATTCCATAACAAATTTATAATCACTTGATAATGAACTTTGATCTATCTCGAATAAAATTTTGGTATATGCCATTGTAAAGAATATCACGATACTTTTTGAATGAAACCGCAATTGGAAGTTTTGAACAAGTTTTCAGTTTTTTAAATGAATTTTCAAAATCGCATGCCGCCATAATTCAGGAAGTTTTAGAGCACAGATTCAAAATTAAATAAATAAATATTTGTTAATTTAGTAATATTGAACCTTCATGTCAATTTTATAAAATCCAAGGAGATTCAGGTCATAAAAGCTTATTTTCTTCTTTGGTTTACAATTTTTAAAAGTTCTCGATAGTATTGCATTACAAATTTTCACTTTTCCTGGTAATACAATAATAAAAAACTATTGTGATTGCAAAATTGCGAAAAAAAAAAACGCAGAGTTGCTCACAATAAGTAGTTTTGATACTCACAGTCGCATAGTCAATTTCTAAATGGTTTAACTTCAGATCTAGTAGATTTAAATTGATATTTTGTGTGGGAAATCTACTGGGTTAGCGTCGTAGTAATCTAGTTTTAAATAGATTTGAGTGTCATTATTATTTTATATAAAAATAATGTAAAATAATAGTATCACTTTCTTAAATCGAATAGTGTCAGATCTAGTAGATTTGCAACTGTCATTTTGTATTTTTTCATTTAAAAATAATAATAACATTTTCTTATGTAGATTACATTCAGTTCTAGTAGATTTTCAGTTGCAATAGAACTAGATTAACATCGTAAATACACTATAAGTCTTGAAATTTCTGACACTGGGTGTTTCATATAAAACTAATGTGATATCATAGTATCACTTCCTTAACTAGTAGATTGTAAACTCTCATTTTGCAGACTGGAAATTTCGGACACTGAGTGTTTCTCAAATTCATTTCATATAAATCATATTAGCTTCAGATCTAGTAGAATTGTAACTGTCATTTTGTATGGCAAAACTACCACATTATAACTAGGTTACCGTTCTAATATAGTTTGAACTAGATTTGAGTGCCAATTAAACTAGAAATGCCTGACTCTAGGTGTTTCATATAAACATAATATATACAAGCATGTTTACAGAGTGAAAAAATACAAAAAGAAATTAAAAGTCTGTATTTCTGTATTTTTTTATTTATCGTATTAATTTATTTTTTAATAAAATTTTTTTTATTATAAAATAAAAACTTTTTACAAAAAGAAATTAAAAGTCTGTATTTCTGTATTTTTTTATTTATCGTATTAATTTATTTTTTAATAAAATTTTTTTTATTATAAAATAAAAACTTTTTACTAAAATTTTGCAAGTTCTTTGTATAGAAGAAAGCCTACATTTTAAACACTACACAGACACTACTCACTCTGTGGTCAGGGCATTACGATTATAAGATATATTTTAATTTATCAGAATCACCACCTGAGTGAAAGGTTCTGCAATTTTAAAGCCGCTTTTAAACTTTGAAAAGCTTTGTACTTAAACAAGCTTTTATTTAGGAAATCGTAATCTTCTTAACATAAGAATTTATTTTGCAATATGTTCTGTAATTTGATGTTGTGTTTCTTTAATTTCTTTTTTGTGTTGTGTTCATGTCTCTCTTTCTCTTTCTCTTTACATGCCTGAACATGTTTAATTAAACGATATAATTTATCTAAAAAAAATAATGCTACGCTCAAAAAATAATTTTGGAAAATTTTAAACTGTTTAAAATTTAACATTGCAATTTTCATTTACGAAAAAAAAATAAAAAATTAAAAAAACAGTTTAAATTAACCAACTTTTGCCCACAATTGCTTTTACGCCATGCTAATCAAGGTAAGCCTTAATATATAAAAACGAAATGTACTCTTAAAAGAAAATTTAAATAAATTTTTTTTGTGGTGTTTTATTTATGATTTTGCATGACGTTCCTTTTTTTTTTTTTGTTTGTTTGTTTTATAAAACATTTCTTTACTATTTCAATTTACAATCAGAATAAATTTGTCTACACAAAGATTTTATTGCGTTATATGTTTTTATTTAAATAAAATTTTGCATTCCATTTGACCTCGCTGGCTTTTAATGCCAAATCCATTTTTATACCATGTCCCGCAAAATTGAGTTATTTTTAAATAAAATTTTAAGAAATTTAATTTTTATGGTGTTTTGATAATATGAGGGGGGAGGGATTGGGTTTTTAATATTATTTAGAATCAAATTTTAATTTTTTAACCTTTTACTTTATAAAATTTAAAAGTGTTTATTATATTTTAAGCTGTTTGAAATGAAACCATATATATAGTATATATGGGCACAGATATGAATTTTTCTATCTTAAGTGTAAAATGTAGCAGTTGAATTATTTTCATATAATTGTAATTGTTTAACAAAAATATCGACAATTTCATTACAGATGCTCAAAGTTAGTTATTAGCAAAAATTTAAAGAAAACTCCGACAATATTTCGTATAATTTTACATGGAAATTACTAGACCCTTAATAATTTTATTCTTCATAATTCCATAAAAGAGTTTTTACTTAATTCTTTTATATATATAAATTTCCTTATATAATTTTTAATACAATATTTTTTTCCAAAATATAATAACAAAAACAAATTTTCTTAAAAAAAATTAAGAAAAACTAATTTTAAAAAAATATTATTAACAAAAAATTTTAATTTGAATAAATTTTATCAAAATTATTTTTCCTATTTTTTTTTTTTTTTGTTGTTTAATTTAAAATTTAAATTAAAATTTGCATAATTTGTTTTTTTCATTTATCATTTAATAAATAATTTTTCTGGCAATTTGTTTTTCTTTTCACAAAATTGTTTAAATAAAATTTTTTGCTTTAAAATTTAATTTATAATTAAATAAAAAATTTTCTTGATTTAGTTATGGTGTTTTCTTTAAAAAGAAATTCTCTCGAATTTCCCTATTTTTATTTTATTTTTTGACTTAATAACACTGTACAACAATCCGAAAATTGTTGTACAGTGTAATGCATTTTTCAGATAGAAATGAATTCTTTGTATAAAAAACTATCATTGTTTTTATAAAAAAACATAATGAATAAAAGTTATAATAAATACTGATAAAAAAAAGAAAATCACTTAATTTTAAATTTAAAGGGTAATTACACTGTGCAACAGTCCGGAAATTGTTGTATGTAATTATTTGTTAAAAAGTTTTTTTTGACAATTTATTTTTTTTTATCACCAAATTTTTTTTATTTATAATTTTTTTTTATTAATGAAAAATATGTAAAGTAATTTTATCTTAAATTTAATTTTTAATTTTTTTTAAAGATATTTGGTTTCCTAATTTCTTTTATTTTAAATTATATTTTTTCATATAAAAATATTTTAATTAAATTAAATTTAACACAATTGTTTCTCTTAATATTTTTAGCACAATTATTATTCTAAAAAAAATTATAAAAAAAAAATTATATATATATGTATGTATACATATATACATACATATACATATATACAGTGTCAGCCTAAACATATTGACAAAAATCATGTTCTTACTATTTTAAAAATGGTAAAAAAATTAACTTTCTGAAACTGCAAATGCACTCTAACATAAAAATTATTCCCTGATTAAAAAAAAAACAGAAATCTATTTCAATATTTCACACTCAAATATTAAAAGAATTACAAAATGTAAACAAAAGTCATAAATTCAAATGACAAAATATATTGGATTAAATAATAATATTTTAATATTTTCTTGAGTAACCACTATTTTACAAAACTGCCGCACATCTCCTAAGCGTGGAACTCTTAAGGCCCTCCATTGTTGACTTTGTAATAGCTGACCATCATCATTTATGGCTTGGTAGAACTTGGTTGGATCGCTATGTATCGATTCGCGATTGACTTCTTTGGTTACAATTCCCAATAGGTTTTCAACCGGATTAAAGTTGGGCAGACCGGCCACATCTTTCTTTTCTCAGTAATTTTTGCTCTAATTTGGTAGTGTGTTTCGGGTCATTGTCATGTTCGAATATCTACGGAGTAGGCATTTTCTCATTGGCATTCGGAAGCATTATCTCTTGCTATACATACTTATGCATATTTTTGTCCATTATGCTATCGATTTTGAGTTAAGGTTAAGCTTTCACCTAAGAAGCAACCCCACACCATAACATGTCTTCCTCTGTTTACGGTTTTAGCAGGTAATTAGCAGGTCGGCCCACTCTCTTTTCCATACTATAATTTTCCTTAGTATATGTTTTGGTTTAAGGAGATATTTACCCTAATTGTTCATCAAATGTGTTTAACATTAAAGTGAAAATTATGTTCAATTCTAAACTTTTTCTAAAATAAATGTAGCGGTATATTTTCTTTTTCTTTTAAACTGTTTTTTTGCCAAAATGTTTTGTCACTTGCAATTTATGTTTCTTTTGTTATTTGTTTATTTTAACAATTCTAAAGAGAGAATAACTTTAATAGCTCCATGTCTTTATTAAAGACGGGGCTTACACTTTTCATAATTTTTTTGTTGTTGTAAATCTGCTTAAGTCAATTTTCTCTGTCAAAAGAGTATGATGACATTTTCGTCCAATATGTTGCCACCGACACGGTATATGAATATACATATATAAAACATAATTGTTTTTATATAATTTGTATTTTTTTGCTAATTTTTTTGTTACCATTAATTATTTCAAATCAACAAATATTATTTTCTTACTTCAAAAAGAAAAAAAAAATTGTTTTAACATTATTTTAAGGTATTTTTTATTTAAATTGTTTTTTTTTTTTTTTAAAGAAATTTGTGTTTCTTATTGTGTCACTTAACATTTAACAGAATTGTTTTCCTAATTTTTTATTCAACATTTAGAGAATAATGTAACATAATTGTTTTTTTTTAATTTTTTTATTTAAAATTTAAATTATTAAGTTGTTTCTAACAAAGGAAAATAAATATTTTTCTCTAAAAATATTTTTGGTTTTCAGAAATTATTTACATCTTTTCACGTAATAATTAAATAAATAAATGAAGTTTCTATTTATTAATGTTTTTATTTAAAATATAAATTAAATTTAACAAAATTATTATTATTAAGTTTTTTTTAATATAAAAAAAAATCCCTAATTTTTTTTTTATTTTTTCACTGAAAAAAATATTTTCAAAACAAAATTTTCTTCAACATTTTTTTAAATATTTTTTTATTAATTATATTATTCTAGGAAGTTATTTGTATATTTTTTTTTTGTTATTATATTTAGGTCAAAAACGTTTTAAGTAAAAATTAGTTTTCTTATTTGTATACACTCAAACCAGTTTTTTGTGCGGTCTCTCTTGTGCGATTTCTTATTTGTGCGATTTGTTTTGTGCGTTTTTTTTTTTTGTGATATATGAAATTTGAAAATTTGCGTATATTTGCACATATCGCGCAAAAGAAATCGCACAAAGAGAGACCGCACAAAAACAGGTTTGAGTATATTATTTATTTTTTTTTTTTTTGACAAAATAGGCAATAGATTAATTTTGAACTTAATAATTGGAACTGTTTTCCTTAATTTTTTTTCTTAGTTTTGATATGTAGAAAAAAAAACAAAAAAAAGTTTTTTTTTTTAATTTTTTAGTTTTATAATTTTACTCTTTTTTTTTTTTTTTTTGTTAAATGATTTATTTCTAACTTAATTAATGAAACTGTGTTTCTTATTTTTTTTTCTTGGTTTTTATATATAAAAAAGTTTTCTTCAAAATTTTTTCAAGTTCCTTTTTAAATAAATACACATATAATTTTTCCCCCAATTTTTTTTTTTTTTTTTTTTCATTTAATAATGGTTTTACTTTACCACAATTTTTTTTTTTAATAAAGAAATGAATATATTTTTAAATTAAATTAAAATAAATATATTTTTATTGAAAAAAATTTTTTCTTATATTGTTTTTTCTTTCAAAATTGATAATTGATTAATTTCTAATTCAATTATTAAAACTGTTTTTGTGGAATTTTTTATAAATACATTAGGGTGTGTCAAATTGTATGGGGCCGAAAAATCTCCAAGGGTTCATCGCGATTCTGTTACTATGGGTCATAACAAGTATATTTGCCCATAGAACCATACCTCTAAAATCAATTTCGAGTCTGCCAAAACTTTGATATTTTCATATTTTCTATAATAATAATTCAAATGTAAAAAATTATTGAAAATGTGTATTCCGGGGGAATCCATTTTTCATATTTACTTTTATTTTTACAGCCGCCAGGGGGCGTTTTCGTGCATTTTTTTTTGGATTTTTTCATCTTTTTGAGGAAAATGGATGAAATTATTGCACAAATCGACGAATCTTTGACTTTCCCATACTTAAAATAGGCCAAAATATTCAGCGCTGAAAATTATGCGGGATACCCATATACGACCTATATCGATATCATTTAAGTCAAAAATTCGTTTTTTTTTTTATTTACTCTTTGAATGAACAAATTTTTTTACAATAAGAAAATGAATATATTTTTATATGAAACTAAAATGAATATATGAAAAAAAATTTTTTTCTAATATTTTTTACTTTCAACATTTTACATAAATTATTTGTTTGTTACCATTATTTGTGTTTTTTATGACGAAATCATAAAATAATAAAAAATTGTTTTTGTTTTACAAAATCTTAATTTTCCAACTTTTTTGAAAACAGTTCTTTTTACAGAAAAAGTATAAATATTGACACAGTTTACCGTACAGTTTTTATATCGCAAATTTATTCAATTCTTCCACAGTTTTTCTATAAAATAAATGATCATATTTTGAGAGATTTATTTGCCAGACTGAAATAATTTCGATTTAAATTATAAAATGACAGCCTGAACATCGTATTCAAAATCTTAATTTCAAACCCATATCACTGTGCAACAATTTTCCAAAAAAAATTAAATCCCGCAGGGTTTCAGGACGGTATGTAAGGTGATTCAAAAAAACTGACTTCAGATTCGGGTTCAGCGACATTGAAAACATAAAAAGTGTCATGAAACCTTACGGGATTTTTATAGTGTATTTAGAATACCTAAATATCAGCAGGATCTTTCTTAAAATGAAAAAATATCAATCGCAATTTTATTTAAAATTGGTTTAAGGCTCTGCTTTTCTTATATTTGACAATTAAAATTTGAGAAGTTTTTCTCAAATTATTTCCTACAAATTTCAACAACATTCGTTACGTTTCGTTTTACCAAATCTGAAGCTGCATTCAATTTCTACAGTAAATGGTTTAGTGTGTACTCAACCATATGGCTCTAGATTTATTTTCTATTTTCAAAAAAACCATTGCATGCTTTTAGGCTTTTGAAAATATTTTTACATATGCAAGCATACCCTCAATTTAAAAACAAAACAAAACTAGAGATTTTTTAACCCTTTTTTCCAATACTTGTGTTATCTTGTTATTTTCTACTATTTTTTTTTTTTAGAATTTAGCTGTTAATTCTTTACATTTAGTTCAGTTCAGTCTTCTCCAACCATTAGTTAAAATGCATTTGTTAGCTGAAAAAAAATAAATAAACAAATTGTGATAAAAATATTTTCCTAAAAGTTCGTTAATTGGTTCGTTTTTTTTTTTTTTTATTTATTTTTCTTTTCAATAGTTGCCGTTGCAATTTTTTCTACTTTTTTATCTGACTTTTACATTCGTTATATAGAATAAACATTGTTAATAGTACCATCAGCGTGTGTAACAGTTTTCCATGCGACAGTCTTGGTTAATTGTCTATCAACGTTAGTTGGTTGGTTGGTTGATTGTAAAAAAATTATTGTCTTGTGTGTTGAACGGTGGTGCTCAATATTTGATTAAGAAATTTCATAAAATTTTATAATATTTATTTAAAAGTATTATAGTAATTTGTACAATAAATATGGAAGTACAAGCTAAGGTGAGAGACATTTGAGTATATCAATACATCGGATGAGAGTTGAATATTAGGAATTAACATAATTGGTATTTAGAAATTCTAAATTCAAAAAATAAACTAATTTTAAACAATATTTAATTGGGCTTATAGAATTTAATAGACTGATTAAAGTAAATTTTTTTTTTTGTTTTAATAAATTTTAAATTATTTTTCAAACAGTCTAGTCCTCGATATTGAGACATCTTTTTTCTTGACAAATAATTATTGTCTATAATAATTGTGAAATTTTTAAAGCTTTGAATAACAGAGGGACAAACAGTCTCATAACTTATATTTGTTAGAAAGAAATATTCACATAGAAAGAAATATTATTCTTTAGAAAAATTTTGAAATTCGAACACAGTTTTTCTATAAATAAAATATAGGGTGTCTTTTTAAGACCGATTTATATTCGAAATATCTACATGGCATTAACATTTGATAATGATGTGGAGAATATGGCCACCACGGCTGTTCTTGACGAAGCGCATTCTGGACTTATGGGCCACTATTTCGAGAATCACTGGCCGTAAGTCACGAATAACATGAACAATGTTGGCCTTCAAGGCATCAATTGTTGCTGGTTTATCAGTATAAACCAGTGATTTTACGTAGGAAATAATCGAGAGGTATCAAATTTCACGACCTTGGAGCCCAACAGACAGGTCCATTGCTCGAAATCAACTTATCGTCTAATTTTGATTTCAATAAGACGATGGTTGCGGTCGCCGTATGGCACGCAGCGCCATCTAGTTGATACCAAATTTCGCCCCGATCGATGTTATCTATATTTTCAATTAAAAAATCATTGGTCAAGGTGCTGTAATGATCTCCATTGAACGTAGCACGAGCTCCTTCTTCATTTTTGAAGAAATAAGGTCCGATGATGCCATCAGCATGCAAACCGAACCAAAAGCTGCATTTTTCTGGATGTATTGGAGTCTGTATAGTCTGTTGTAGATTGGTCTCATTCCATATGTGGCATTTTTTTTTTATTACAAATCCATCAAACCAAAAATGAGCCTCATCGCTGAACACAATTTTGCGATAAAACATCGGGTCAGTTTCGAACTGCTCTGGCGCCCAATTAGCGAAAGAACAACGCTTATGATAGTCTCGTGGTTTTAATTCCTGGACCAGCTGGATCTTATACGAGTGTGGGCCAAGATATGTGAAAAAAATTTACCACGTTGCGGACGGACAGAGTCCCAATTCCTGCGACCGACGACGAAACGATAAATTTGGATCTGCTTCCACACTTTTGTTTACAACGGCGATATTCTCTTCAGTACTCACATTCCTTCGACGTGTTAATGTGACCGCATTATTTAGAGACTGTGTGGTATGAAATCTATCCAAAGCTGGACGGGTGGCTCGCTCAGATGGACGATTATGTGCGCCATAAAAATCAAGAAGTCGTCTATAAGTTGAGCGAATCGATTACTAATTTTCAAAGTAAATTTTGGATACTTTTGTAGCAATATTCAAATGCAAATCTATTATTGGTGATTTGCCGGGGTATACTGAACGTAAATGTCAAAAAGTGAGTGCCGTGTTACAGTTTGTTTGACAGCTAACCGCTTCGTAAGTTCTATCTAAGTAAAAAAAAAATTCCCTATTTAAATTTTGTCGCAGTTATCTTAAGGAACCAATTTGTATATTCTCTTAAGAAACATTCTTATTTACGGCTCAAGTTTTCCTAAAGAAAACATTCACAGATTTTGGGCATTTCTGAGGTTCCGAGACTGTTTATCAGGCAATATTTTAAATTATACTATTCTTAGAACTTTTTTCATAAAATTATTTTTTGAGTATTTTTTATGAATATTTTCAGATTCAACACATTTCTCCTGTAGATTTTATTGTGAGATCCTGTGTTAAGTATTCGATATAAGAAATTTATATTCTGATATAGTTTTCTGTACAAAATTAACAGCTCTTGAAACAGCTGTTTGTGATATTCTAAAATTCTGAGACCTAGATATTCTGAGCAAGTTTTCTAAGAAATATTCAAAATTTTTTTTAAATTGTTTGAATAGGAAAAGTTCCTAAATAGTGTTTCTTATGCAAAATTCGAAGATCCCAATACAGGTTTCTTTAGAAAAATTACTGATAGTATTCTAAGAATTTTTATTCAAAATAGTAGAAATATTCTCATATTCTGAGATTGTTTTTTTTAGCAGAATTGCATTTTTCAGTTTATGGAAAATAATTATTGTTCAGATAATTTTCCTATGAAAGCTAATCCCAGATTCTATGAAAAAAAATTCTGGTTTTTAAGACAAAAATTTTTCTCATTCTAAATATTTCTATAAAAAATATTTTCAAATTGAAGTTTTAGACGGATTTTTGGAGACGAATTTTTGGAGACTCTGATTCACTTCTTAAAAGTTCTAAATTTCTGTCACATTTATTCTAAAGGAAAAGTTCCCAGATTCTTTCATTATTGTATAAAAACTTTAAAGTTCTGACTGGAGTTTTCTGTAAAAAAATTTTTGTTTATCCAGACAGATTTTTTTCTTGTAAAGAGCGGTTTTTTATTAATAGGATTTGAGGATCATAGACACATTTTCTATAAAAAAAAAATTCTACAAAAACACACACAATCAATCATTGAATACAAATTTTGAATTGTGCAACAGTTTTTTATAAAAAAAATTCTCGGTTTCTGAGACTATTGTCTTGAAGATATACAACTGAACATTCTCAGGAATTTTCTAAAACAAAAAATCGGCTAAAATTGCAATATTTTATATTTAAAAAAAAAATCGCTCTTTCTGAGACTGTTGTCTTGCAGATATACAATTGTACATTCTCAGGAATTTTCTAAAACAAACAATATGTTTTTTTTATAAAGATAATTTGGAGTTTCTGTATAAAAAAAATTCTAAAAATATCCAAAATTATTGTCAATTATTCTATAGAACAAATTTTAAAATGTGGCACAATTTAATATAAAAAAAATCTCGGTTTCTAGAATTGTTGTCTTGCAGAGATATTGTACATTCTCAGGCATTTTCTAAAACAAAAAATTGGATTTTAAAAAAATCTCAGATTCTATTTTAGTTTTTCTATAAAAAAAAAAGCCACAACTCAAAGTCACCATGGGGTTAAAAAATTTAATAACTTTTTCATTTATTTTTTTTTATTTATTTTTTTTTTTAGATTATAAAATATACAAAATGGAATTTTTTTAAACTAATGCCGTTTTCTTTTCTGACAAAAAATGTCGCATTTTATTTGCACTTTTTTCGAAAAGTTAATTTTTTTATATATTCTAAATTAAGAGTAACATAATATTATACATCAATCGAAAGGTCTCAAAGAGCTGTATTCATAATGTGCAATAAATTTTGATTACTATCCTCTTTGAAGTCATGGGGTGAAAATATTCAAAAAAGGGGAACAATGTGGAAATATTCTCACACTATGACCTGAAAGAAGTTAATGACTGCAATTTTTTTGCGATTTACGAGCGCTCGACTTTGAGACCTTTCGATTGATGTTTAAAATAAGGTTGCTCTTAATTTAAAATATATCAAAAATATACTTTTCGAAAAAAGTGTAAATAACATGCGACATTTTTTGTCAGAAAAGAAAACGGCATAAGTATGGAAAATAATGTCACTTAAATGACCCCCGTTTTCAGCTTCGCAATGATGGGCTCGTTTAATAGCATTTTCCATAACATTTTTCAAAATTTGTGGCTGTAGCATTTCAACTTCTGCCTTAAGTTCAAGGATTGTCTCAAATCACCCCAAAGAAAATAGTCGGATGCTGAAAAATCTGGCGAATGCGCTTGCCAATTAATATCCGCATTTCTGGAAATTATTTTCTCTCCAAAAATTTATGTTAAAAGTGCCATTGTAAGGACATTGGCTCCATCCTGCTGAAACCGCATCTCAGGTCTGTTTTCAAGAGCACGACTTAAGAAATCTATCATAAACCGATACCGCTCTCCATTTACGGTTACAGCACTTAGATCTTCATTTCCGAAGAAGTAAGGCCGAATGATATTTTCAGAAGTAATACCACACCATACTGTACACCTAATGGGGTGCAATTGACGTTGATGAATGGGTTTTGGAAGTTCAGAACCCCAGAACCCACAGTACTGCTTATTAATCAGATTTCAGATTTACAATAAAGTAAATTTCATTTTTGGCCAACTGTTGAAATTTAACTGCAAAATTTAGGGTTTTAATACTTGCACCAATTGTACCTTATATGGGAATAACAGTAAATTGTTTTTAAATGCACTGCAGTGACGCAGAATGCCTTCTGTTAGATGTTTCTGATGTTTAGTTAACACTTTGATCTACACGTTCAATATTTTAATATTTTCCGCAGTGAGAATTAAACGTGGTCTAACGGTTCGAGGCAAATCTTTTACCGTGACATGTTGGTGGTGACGATCAACTAAGCAACGAATCATTCCTTCAGAGGTCGCAATTCTGACGGTAAAATGGCAACAACATACTCTTTGTGTTAAAATAATTGATCGCTGAATCAAATAATAAAATTCTATTATTCTGGTTCTTTGTTCAGTTGTGAATCTCACCATTATTTATTCTCCACGTCTGAAAAAAAAAACAAAAAAAATATGTAAACGAAAAAGTTATTTAATTTTGACTTATGGCCTACCCTGTATTTTGACATAATTTTCTGTAGGAAAATTTATGTTTTCTAAATCTCTCAGGACAGGAAAATTTATTGATAAAAAAAATCGCTAATAGAAAAATTTTCAGACAGTTTTTTAATACAACAATTAAAAATTCCTAACATTTTTTTTTTCTGTACTAAAAATTTTCATAAATTTTTATTGCAAATATTCTTAAACAAAATGATAGATTTCATTGACAGGCCTAGAAATACTCTCAGATTCAGAAACAAAAAATTTCAAATAAAGGGTCCGCCATCTAACGTTTTTTTTTCAACTAGTGCTTATTTCGTGAATGGTAACACTTAGCTCATGTCTGATTTGACAGATAATTAGTTTTATCCTTCCGCTGAACGAATATGGTTGTGTATACGCTTGAACAACGCTGGGAAATATTGCGACATTACTTTGAAAATCATGGTAATGTTGCAGAATGTGTGCGAAAATTGCGTACGGATTTTGGAAGAAGAGAAGCACCGTCAGCTCCGTATGTTCGTTATCCTCATCGATAAACCAAAGCGTGAAAAGTCAAAAACAGTGCGTACACCCGAGAATATTGCTGCTGTGGCAGAAAGTGTGCGTGAAGCGCCATCAACATGAATTCACCGTCGTTCTCAAGAATTGAACATTTCGGAGGCATCATTGAGACGAATTTTGCATAAAGACCTTGGTATGACGCCATACAAAGTCCAATCGGTTCAGGAGTTGAAGCCAACTGACCATCCAATGCGTTTTCGCTTCGCTAAGTGGGCCTGCGATCGACTTACAGAAGATGCCGATTTTGCCAAAAAAATCATCTTTTCAGATGAAGCTCATTTTGATCTTGGCGGGTATGTAAACAAGCAAAATTGTCGCATTTGGGGCACAGAAAAGCCGATACACCCAAAACGAGTCACTGTTTGGTGCGGATTTTGGTCCAGCAAGGAGTGGCCGTTACAGTCAATGGCGATCATTAACAGGCCATGTTGAACGAATTTTTATTCACAAAAATTGAAGAGGAGGATATTGGCAACATTTGGTTTCAACAGGACGGCGCTACGTGCCACACAGCCGAAGCTACACTCGATGTTTTGCGCCCTGTTTTTGAAGATCGCATTATCAGCCGCAGAGCTGATGTCGTTTGGCCACCTCGGAGCTGCGATTTGATACCGTTGGACTATTATTTGTGGGGTGCCCTTAAAAATAAAACTTAAGCCAACAAGCTAGCGACAATTGATGCTTTAAAGGACAATATTCGTGAAGCCATTGGTGAAATACAGCTCCACGCAATCGATAATGTGCTTAAAAATTGGACCGATCGTGTAGGCTACTGCATGGCTAGCCGAGGCAGCCATTTGAATGAAATTATTTTCCATTATTGTACTTTCAAATAAAAAAAGATATTTGAGATAATATTCAGTAGTTTTTTTTTTATAGCATTTTCAAAAAAAAAAAAAGTTATTTGGCGGACCCTTTATATATGTAGGTCAGTTTTTCAATAACAAGAATTCTGAGATTCGAAAAATTTTTTTCTATTCGAAAATTTTTAAATTCTGACACAGTTCTCTGCAAAAAAATTATTTGTGTCTTGGACAGTTGCTAAAAAAAAAATTTTTTTCTTCTGAAATTATTTCAATTAAAAAACTTTCTTATTTTAGATTTTAGAAAAATTCCCAAAAAAAAAATTCATAAATTTTTTATAAATTTTTTTAAAAAAAATTTTTATAATCTATAATATTAATAGGCTAGGCGATTTCTTGTGAACGATGTTTTGTTCTACCGCTTTATCCCGATTTTGACCAAACGTATTTCATTTGAAAGGTATTTCTTTTTTGGAATTTTTGCAGATTTACAGATTTTTAAATTTTTTCCTCTAATTTGAGTAAATTGCATTTAAAGTTGCTACTAACACATACATAAAATTATAATATGCTATGTGTGTGTTTATTAAATTTGTTAATGTGTTCGTAATAAAAATGACTTTGTTTTTTTGGTTGATTTGTGAGTTGGCTATAATTGATTAGCATATCTTTAGGGTCTTTATTAAATGAAAAAATTAAATTTCCTAGAATTTGCACTCGAATTTCGAGGGCTGGAATCTGCTAGTTTTTAATAATATTGTTTTAATAAACATTGGTCTTACTTCTGCACCTTGCTATCATTTATTTAAAATTTATTTTTAAAAAAGTTTTACAAAATTCTTTTGGAAGACTGACCGACACATTATTCCCTTATAAAATAATCTAATTTTTTCATGATTGATGACTTAACTAAATCCATATAAACACATTATAATGTCATGATATACATCAGCAACAAGAAACCTTATCAATGGTGGGGCTTTTATTATTCTACATAAAATTTCTATTCTTGTACACGAGTGTACGCTAAATCAATATTTGCGAAGAGCTAATGATAATGAACGATACGCACCAAATAAAATACTTGTAGTTGGTAATTGATACGAGTGAAACAACAACGGTAATAGAAATCAAAAAATGTTGAACGGAAGAAATATTTTTATATTTATTTGTTTATTGTTAGTATGATTAAACTTTGAGAGGCCATTCGTTAAGTTTGGCAGTAATTTTTATCAGATTTCTTAGTAAACTGTGCAAATCACCTACCGTATTTTCATTCTTATAAATTGAAATTACCCCTAAATTTCCATTAATGTTAAATTAAACCTTAATTTTATTGATTCGGTGTGATAAAAAATTTTTGATAAAATAGAAAATTTGTGGAGGATTATTTGTCTTAGTTTAGACTAACAATTCGATCAAAACCTTTGATCATCATCATTTAACACATCATATTTTAATGATTGAGTTTGAAATTTTATAGTTTTTAAAATTTATGTAAAAAAAGCTGGTTTTTATATATTTTGTTAATAAATATTTTAAATTTGTTATAAAATATATTATTTACGTTTAACCGAAAATCGTCTATTAGGTCAAACAAAATGGACGTTTATTTTTATCAATAGTCATAATTTCAAAAAGCAATAATCTAATCTTGAGCACAAGAGGTTGATTTTTACGATATTATCTATGACTGCTAAAAATACAATTCAAATTAACTGTGTTTATCTAATCTTTGCACTAGATAACTTTAATGGCCAATTTCATAATTTTAGTTGTACTGTCATTCATTTAAGAAGCTAATAAAATGGTTTATGGAATTTTAGTTCATAAAAGTTTAATTTAGCAAACAAAAACAAGTAAGAAAATTATAGTCGGTCTAGACCGGCTATACGAAACCCTATACCATGCGTTTAGAAACTCTATCTCTTAGGCCCAACTAACTGGACATTAAAAATAAGCAAAAACCAAATTTGAGTGGGATTTTTATTAATTTTTTTGGCTGCAGATATGAAAAAGTTCATATCGGATGCTATATCTATAAAGGGACTAGGTCCAAAAATGGACCGATCCTGATCATGTTTGGTAAAGTCTCTTGTATTTTGCAAAAATATGTACAAACAAAATTTGAGAAGAATCAGTGCAATATTTTTGTTTTTTAATAGATTTAAGTGAAGATCGGGAAGCAGTTCTATATGGGGTCAAAGGGATCATTTTTGGACTACTCATTAGTGGATGTAATGAACGCATACAAACCCAATTTGAGTAAGATCTATATGACAATTTGGATCTTATGGCAATTTATGTCGATTTCGTATGGGTAATTTGTATGGGGGCTAGGTCTGAACATGGACCGATTCTCACCAATTTCAATAACGTTCATCCCATGGCCGATAAAAGCTTATATACCAAATTTCGTCAAAATATATTCATATTTGCGACCTGCAGTTTGATTACAAGCTTTACATGGACACACAGACGGACGGACATTGTTAAATCAACTCAGAAAGTGATTCTGATTCGATCGGTATAATTAAAGATGGGTCTAGGTCAAATATTTTTGGTTGTTACAAACAGCAGCACAAAGTCATTATACCCAAACCACATAGTGGTATAGGGTATAAATATAAAATTTTAGATTTTGTTAACAAAACTTTATTGGAAAAATTCGTCTTATTTTTTTATTTTTTATTTCTATAAAATATATATAAAATGAGATAAGTCATATGGGTTTTACGTGCATGCCTGGCTTGTCGACAATCACACGGTGTTCGAGCACTGGGAAAGATACTATGCATCCTGCCTACGCCCCGCCATAAGACGGTTACAAGCTGGAGTAATGTATTTGGCATATACTACACACTTTGTTATTGTGTCGGGCCTACTTAAAACCCTGTTGCTACAGAGGAAGCAACGCCTGGGTGAATGCACCTCCGCATCTATCTGTGATCTGCCCGCGATATGGGCACCACAGCCACTGCGAAACTCCCCGAAGGGGCTTTCCCAATGAGGTCGCCTTGAAGATTCATCAAAGACTCGGATATTGACATTGCTTACCATAACACATTTTTCTGACACCTCTCTTACGCACTCTTGTATCATCAAAAAGACTTCAACTCATGCTACCATCCGACCTTCTTGCAGCCGACTCATCTTACAACTCATCTTCAACTCATGCCTCTTCCTAACAACGCATATACCAGCTCGGCTTAAACCAAACAACGCATACCAGCTTATTACTCCACAAACACTCCCTACTAGTCACACACAGCATTCTCCTCTGCACATCAGATTCGAGAGCCTTTAGTGCCACGTTCGTAAAGTGTTCCATCAATACCATCAATTCAATTTTGTATCACATATATAAAAGGGATGTGAGCATCCACCAGTCGGCCATCATGTCCCATATGTTTTACTTCGCTTTGTCTCCATGCGGAGTCTAAGAATCCTCTTCTCAGGGCTCTTCGATCTCCCCGCAGTACCAAATTTAGTGCCTTTTGGTAAGGCGACGTTATCAATTGGCCAAATTTAGTAACTGCCAGTTATCCCCCAAATAGGATTGCACTGGCAGACATTAGCGACCTTAACCTTTAGCCGCTAGGAATAATCACCAGATTTAACTGGCTTTGCCTAGCGTTGCCCAGGAGCACCACGAGAAGGTACGTTATAGGTTATTGTATCAACCACTACTGGTGAACCAATAGCTTAATGATACAACTTTGCTCCCATATAAAATGAGGCAGATTTTTATGTTTTACAGAATTGAAGTATTCTTGAATTTCATGAACACCGGCTCTCTGATTCCATATTCACTTACCGGCAGCCACAATAAAACTTTTTTGGGAACTTTGTTTTTATAATGTTGGGTACATTATTGGGTGGCCTGCTATTAGGAAACATAAAGTAATATTTTTTAATAGAGCAAGCAATATATTTTCTATTTCTATTTCAAAATACAATCACAAAAACAGAGTAAAATAAAAACGGTGTGAGGTATGAGTTTTTTAGTACAAAGATTATGATATAAAATTATTGAAGCTAATTCAACAACCCCACAAGTAAAACACAATCACAAATATAACAGTATACAAGTATAACTGCTAATTAAACTAGCCTAAATTTATAACAACTCTAAATTGAAGAAAATATACTGAAAGCATAAATACTTTCAACTTAAAAAAAATCTGTGATCAGACTCACACAGTTTTTGATGTGTAAACATCTACGCGCTCAGGGGTGTAAAAATCTAATTCACAATACAATCACAGCGTAAGAGAAAATCGGTGTTAGGTACACATATGGAAGTGTATTGGTGCAAAGATTATGATTTAAATTTTTTTTTTTTTTTTTATTATTTTTTATAAAAATAAAAAATCTTATTTTCGATCTTTATCAATTTAATGATTGAGTTTGAAATTGTTCAGGCTCAAGATCAAATGTTTTTACTTTAAATAAAGCAAAAGCATTAGGACATTTGTTTCAAAAAATTTATCTATATTCTGCGTGACAGGTTATACAGCTGTTTCATGAAGAGTCACCAACCCTCATCAGTAACCAAAAGCAGTAGATAGTTTGTTTGGTAAAAAGTTAAATTCATATATATTTGCTGAAAACAACCAAATGAGAATTCAAGCAAAAGTTATACTATTTAAGCCTCTTCCAATATAACAAACTAAAATATAGAACAACTTTGAAACAAATATGTTTGTTTTTGTCTTGAAAAAACAAGAAAAACAATTTGTTTTTGCTAAACTTACATTAAGCGTTAACGTCGTGCCCTCCGTATTTTTAATATTATTATTTTTTATAAAAATAAAAAATCTTTATTTAAAGTAAAAACATTTGATCTTGAGCCTGAACAATTTCAAACTCAATCATTATGATTTAAATTTATTTAGCTGATTCAACAACCAACAGAAAGCGCCATGACTGTATAGCAAACAACTACAACCATCAAGTATAATAACCATAGCGGTTGCTTGCTATACATAGATGGCGCTTACGGTTTGATTTTAATTGATGTGTAGATATTTACACATCTCCCCTGTGATCGGACTCACACAATGTTTTTTTTTTTTTTTTGATTATTTTATTGGTGGAATTATATTTCTTTGCTAACGCACGATAAGATTTATGCCACAATTTCTGCCTTGAATTTAACCCTAGTTTGACTGCTCTGTAAAGCACATTTTTTACCACTCTCGAAAGCCTTTATTGTTTTATAAATGAATTGCATTGCAAAAAATTACGAAATATTTAATTTTTGCTTTTGTGTGAATTATTTTAAAAAAATTTAAAAATTAATTTTCGTCATTCTTTTTTCGTTCAATGATATTGTTGCCACTTATTGCCACTAATTCAACTGATTGCAGCAATATTAGCGTTACTTTTTCATATATATATTATTTTTTATATAGGAATTTGTTTTCCGAAATTTTGGGAACGGAATATCTGCACATTTGGTTATAATATTTTAAGTAACGCTTTTAAAAATTCAACAGCGCTTAAAAAAATATTTGAATTTGTTGAACAATAATTGTCTTTTATTAGCTTGACCCCAAGTCCAAAATGGTTAATGGGGTCATATTAATTTTTTCCGAAACCCTAGGCTTTTAAGATAAAATATAACATTTGAAAGTAGAAAAATGATTCATTTTTGATACAAAGTATTTACTGAATATTTCACAAAAATCTCATTTTTCTCGAAATCCGTAAAAAATAAATCATTTAAAAAGAAACATCTAGCAGAGGGATTTACTAAAAAATCCACACATTTAATCTCTAGCATATATTTGACAAAACCTTGAAGTGCCAGATCCATTTTTGATACTTTGTTTAAGAAAATTTTTTAAAATTTAAAATATGAGTTTTCAAAATTTTATCAAAGAAATGTTCCATCTTTGGTCTCATTGCGCAATAGGTTAACAACGTGGTAATATAGCAATACTTCATGTCTGAGTACTTCTAGGTATAGAGCCCATAGAGCCCTATATCGCGACCTAGTGTTTTTTGGCACAAAAGTGGTCTGGGGCATTTGCTATTTCTTGGCGAGTTTTTATTTGATTTTGAAGCTGTATAGCTTTTTGAAAAGATAATTTAGAACTGATATCGATTCATATAACAACTTGTTGAAAAAATTAGATTGTAGAATGAAATTTTCGTAAAATCTGAAAAAAAAAGTCACGTTTCCCCCATATAAATAAACTTTGGGTACTTTCGACCTCACTAGGCACCAGAAGGCATCGTCGGATCGAGTTAAAAAATGGAAACCGCATTTATGACAGCAAACCTCATATTTTAGACAGCGCCTATATATCAATTAAAAATGGTACACCAGCACTGGTACTGAAACAGTGCTCTTCGACGCTAGCCAGTCCATTGGCCAACCTTTTCGGCCTTTCGTACCGTGCGGGAGTCATTCCCTCTTGTTGGAAGGTTGCTAATGTCCAACCAATCCAACCAATGAAAATTACCGTCCAATTGCAATCTGCTCTGCACTCTCAAAGATGATGGAGAGCATAATCAATTTCCATCTTGTGAACTACCTAGAGGCCAACTCACTTCTTAATGATCGACAGTACGGCTTCCGTAGAAATCGTTCCTCGGGAGACCTGTTGGCTCTACTTTCTGAGCGCTGGAGTCGATCCATTCCCAATTTTGGCGAAAGTAAAGTGGTTGCTCTGGATATTTCCTAGGCACTCGATCGTGTGTGGCACGATGCATTGATATCAAAGCTTATTGCATTTGCCGTCGGTAATGACTTCTGTCGATTTATATCGAGCTTTCTGAGAGACCGAACAATACGTGTTGTTATCGATGGGGTCTCATCTAATGAGTTTCAGCTTAATTCGAGGGTACCCCAAGGTTCCGTTGTTTCTCCTTCTCTTTTCCACATCTTTCTGAACGACCTTCTTGGTCAAACTTTTAACTCTATATACTCTTTCGCAGATGACAGCAGCATTTGTCATTCATTTTCCTCCTGGAGGTTGGGGGCAAAAGGTGGACAATGAATGACACACTCAATAAAAACCTGTTAACAATCTCCGAGTGGGGTAAAGCGAATAGGGTTGATTTTAATGCGCTGAAGACTCAATGTTATATGTTGACCCATAGGGTCATGGATTCATGGTGTAGGTATCAAGGAGTCGGATACTCTTGATGTTGTAGGCATGAGAATTCAATGTGATGTTCGTTGGAACGAGCATGTTTTTCAAGTGTCGAAAGCAGCATTCAAGTGTCTTTGGTTTTCTAAAACGGTTCAAAAATTACTTCACTCTCTCTGACCTCCTTAAAATCTATACCACTTACATTCGACCGAAAATGGAATACAACTCCCATATATGGGCAGGAGCTTCAAAGTCTATTTTTGAGCTACTGGACCGTGTGCAAAGCAGGGCGTTGATGCTCATCAATGACAGTAGGGTATCTAACTCTATTGACTCATTGGAACATCGTCGGAATGTGTATCACTGTTCTATAGATACTACCATGGGATATGTTCTTCTGAGATTAGCGAACTTATTCCAAGTGCCCGAATTTCGGTTCGCTCTACCCACTTCTCTAGTAGATCACATCCGTTCGTAGTCTATTGTCCAGTTGACTGCACAACGCATTATAGAGAGAATTCGTTTATCAGTCAAACTAGCCGCTTGTGGAATAAACTCCCCGCAGAGATCTTTCCTGACAGTTATAATCTAATAAAATTTAAGTCAAATATCCACAAACACTACTTCCTCTCTCCTCCTTCCCATAACCTATTTTCCTGAGATCAACACAATGCACTTCAACTATAGGGGGCATCCTCTGAGTGTTGGTTAATAAATAAAAAATAAAAAAATTTTGCGACCAGTCTAGTACACACGCAAATTCATTTTGGCTAACGAATTTATTACCAACCGAATTGCGATGATGCTAATAATCGAATTTCGGGTTCACTATGATTACAATTCTGTTTTCGGATGGTATATTTTCCTATGAGTAAACTTTCTTTTTCTCTACCGCTCACCGTTCAAAAACTATACACCTTTATTGCTTGAAACTGCTGAGGACATAAATAAAAATAAACACTTAAGAATTTTTTTTTTTTTCTTAAAACAAGAATCTGAAATTAAAATTTACAGGAATCAAAACTATGTAAATTAAGTAGTATTTGTGAAAAAAGATTTCAAAAATATTATATGTGACATTTCAGGCTAATCGGAGTTTAACTGCAGAGTTCCCCCGCAGCCTCATGTGGAAAAAAGTTGTTTATTAAAAAATTTCAAATAAAATAAAATTAAATTTTTACTACACTGTTCAACAAAACAAAATTAGGGTATTCTAAAGTTTTATAAATTTTTGTGGCCAACACTATGCAAAATGAGTTGGAATAACGGCGCAAATAATCCTTTGGTCCTAAATTAGTTGTAGTTGAAATTTCACAATAAACTTTTTCGAAGAACATTTTAATCCTGTAGAAAAGTCATTTCAAGGACTAAAATGTTCCGTGAATATCTTGAGCTGTGAATTTCAAGGACTAAGAGTTCATGCGGCCGATGTGAAACCGTTAAAAAAAATCATGTGAGTCCGATCACAGGGAAGATGTGTAAACATCTAGTAATTAAAGATTTTATTATGTCATTTTTTAAAATCACTTATAGCAAAAACTGTTTCAGCTAATTCAACAACCGTTTGCTGTAAAATGTTAAAAATATCCTAACATAAACGTATATAAGTGACACATAGATGACGCTTTTAAAAAAGTGGCATAAAAAAACAATTTTATATCATAATTTTTTCACCAATAAGTCACACAGCGTTATCTGCTTCAGCTCATACCGATATGAGTTACGCTGTTTTTGTGATTATATTGTGAAATAGAAATTTACCCCCCTGCGCGTATAGATGTTTACACATCAAAATACAAATGGCTTTTGTTTATATTATATTTTGTATTGTTGATGTTTGTTTTTTTGTTTTTTTTTTGTTTTTTGCATGATCTTTCTGTTCAATAAAAATGTTTATTTATTATTTAAGTTTTATCGTCCTGTTTGTGTGCTAGCAAATTCTTGTGTATTGTCAACAGTTGCTCAGTTTCCTGATTAATAAACGTATTTGTTTGTCAATTCAACAGAGAATCAACAAATTTTTGTTTGTTTAAAAAAAAAACATATCAATGACACAGCTCTGCTCTGTTCTGTTCTGTTCAATTAATATGATTTTTTTTATTTGTTTGTTTGCTTGTGATTCTGTTTAAAAATGTAATCATTTTATTTAAAAAAACATATAAATATATATATCTTTATAATAATCAGCATTTACTAACTATTGAATGATTTATTTGTTATTAAATAATTATTGATATGAAACTTTATTAATTTTTTGTTTAATCATCTGTGTCTCTTTTTTCTTATTTCATGCTAAAATTTTTTGCTCTCTCTCTCTCTAAAAAATAATCCGCTGCTCAAATGCTGTGCGCCTTAAAATAATATTGGCTTTGCTAAATTGCGCTAAAAAATTAAACAAATTAAAATTGATTATAAAACAAAAGATCAACGAAGCTCTGGAATTGGCGCTGGAAGCAATTGACAAAGAGACAAAACCACAACAACAGCAGCAGCCGCTACAGCCACAGCCACAGCAGCAGCAGCTGCCACAACAACAGCCAGAGACTTTGTATCCAATAACTGTCCCATCCAGTAATACTACAACTAACAATTTAATTTTTACCGAACAACAACAAGACGCTGGAGAAGATCAACCGCATGTAGTGGAAATTTTACTGAATAAAACCGATGAAGAAAAATGTGAAAAATTAAAACTGGACGAAACTTTTACAGTAGCGGCTATTACGGAGAAATCTGAGGAAGAAATCTCTAAAGAGCCCATTTATGAGAATATTATCTCAACAACATCTATGCAAGAAGTAGATGTTGCTTTGAATGCAGGCAAAACTTCAGCAATAACATCTTCGATTATGATTGAACGCGAAGCACAACTCATTCCAAGTATGATCAGTAATCAAATTGATAATAATCAACAACAAAAACAACAGAAATTAGTAAATGAATCAAATCAAAATCAAATTAAATCACAATTTAATAGTAACAATAACAATAACAGTAATCAAAATCAAAATCCAAATCATAATCAAATTCAAAAATCAATACAAAATTTATCTAATCAATTAAAAATTAGTCAAATTAACCGTAACAACAACTGTTCAATTAATAACAACAATAATGTAGTTGAGTTAACAAATGCTTTTGCTAATACAACAATAACAACAACAGCTACAACACCAACAAATAATTTACTTAGCAACAACAACAAAAACAACAACATTAGTTGTGATTTGTCTTCTTTGCCAAAAACAACTCTATTCAAAGAAACCTTAACTATTAACAATGACCAGAAACAGCCCATCAAACATAAATCAACCGAAAGCCAGGACGTGGGAGAGCACGAAGTAGAACGAAGAATAGAAGAAGAAGAAGAAGACAACAATTTACCCCCCCATAGCAAGGAAATCATGACTGATTTAATGCCTGAACCCTATTATCAAGTACCAAAATCTAACGAACCCTATTATGATGCTCCGAAACATTTGAGACCAGTACCAGTGTATGAGAATATTGAGATATTCTTTAATGGCTCGTTAAATGGTGATTTGTCAACTGGTGGCAGCATGCCAACTTTACAACCACCCAAAGAGAAGCCACCACCACCACCGGTGGAAAGTCCTCCGCTATTTGATGATGTCGACAGTAGTTGTCATACCGATACTTGGTCATCGGATAATACTTATGAGACTTTGTCGCGTCATCAAATACAACATCATAAGAACATTAACAACAACAACAACAACGCTAACAACCATAGTCAGCATCATTTGTCACAAGATCAGCTTTCGCCACCCATTAAACGCATGAACTCAACTCGCCGCATTAAGAAAGAGTTGCGCAATAAACGTTCTAGTTTTTTGGGTATTGAAGGTTCTTCTTTGGACGATGATGAGTCCTATTTGGAATTGACGGTGGCCCCACCACCCGATATGGCTCAGTTATTGCAAGAGGAGCGTCGCTTGGAGAAGCAGCTTTATTTGAAGGCCGGTCTTTGTGATAGTTCCGATACAGGTAATTCTATTTTATTTTTCTTGCATTTATTTAGTTTTTATTTTATAATTTTTTTCTATTTCCATTTACGTTTTGTAATCCGTTTAGTGTAGTGTTCTTAAAAGGTTAAGGGTGAGAAATATTACCCTTTTACATATAGACTGTGGAAAAAAGAAAAGATTACAAAACAAATGTGATAATTTTCTGGTCTCCTCTTTGCTGTCGTCTCTTCCAAGCTTATAGCGACTGTTGTTTGGAAATTAATACTAAAGTGTGTTAAAAAATATTTTGGCTTCTTAAGTGCAACGATTTAAATTTTTAAAAGTCACGATTTTAATGTTAAGAATCTTTAACTTCTTTGGTATAATTATTTAGACTTTGCCATTGTTAATTTTAACAAAAATTTAGCTCAGCGAAACGATTTTAATTGAAATAGACTTCCTAAGTTTATTGTATCTTTGACTTAATCTGTTTTCGGACGAATTTTGTGCGAAATTTTGCATTCAAAATACTTTCCAGACCGGACCGAAATCTCAGTTTATACTGATGGTTTGAAGATGAAAGTAGGGAAGAATTTAAATAGATTTAAAATAAATTATTTAAAATATAAATAAATTTTGAAAAATATTTAATAAATTTAAAAAAAAAAAATTAAATATATTTTAATATATTTAAAAAAAATATAAAATTTAAATCAAAGTAAAAAAATAAGGAAAATTAAACAAAAATTTAAAAATCTTAAAAAAATCTAGAAAATTTAAAAAAAAATTTTAAATTAAGTTTTTAAATAAAATTTTAAAATTTTTTAACAAAAAAATCAATTATTTTAAGTGAATTTAAACAATTTTAAATTAACTTAAAATCAAAGTAAATTAAAAAAAAATTAAGAAAATTTTAAAAAATTTAAAGAAAATTGGAAAAAAATTTTAAATTATTAAAATTTCAAAAAATGTTAAATGAATTAAATTAAATTAATTTTAAATTAACTTAAAAAAATTTATGATATTTTACCAAAATAAATTATAAAAAAATAAATAAATTTAAAAATACATTTTAATCAAATCAAAAAAAAAAAAAACTAAAAAATATTAAGAAAATTAAAAAAAAATTAAATTTAAGAAAATTAAAAAAAATTTAAAATTTTTAAAATTTTGAATAAAATTTAAAAAAAATGTTTAAGTCAATTTGAACTATTTTAAATGTACTTAAAAAAAATAAATTTAAAAACGAAAACAAATTTTTATGAAATTTTATCAAAATAAATTATAAATATATAAATAAATTAAAAAATTACGTATAAATTTAAAAAAATAAAAAAAGTTTAAAAGAATTAAAATATATTTAAAAAAAAAAAAAAACAAAAATAGCTTTAAAAAACAAACAAGAGTGTTATACTCGCCTATGCCAAATTTTTGACACTATCATTGATTAAGTCTGTTTTTGGATTGACGGGAAATCGATTATATATCGAACAAATAATTATATATCAACCATGACGAATTTTGGGCGAAATTTTGCATTGAAAATACCTTCCAGGGAAAACCAGGCACAAGACTCTGTCATAAACAGGACTGAAATCTCGGTTTATATTGATGGTTTGAAAATGAAAACAGGGACAGGGTGGACTTCCTAAAAAATTTAGTTGTTTTTCAAGAATTTAAATAGATTTAAAAAAAAATTAATAAAAACATAAAAAAATTTTAAAAATATTTAATAAATTAAATAAAATTTTAAAAAAATTTTAATAAATATTAATATGTTTAAAAAATAAAATATAAAAAAAAAATTTTAAATTTAAAAATTTTCAAATAAAATTTAAAAATTTTTAAATAAAATATCAAAAATTTTAAGTGAACTTAAACAATTTTAAATGAACTTAAAATTAAAGAAAATTAAAAAAAATATAGGAAAATTTTTAAAAAAATTTAAAGAAAATTAAAAAAAAATTAAAAAAATTAAAATATTTTTATTAAAATTTCTAAAAACTTTAAGCGAATTTAAACAATTTTAAATGATCGTAAACAAAACTTAATAAATTTAAAAACGAAAACAAGTTGTTATCAAATTTTATCAAAACAAATTTTAAAAAAATAAATAAATTTAAAAATAAATACATTTTCAATTATCTCAAAAAATTAAAGAAAATAAAAAAATTAAGAAACTTTTTAAAAAATTAGAAAAATATAAAAACTTTAAATAAAATTTAAAATAAATGTAACTGAATTTAAACAATTTTAAATGAACTTAATAAATTAAGAAACGAAAACAAAGTTTTATGAAATTTTATCAAAAGCAAATTTTAAAAAAATAAATAAATTTAAAAATAAAAACATTTTCAATTATCTCAAAAAATTAAAGAAAATAAAAAAAATTAAGAAACTTTTTAAAAAATTAGAAATATATAAAAAAAACTTTAAATAAAATTTAAGGAAAATGTAACTGAATTTAAACAATTTTAAATGAACTTAAAAAAACCTTAATAAATTATGAAACGGAAACAAATTTTTATGAAATTTTATCAAAATAAATTTAAAAAAAAAAATAAATTTAAAAATAAATACATTTTCATAAACTCAAAAAGATTTAAAAAAATTTAAAAAAAATTAAGAAACTTAAAAAATTTAAAAAAAATTAAAAAAATTATGAATCTAAATAAAATTGAAAACAATTTTACTGCATTTAAACAACTTTAAATGCATTAAAAAAAAATTAATAAACTTAAAAACGGAAATATATTTATATGAAATAAAATAAAAATATATTGTACAAAAAAAAATTTTTAAATTATTTAATAAATTAAAAAAATAAACGAAGTTTAAGAGAATTAAAATATATTTAAAAAAAAATAATATCTCAAAAAAAAGTATGACTGTTATATTCGGCTATGACGAATTTTGGGCGAAGTTTTACATTGAAAATACTTTCCAGGGAAAACCAGGCAACAGACTCTGTCATTGACAGGATTGAAATCTCATTTTGAACGTGAAATCAGGGACAAGGTATTCAGATATCTCTTAGACTTCCTACCAAATGTTGTGTTTTTCAAAAAATTAAATACATTTTAAAAAATTATATAAAATATAAATTTAAAAAATATATAATTAATTTTAAAAAAAGCTAATTTTAAATAAAATAAAGAAAATTTCAAATAAAATAAAGAAAATTTAAAAAAAATAGGAAAATTTTTAAAAATGTAAAAATTACAAAAAAAATAAATAATTTAAAAATTTTAAAATAAAATTTAAAAAAATTTAAGTTCATTTGCTTAAAAAAAAACGTAGAAAATAAAAAATAAAACAAATTTTTATGAATTTTTATCAAAATGAATTATAAAAAAAATTATAAATTTAAAAATTATTTAATAAAATAAAAAATAAAAAAAGATTAAAAGAACTAAAATATATTTTAAAAAAATTAATATCTTTAAAAAAAAACTGGTTGGAGTGTTATATTCGGCTATGCCGAATTTTTGACAGCCTCCACCTGGGTTTTAAGTTTATGTATCCTTATACCTTCTAGGGAAAACTAGGTAACAGACTTTGTCATAGAGAGGGCTGAGATCTTAGTTTATACTGATGGTTTGAAAATGAAAACAGGCCAGTGTAGTCGGATGTCCAGTATGCTTTATAACAAATAATGTTTTTCAAAAATTTAAATAGATTAAACAAAAGTTATTAAAAATATAAATAATTTAAAAAAAAAGTATGACTTAAAAAAAAAAAATATTTTAATTTAAATGTATTTTAGTATATATAAAATAAGTAAAAAAATTTTAAAATAAAAAAAAATTTTAAAAATTAAGAAAAATAAAAAATGTAAGAAAATTTAAAAGAAATGACGAAAATTTAAAAAAATTTTAAATAATTAAAAAAAATTTTCAAATAAATTTTCAAAAATTTTTAAATAAATTTAAACAATTTTAAATGAATTTAAACAATTGTAAATGAACTCAAAAAAATTAATAAATTTAAAAACGTAAACAAATTTTTATTAAATATTATCAAAATAAATTATAAAAAAATAAATTTAAAAATTATTTAATAAATTTTAAAAATTAATAAAATTTAAAAGAATTAAAATACTCGTATATATAGTTAATTTTTTGAATGAGGGTGATTTCAACAGACAGAAGGAAAAAAGAACGGACAGACGGACGGACGGATGGAGAAACGGACATTGTCTCAATTTGTTATATGGATCAAGAATGTACAATATTCCATTTTGGGTCGTAAATTCATTTTTTTAATCGCATTACAAACGGAATGACTAACTGATATAAAAAATTAAATTCATTTAAAACAGATCAGAGAATTATAGTCGATCTAGACCAGCTATACGATATCCTATACCATGCGTTTACAGGTGCAACTTATTGGATATTAAAATATCCATAATTTTTTTGCCTGCAGAAACTACGTCGAAAAGTGAACAGATCCTGACCATATTTAGGAAAGTCATTTATTTTCTACAAGAATATAGACAAACCAAATTTGAGAAAAATCTGTGCAATATTTTTGATTTTTTTTTTTTTTTATAGATTTAAGTGAAGATCTGGAATCAGCTTTATATGGGGGCTATGACTAAGAATTTTCCTAGAGAAAGTATATTTTCGGACTTCTAATTAATGAGTGTAATAAAAACACACAAAAATCAAATTTGACCGGAATCTGTATGATAATTTGGATCTTATGACCTGGAGAAAATAGCCTTATTTAGAATATCCCTATGAAATATTTGTCTTACAAAGAGCAAAACATACTCTCAAGATATATGTCTCGTTGTCTCTTCATCCTAGTCAAATTTGTTGTGTCTCATAAGGACGACTTTGATACTTCTGATCCTTGAACTTTACTTAAACTAATTTTGTATGCAAAAGTGGTTATTAATAATTGCGATAGTCTAATCCCATCTGAATTGTTCCAATCTGTTTCAATCTGTATTTCCAATCTCCCCAATAAAAGCCGATTTACCATTATAATATGGTTCAGGTCCCTTCGGCTTGTGATGCGTGGGAATCCAGAATAAAATTATTCTACTCTGCGATGACAGAACCTTCCATTTGGACATAAATATTTCAAAAATGAAAATCAATCAAGCTCAATATTTATCCTAGCACAGACTACAATTAATTATATTAATTTCAATGTCAATTTCAGAATTCATTTTCCAACCATCAATAAACCTATTTAAGCTTCGAAGCTCGGCGTTAATGCGATCTAAAATCGTGTCCAATTTACGTTTACTTTCTAATGAATGAAGACGATTAGAGGGCCCGTTTAAGTTTTGAAAACCGCAGTATCCAAAATTAAACCAATGGGAAAACATATGACTTTTATGATGGCCTCTTTAGCCAATATCAGAACCATACGCATGCTAAAACTTGTATTTACCCACCTGTAGTTGCATTTTCGGATACCAAAAAATATTCGCTTATCTAGAGTATTCCTTAAATATATTACCTCGCTAGAGCATCGGATTAAATTAAAACCTCAAACTTTATACGAAAAATTCAGTTTCTTTCTATAGAAATTCTATTTGCAGGAGCAAATCTTTCAAGAGGAATTTCTTATTGTAATAAATTTATTGCAAACATCATAACTAACACATTCTCTTCCATCAATTTAGGTGAAAGTCGTGATTCTGGTGTTTCCGAAAATCACTCCCGTCAAAGTAGTGAACACTACACCAATTCATCGGAGGAGAATGAAACGCATGATGATTCCACCTCACCGCTTACACTGCAAACACAGGGCGCCTTGTCAACACAAACACCTGACCTTTTGTACCAAAACGATGGTTTACTAGCGGTAGCACCAACACCTCTCCTCCAAACGGTCAAAGGCAATTCGGCGGAATCATGGACCGAATCGGCAACAGTGGCCGCAGCCGCTACACAATCTTTGAGCGAAGCTACAGCCACAGCAAATGCTAAAATGATGTCAATAGAGGAGAAAATCCGAGAACAGGAAGAAGTGCTGAGAGTAGAAAGAGAACTATTACAATTCGAGCAAGAAGAACTAAAGAGACAAAGAGAAAACTTATTGTTGAGAGAAACAATGGCACGTCGCGAATTGCAACATGGCGCCAAAATGTTAATGTCAGCCAATCGCAGATCATTGCAGAATTTGAATGGTCTGGGTTCGATGACTGTACACAATGGAATTATGGGCGATGAAGCGCTAATAACACCAAACAATATGGATATGTATCATCAAAAAATGACACATGCTATGCAGCAACAACAGCAACAGCAACAGCAATTGCATAATACCAAACAATATCAACATCAACAAACACAACAAATTTATGCCAACATTCCAAATTTACAGCAACAATATTATCACATGGAAACAGATTATCGCAAATCTATGTCCGATATTAATGAGTTTTCCAAACGTATGATGTCACAAGCTCTGCCTCCAGCACCACCATCCAAACCCATGCGTGCCATGCATGTCAATACGGCTGTCAATAATGCCCCAAATGGCCTGACTGCTACTCGGGATCAGCTGGAACAAAACGATTTTGTGTCACGCCAAAGACATTCGTTGAATTCACAAAATTTCGGTGGCTCTTTGGTGAAGATAGCTTCACCGCCACCACCACCTAATGCAGCTCCCCGCGGCTCAGCCCATATATATACCAACTATCATCATCAGTCTGTACAAAATTTGAGTACTTCTCCGAACAACCCCGCAACAAACAATTCAAACTTATCGGCAACACAACAATCTTTATATCCCGGCAATATGTCGCGCAATACTTTGCATGCTTTAAGTGCTACTCCCAAACCAAAATACACCGACGGTTGGGTTCAAGTGCAACAACGTAAATCGTTTGATAGCAATTTAGCCAATGATCCGGCTTGGATGTCTGCCCATCAACAGAAACGTAAATCTATGCCCGATACTTATTATAATCAACATAATAATCACTGGTTGATTCAAGAAGCCGAACAAAGACGTTTAGTGGAACAGCAGCATCAGCAACAGCGTCGAGTGGTTTCTTCGAACGCTACACCACTACATCCAGCTAATAACTTGACAAATGGTTCAGCTTTGCACTCCTCTGCAAATGGTAAACCTTTGCCAGATTCCATTATACAAACTCTGACGGAGAGAGTACAAAGTAAAGGCATTGGCGATCGTAAAAGGTAAAGATTTTTAAAAAGGAACATTTCAGGTTAGAAAGGGACTAAATTTATAGCTACTACAAGTTGATTATTTAAGACAGGCCAGAAGTGGCTCTTTAATATTGCTAGTGACAGAAATCCTAAGAAGTCTTAATTCTTTGAGAGTGATCTAGAGCGATTTTTTTGTCAGTTAATCTTAATTCTATTAAACTCAACTTTATATCTCTTTAGTCAAATAGTAAAAATTTGTAAGATCGACTTTTTGAAGTTTCAATTAAACATAATTTAGTTAAAATCACGTTTTTTAATGGTATAGGCTGATTTTTTGGGATTTCAGTTAAACTTAGTTCAGTTAAACTTTTTAAACAATAACTTTCAAACTATTTGACCAAAGCCTTAAAAATCATGAATTTAACTAAACTAAGTTAAATTGACATGCCTAAAGCTCGGTTTTATAATTTTAACCTACATATTTGAATAAAGGGCTATAAACTGGAGTTTAATCAAACTAAGTTTAACTTACAGCTGAAAAACGCACTCTTAGTTAAATATTTTAAATTCATAACATCGAATTGTTCGGTTGTCAATTAAACATTGGTTAGTTAAACTTGCGATTATTAAGGTTTAAGACCCAGTTTTTAAGATATCGGTTAAACATAGTTTTGTTAAACCCAGAATTTATTCATCAATTCCTTTATGAATTTGGACATGTCTGAAAAAATTAATTCTCTGTTTAACTAAACTAAGTTTAACTGACATCTCAAAAACTGGGCCTAAGTCAAATATTTTGAAAGTTATAACTGTTAAAAAATCTAAATTTAGTTTAACTAAACTAAGTTTATTCAAACTAAATTTAACTAAACTCATTTTAACTGAACTAAGTTTTACTAAATTAAGTTAAACTAAACTATAGTTAGATTTATAATCGAGTTTTTCGATTGTCAATTAATCATAGGTTAGTTAAACCTGCGATTATTAAGATTTTAGTCATATATTTTGAAAGTTAAGACTGTTAAAATATCTCAACTTAGTTTAACAAAACTAAGTTTAACTAAACTAAGTTAAACTACACTAAGTTTAACTAAACTACGTTTAACTAAATTAAATTCACTGAACTTATTTTAACTAAATTAAGTTGAACTAAAATAAATTTATTTAAACTCAATTTAACTAAACTCAATTTAACTAAACTAAGTTTAACTAAACAATGTTTAAATAAACTAAATTTAACTAAATTAAGTCCAACTAATTTTAACTGAACTGAGTTCAACTTAACTAAATTTAACTAATTTAAGTTTGACTAAATTAAATTTAACTAAACTCTATTAAACTATAGTAAGTTTAACTAAATAAAGTTTAATTAAACTTAATTTGGCTGAACATATTTTACCGAAACTAAGTTTAACTAAAATAAGTTTAACTAAAGTAAGTTAAATTAAACTAACTTTAACTAAATTAAGTCCAACTAAACTACACTTATTTAACCTGATGTGAACTAAACTAAATTTAACTAAACTAAGTTTAACTAAATTAAGTTTACCTACGCAAGTTTAACTAAACCTAGTTTAAATAAACTGAATATAACTAAACCAAGTTTAGATAAACTCTGTGTAACTAAACTAGGTTCAACTAAACAAAATTAAATAAAACTAAGTTTAATTGATTAACTTAACTAAGTTTAATTAAGTTTGTTTGAACTAAATTAAAGTAAACTCAGTTTAACTGAACTATGCTTAAATTAACTACGTTGAACTAACTAAACTACTTTTAAATAAACTAAGTTTAACTTGGCTACGTTTAACGAAATAAACTAAGTTTAACTTAGCTAAGTTGAACTAAATAAACTACCTTTAACTAGATATAATAAGTTTAACTAAACTTAATTTAACTAAACTCACTCTAACCAAACTAAGTTTATCCAAACTAAGTTCGACTGAACTAAGTTTAACTAAACTAAGTTTAATTCAACTAAATTTAACTAAATCAAGTCCAACGAAAATAAATTTAACTAAACTGAGTTCATCTGAACTAAGTTTAACTAAATTAAGTTTAAATAAACTAAATTTAACTAAACCCAGTTCAATTAAACTATATTTAACTAAACTAAGTTCAACTAAACTAAATTTAACTAAACTAAAATTAATTGACATCCCCAAATCAACCAGTTTGCGATTATTATATTTTGATAGTTACGTGTTAGAAATCTATGTTTAGCTAAACTAACTTTACTTAAACTAAATTAACCGAAAGTAAGTTTAGCTAAACTTAGTTTAATGAAACTGAATTTAACGAAATCAAGTCCACCTGAACTAGGTTTTACTAAACTGAGTTCTACTAAACTAAATTGAACTAATTTAAGTTTAAATATATTAAGTTTAAATAAACTAAATTTAGCTAAACCAAGTTCGACTAAACTCAATTTAACAAAACTAAGTTCAACTAAACTAAATTTAACTAAACTAAATTTAGCTAATATAAGTTTAACTGTATTAAGTGAAAATAAACTAAATTTGACTAAACCAAGTTCAACTAAATTATATTTAACTAAACTAAGTTTAACAAATTAAGTTTAACTAAACTACATTTAACTAAACTAAGTTTAATTGACATTGGTAGTTACGTGTTAGTAATCTATGTTCAACTAAACTAAGTTTAATTAAACTAAGTTTATTTAAACTAAATTTAGCTAAAAAAGTTTAGCTAAACCAAGTTTAATTCAACTAAGTTTATTTATAATAAATTTAACTAAACTAAGTTTAAGTAATATAAGTTAAACTAAACTAAGTTAACTTAACTACGTTTAAGTAAATAAACTACGTTTAAATAAACTAAGATTAAGTTAGCTACTTTAACTAAGTAAACTACGTTAAAATAAACCATGACTTAACTACGTTTAAATTATTAAATAACTAAACAACGTTTGGCTAAACGTAGGTTAAATAAATTATGTTTAACTCAACTACGGTTAAATAAAATACGTTTAACTAAACTAAGTTAACTTTACTACTGTCAAGTAAATAAACTACGTTTAAATAAGCTAAGTTTAACTTAGCTACGTTTAATTAAGTAAACTACGTTTAAATACACTACAACTAAATAATTACATTTAAATAAACTAAGTTTAACTTAGCTACGTTTAACTAAGTAAACTACATTTAAATACACTACAACTAAATAATTACTTTTAAATAATTAAATAACTAAACTACGTTTGGCTAATCGTAGTTTAAATAAATACGTTTAACTGAACTTCAGTTAAATAAAATACGTTTAACTAAACTACGTCTAAATAAACTGCGTTTAACTAAACTATGTATTCAGAAACTACTTTTAACTAAACTGTGTATTCAGAAACTGCGGTTAACTAAACCAAGTTTAGCTAAATTAAGATAAACGCAAAAAGTCGAGTTTGCCATTATCATATTTTGAATAAAATAAGTTTAATTAAACTAAACTAAGTTCAACTAAACTAAGTTTAGCTAAACAAAGTGTAACTAAACCAAGATTAACTAAACTAAGTTTAACTGACATACCAAAAACTCGGCTAGACGTATATTATTTGACAAAATGTCATTAGTAGATCATTTCTAATGACATCCTACTGATAAGTCATACTGACTTAAATTGTATAAAAACTCAGCAGGTCTGACATGTCCCTAATTACGTTCTTAAGACAACTTCAAGAAATTTCCATCTTCAATGTTTAGAAATCCTTCTTTGAACATTTAAGTAAAGTTGAACGTTTATGAATTTTTTATATCATTAGAGTGGAAATTATAAAAACATTTTTAATTAATTTCTTATATATTCCATGTTTCAGAAATAATTTGGATAAAAGTCCATTGCATGCCGCCTCCAGCTATCAACAGCTACAATACAATAAAATAAATCAGCAGCAGCAGCAGCAGCAACAGTCATCCTCTGTCAATTCTGTTATACAACGTCATAACAATATCATATCTGCTACAGCTTACACGTCCTCCTCCATTTCCTCCTCTAACGGCCAGTCAAATACTACAACAACCTTAAGTCAACAGCAGCAGCATCAACAGGAGAAAGTTCTCAGTGTTAGTGGCAAAAAGAAATGCTCCCATTGTGGCGACGAATTAGGTAACTTATGCATCTATGTTGGTTGTGAGTGTTGAATGTTTAAATGTTAATCATAAAGTCGGAAAATCAGTCATTCCAAATTTAAAATCTTTAAAATCAGTTAAAAACAAGCTAGTTATGGTTAAAAATTACACTCATACACTCATAACCTCTTATACATTTTTATTATTTTTTTTTTGTCACGCATACATTTTCTAAAGGGGCTGGTTTTATAGTTTGTACTTAAACAAGTAAATACACATAATTGTTTTATGTTTTACTTGATATATTTTGTTTTTTTAAGCCGTTTTCAAGGCAAAATTATTTCATATCGTTCTTTGATAACGAAAAGTATTCCTTAAAAACATTTAACTGATATTAAATTGGATTAAAAACTGTATTTTTTCCACTTAAGTATTAACTATGAAAACTCTCCTTTAGAAAATTACACTAAACTTAAGTTGAAGTAAATGGTATTTTCAGAAATGTTTATACTTTTTTTTAGAAATTCTGGAAACTCTTGTTGGTTTCTGGCTTAATGCAACATAAGTTGTATTTAATTTTCAAGCTGGTTGCGATTTGTCTAAACTTATTTTAAATTTATATTTTATTCAAAAAATTTCAGTGAATATTGGAAATTTTTAAAATCATTTCTAAATTAATTTTATTTTTTCTTAAAGTTAAAGTAAAGTAGTAAGTTGGAATCAAAATTCAATTCCATTTTTTAAGTGCCGAGTTCAGTTTTTCCCGAAAATGATCTCCTGAAATCTTTTGCCAAGAGTTGTAGTCTCTGCTAAATATTATTTGCCAAAAAAAAAGGATTTTGATAAACTAGAGATCTTTAGCTTAAATTTTATAAGATTTCTTTGGATATATTTTATAGGCTGAGACTATTTCATATATTTCTGGCAAAATATAATTGAAGAGAAATCGATAAAATTCAGATTTGCTTTGAAATATCCGTTCAAAACCTGATGCCTTGATATACAATAACAGGTTTGCTGAAGAAAGTTTAGCGAAACAAGTAATAGCGCTCATGATAGGAATTGTCACAAAATCCGTAAAAATCACCAATTAAATGAAAAATTTAAATAAAAAATTTTATACGTAACCATCGTGATAACTCGAAAAACTAATGATACAAAAAACCATGACCCGAAATAGGGTCATAGGCATGTCATTGCACAGTTTTATTTAAATAACGTAAGGGCAATGAAACATAAAAAATTATAGAAGCGATATCTATCTATAATATTAATAGGCTAGGCAATTTCTTGTGACCGATGTTTTGTTCTACCGTTTTATCCCGATTTCGACCAAGCGTATATTATTTGAAAGGTATTTTTTCTTTTCAGCCATTTTGCAGATTTACAGATTTTTTAAATGTTTTCCTTTATTTTGAATAAATTGCATTTAAAGTTGCTACTAACACATACATAAAATTGTACAATGTTATGTGTGTGTTTATTAAATTTGTTAATGTGTTTGTAATAAAAATGAGTTTGTTTTTATGTGTTGATTTGTGAATTGGCTATAATTGATTAGCACACTTTTAGGGTCTTTATCTAATGAAAAATAAAATTTCCTTGAATTTGCACTCGAATTTCGAGGACTGGAATCTGGTAGTACTTATATAAAAGCTTTCTTGTTAGCAACACCATTTTTCAGAAATATATAAAAATAAAATAAATTTAAAATAAAACCATATTCTTTTCTAATCAATTAGTTTTTAAAAATAAAACTCAATGAATTAAAGTGTCGTAAAACGATTTGTGTAGAAAATTCGTCGAAAACTTCAAATGAAATAGTTTTACTCATTTAAGGACATGGGATTTAAAAAATATCCATTTATAAGACAGTTGAATTAGTGGAGAATAATATAAAAAAAACCTCTTAAAAGTTGAAACCATGCGCCATGGTGGAAAATCCTACCATTAGTTCGAAAGTAGATTTGAATGCCACAAAAACATGATCAAAAAATATTTGCAATCCGTAAACAGTGACAGAAAAAAAATCCCCCAGCTATCAGCGATCAAATGGAGGTTGCGTCAGCTTTCCTTCAACGTTTTCACTCAGTTTAAATCTGTGATGGATGAAGAAGTATCAAAATCAGTATCAGGAAGTATCCAAAAATTTCAAAAATATTATTATGGCTAATCTCCTAGGAGAGGATTAGCTCTACTGAAATTTAGAGCAAAATACCCTCGACGAAACAAAATAATTTTCTGGCTCAACTTAGTGTTTTTTAAGGCTATAATTGAAAGGATAAAAAGACGCGAATGGAATTTATGTCAAAAGAAATCAACTACATAATTTTTCCCAAAAAAAACATTTTAGTAAAATTGTAGATAAAGGTATATTAAAACGGTAGTCGTTTAAAAATGTTACCTTATTAATTCCAAAAATAAAAAAAGAACCTAAAACAAGTGATAACAAGAGCGTTAAATTCGGCTATGCCGAATATTTAAACCCTCCACCTGGATTTTACATTTACCTGTGTTGTACAAAATATTTGAAAAACTAAACAATTTGATAATCTTAATGCTAAATTATTAAAACCAACACTGAATATTTTAGTTCATATCTTGGTACAATGATAACCGATTTACTTCATTTTAAATACCAACCTGCTCGAAATAATTATTCCAAGCTTGCCCAGGTAAATGGTTTATTTTGTGAATGAGTTCAACAGACAGACTGATGGACGGACAGGCGGATTTTTTGTTATGTCGACCCGATTTGTTATAAGAATCGAGAATATATATACTTTATGGGTCGCAAATTAATTTTTCGGTGCATCAAAAATGGAATGACAAACTGATATATACCCTCTGCACAGTGGCGTGAAGGGTATAGAAGAGGGCGTTCAGAGGTCCATCGCTGAAGTTCCGAAAAACGTTCGTAAAGCAATTCGTTGTAGGGTTATTTTTTATTTTATTGTTTTTTTTTTTTGTAATTTTAAGACCATTAATAATTAAATAATAAATTAAAATTTTCCAAAGGAAAAACAATCACATATTTTCGGTCAGAATATGATTAGAAAAAAATTCGATCAAATTAAAATTTTTTTCAAATTTTAGCCAAAAGCTCTAAAACCTGAAAAAGTTATCAAATGAAGATTGCGTCAACTTAAAATTGCTTCAACGTTTCCTCTCAGCTTAAATGGAAGATATTTTAAATCCCGTGTCCATAAAAGAGTCAAAAAATTTCATATTTAGTTTTCGACGGATTTTCTTCACAAATTATTTTACGATACTTTAATTCATTGGGTTAGGTTATATTTCGAAACTAATTGATTGGAAAACAATATGATTTTATTTTTAATTTATTTCATTTTTATTTAATTTTCCAAGAAAAAAATGGCGTTGCTACCAGCATGATTCTTTATATCGCTTTCATAATTTTTTGCTTTTATCTATAACATTAATAGGCTAGGCGCTTTTTGTTACCGATGTTTTGTTCTATCGTTTTATCCCGATTTTGACCAAACGTATATTATTTGGAACGTATTTCTTTTAAGCTGTTCACCAGATTTAGAGATTTTTAAAGTTTTCCTTGATTTTAAGTAAATTGCGTTTAAAGTTGCTACTAACACATACATAAAATTATACATACTAGCAGATTCCAGCCCTCGAAATTCGAGTGAAAATTCTAGGAAATTTTATTTTTTCATTAATACCCTAAAGGTATGCTAATCAATTATAGCCAATTCACAAATCAACCCCAATTTAATAAACACACACATAGCATTGTATAATTTTATGTATGTGTTAGTAGCAACTTTAAATGCAATTTACTCAAAATAAAGGAAAAAATTTAAAAATCTGTAAATCTGCAAATCGGCCAAAATGAAATACCTTTCAAATAATATACGTTGGGTCAAAATCGGGATAAAACGGTAGAAGAAAGCATCGGTCACAAGAAATCGCCTAGACTATTAATATTATAGATGTTATGTGTGTGTTTATTAAATTTTTAATGTGTTGGTTAATGAGTTTGTTATCTTATTTGTGAATTGGCTAAGTTGAAAGATAAGGTCGCCTAGAAATTGCACTCGAATTTCGAGCGCTGGAATCTGCTAGTTTAAATAAAACTTTGCAAAGACATGCGCGGAACAAACGCGTTCTTCTTATTTCGCATCCTAGAAATCGAATTGAGTGATTAGATTTTTGAGTTATCACGATGGTTACACAGAAATTTTTATTTGGTTGGTGATTTTTAGGCGACTTAGCTGGTTTTTACGGTCTGTATCTGGTACGGTGTTGGTTTTTTCAGTAAACTTTCTTCAGCAAAGTTATTCGGAATAATACATGCTAAAAATTGTAGGAACACACCAAACCCAAAACAAGTAAGAAAATTATAGTCGGTCTAGACCGACTATGGATACCCTATACCATGCGTTTAGAGACCCTATCTCTTCGGTCCAACTAATTGGATATAGCAAATAAGCATAAACCAAATTTGAGTGGCATTTTTATTTATTTTTTCGCTGTAGATATGCAAAAGTTCATATCGGATACTATATTTATATGGGGACTAGGTCGAAAAATGCACCGATCCTGACCATATTTGGTAAAGTCACTTATACTGTGAAAAAATATATACAAACCAAATTTGAGAAAAATCTGTGCAACCGTTTTGTGTTTTGATAGATTTAAGTGAAGATCGGGAAGCAGCTCTATATGGGCCTATGACTAAGAATTTTCCCATAATGATTATTTTTAAACTACTGATTAATAGATGTAATAAACAAATACAAACCCAATTTGTCTGAGATCTATATGATAATTTTGAACTTATGGCAATTTATGTCGATTTCATAGGGGTCATTTGTATGGGGACTAGGTCTGAACATGGACCGATTCTCACCAATTTCAATAGCGTTCATCCCATGACCGATGAAAGCTTATATACTAAATTTCATCAAAATATATTCATATTTGCGACCTGTAGTTTGATTACAAGCTTTACATGGATACACAGACGGACGGACGGACATTGCTATTTCGACTCAAAAAGTGATTCTGAGTCGATCAGTACAATTAAAGGCCCATTTACACGATACCACTCAGTCGTATGATTTTTCGAAATAAAAATCCGATGAAATTCATTGGACTGTCGTAAAGTCGTACCGGCATTATTTCTGGATACTTAGGCCATTTACACCATCACACTCAAGCCTTATGAAAACAGCTGTTTAGAATAAGAAGCAAATTTATTTTGAAATTTATATTTTATTTCCACTTTCTTTGGTTTTGTTTACATTTTTTTAATATTACAAAAAAAAAACTCTGGTCCGATGAAAATGCAAGTTTTTAGAAATGTTTCTAAAACCATCGGACTTCGAAAATAAAATCCTACAGACTTTCATCTTCATAACATAAGCTTTTTACATGATACGACTTTTTCATAATACTCGACTTTTTGACAGGTCGTATTACAAAGTGTGATAGTGTAAACTGGCCTTAAAGATGGGTCTAGGACGAATATTTTTGGTTGTTACAAACAGCAGCACAAAGTCAAACCACATAGTGGTATAGGGTATACATATAGGTTTACCCATATTTTTGCCGTTATAGAAAAAATTTAAAAACAAAATATAAAATTCTAGATTTCGAATAGATAATCGGGCAGTTACATTAGGACGTTTCACTGAATTATTTTTTTTTTTTTGCAACACATAAAGGAATGTGAATTCTTAAGGCCAAAACGATTTATGAGAATTTTTAAAGATTTTTTGGAGATAGGCTAAAATCGGATGTATCCGAAAAAAATTAGGTTGGGGAAACATGAAATTTTCAAACATTTTTTTTTTCTCTCGTCCTTATTTTCACAAATCACTTCTACAGAGTGCTAACGTAAAATTATTTCCGTTAGATAGGCTTTCAAAAAACCTTTCATTTGCAAATAATCAGTCTGTGGCACCCCCCATATAGAGTAAATATTAAATGTCATATATTTGGAGTACTGTAATAGTGACTTTGCGTCATCCCATAAGTTATTCGCATGGTTAGTCGAACAGAAAATGGGCGTGATCGGAGCAGTGGGTGTGGCACCGCTCATACAAAGTAAATATATACTTTGAAAGGAAAATCCTTAACACTTTGTGAGTAGTCAGATAAAAAATGGGCAGTGTAGGTTTAGTGGGCGTGGCACCTCCTACACAAAAAAAATATGAAGTAGTATGAAGGCGAAAGTCTTGAAAATTTTGACAAGTGCATTATTTACCAATGTCAGTAGTCGTGGAAAATACGAGCGGAATCGCTAAATTCAAAGATCGCCTAAATCAAAAAACGCCAAAATTTAAAAATATCGAAAAAATTAAAATCGCCAAAAACATAAATCTGCAAAATCAAAAATCGACAAAATTAAACAAGCACTAAAATCAAAAAATCGCCAAAAATTAAAAATCGCTAAAATAAAAAAATTGCCAAATGATATTCTAAATTTAAGGGCAATCGTTAAGTTGTGCCGGATTTAATTTCGAAAATCCATGTCTTTCTCATGGGCAATATAAACATGCATGTGTCATTCCATTCCACGTAGTCATGAAATTTGTGCTAAAATATGCAAATTTCTTGATGGGGTTCAAATTAACGGAATTTCGCAAATCTACCTAACGCATGTAATTTTATGCCCAAATATTTGCCGATTTGTCTAGTAATTCCGATTTGAACTTTTAATATACTTCATTATTTCTTTTACTCAAAGTGCCCCTTAAACAAATAATTTTTAAAGCGATTAAATTTTATTTGTAGGCTGGTCTGGTCTGGAGAAAAGCAGAAAAAAAATTATATATCAAATCCTCATTTTTTTTAATAAAATCGACTCCATACCGAGCTTCAAAAAATCTATAAAAAAAATTCGCAAAAAATTTTTTTTTATTATTAGGGCCATATGAACTCACATTCCGCTTTAAGAGTTGCAAAAAATAAAATAAAAACGCTTTTGCTGAAAAGCCCTAATGTGCATGGCAACAAATGTTTTCAGTGTTTGACGTCATAAACAAAAATATAACAAGTGTTTATTCTAAAAATCATAATTGCAAATTGCTTGCCAAATCCATGGCTTTTTCTTTCTAAATTTATCCAATTTTACATATTTAAATTTGAAAATCAAATTTTTCTGACTTGACGACACATAATAATATATGCCAGTGTTACCAATTTGCAGTTTTTTTCGTCTAGATTTATGGGCTTTTCTAGTTGAGGTGAATTTTTCAATTATCACATCATATAAAATAATTATTTTTTTACAGTACTGTAAACGTCCAAGTTAATATATTACTATAATCGTGATAAAAAGTAAAGTATATTTTTAGCCACATTATCCTGAAAGTGAAACTCATATGCCCGTTTTCTCAATAGGCGATTATCTTTTATACCAACGAGAAACTGCCGATTAAAGAAATTTGGTTTTCTCAATGCCTGGTTTGCTTCTAATTTGTCGCAAAGCTAACCGGCACTCATCTGCCAATTATTAATTTATCGTACAGATAAATTATTCTCCCATATCAGTTTTGAGAGGCATTGCCAACTGAAAATAATTCTCCCAACTTTCATACGTATTTTGAGAGGCATTGCCAACTGAAAATAATGTTTTTGTCGGTACATTGAGAAAACCAAAATTGTTAACCGGCAGTTTATCGGTCCAATAAATTTATGTCCTGGTTAAGTAACAGGCAGTTTGACGATACATTGAGAAAACCGGCAATAGACTTTAATCGAGGGGTTTTGGAATTTTGTTTTCTTTGTACTAAATTTGATAAAAAAAAATATAATATTTCGATATAAAAATTTATAGGGTTTTTATTTTACCGATCGACTGAGAATCACTTTTTCAGTCGCTTTAGCGATATTCTACCGTACGTGTGTCCGTCCGTCCGTCTGTGTGTCCATGTCAACATTATAATCAAACTTAAGGTCGCACATATGAATATATTTTGATGAAAACCGGCGCATGTTCAGACCTAGTGCCCATACAAATGACACCTATAAGATCAACTTAAATTGCCATAAGATCCAAATTATCATATAGATCTCCTTCAAATTGGGTTTGTGTGTGTTTCTTACGCCCATTAATCAGTAGTCCAAAAAAACCCTACAGGACAATTCTTACTCATAGCCACCATATAAAGCTTCTTGCTACCCGATCTTCACTTAAATCTATTAAAAAACAAAAAAATATTGAACAGATTTTTCTCAAACTTGGTTTATTCATGTTTTACCAAAAAATAAATGACTTTAACAAATATGGTAAGGATCGGTCCATTTTTCGACCTGGTCCCCATGTAAATATGGCATCCGATATGAACTTTTTCAAATCTGCAGGCAAAAAAATCAATAAAAGTTCCACTCAGATATGGTTTATGTTTATTTTTTATAAACAATTAGTAGGATCCAAGACCAATTCCCGAAACGCATGGTATAGGGTAAGGCATAGTTGGCCTAAATCGAATATAATTTTTTACTTGTTTATTTTTGAAAAACGCCTTAACATATGGATTTTTTTTAAAAATATTTTTGGGGGAAATAAAAGAAGCTCCTAGCACACTGATATATATATTGAACTTTATACAATTTGAAATAATTTAGTCATGCAATTGAACACTTTTGATTTTTATGAGATAATGTATTATTCTAAAAGAATAGAATATTTTGCCAGATAATTAAGATCTATATTATTTGTTTTTTTTTTAACTTTAGCATAGCTGTAACCACTGCGCAATCAGCTTTAATATTATTTTTTTCGCACCAAATACGATTTACTTTTCAAAATTACTCTTCAAATCGTAATTGTATTATTCATTTTCATCATATTTCTTTATAAGTTGCTGAATTAATTAAAAAATTAATTTAAATTCTATATTTTCTCCTTACATGCCTTTCATAATTTTGGATTATTATTTTTTTTTTTTAATAAATTTTTGTGTTTATTCTTTTTTTTAATAATTGTTGTGTTCTACAGATTTGGGTTGCACACAAGATAAATGTCGTCATACTCATCGAGAATTGAAATATATTGTTTGGGTGTAGTTTAAATCATTTTATTTTATGTTTTTAACCATTTAGATCGATAAAATGAAATACTATTTTTTGTTTCTTTTTATTTTAACAATATTTTATTTCTATAAATGAAAATTTAAAACAAAAAATCTGTTCCAAAACCAAGAAATTTGCAATATAAAAATTAACAAAATACATATTTTAAATTCACCCACCTTCTAAGCACTGGATGTGCTGACCTATGTTCTTTAATAGACGAGTATATTTTTCGAACTTCTTTTTTACAAAATTTCAGGAACTTTAAAGGAAAGTTTAAGAGGGAATTTACACAAGGGCTTCCACGCAGGCTTTTTCTTCAATTCTCTTTTGAAGATGATACGAGTACGTAAATCCCCGTGCATTTACATGGAGCGTGTTTGGGTGCAAATACTCTTGATTTTGACGTTTATTTTGTCAATCTTTTTCATTTGTTCATTCACATAAACAACGTAAAAACTTAATAAAATCACTTTAAACGTTTTTTTTTTATAAAATCACTTGTCACTTTGTTGAGATTAGAATAAGAATAAAACAACTTGTCAAGAATAAGAAAGAGGGTAGAAAGAAATGTCAAAAAATCTTCAAAAATTAGAAAACGAAACTTTTTTTCTACCCCACTTTCCTCTCTGCCCCATTTGCCTATAAACACGAAGCCTTTTCATGCAAGTTGGAAACGCGCCGTGTAAATGGCCTCTAAGACTTATTCTTTAACATAAACCTTTGTTTAATGACAGAAAAATTTCGCAATGAAAATCATCATAATCTTATTAACTTTATTTTATAATGCTATACTTGTCTAATTCAAAACGAAATGGAACTGGCCTTTTTGTTATTAGAGCATATTCTGTGAGCGGCTTACCTAGTGTCAAAGCAACTAAAGATTTTACGTAAACGGTTTCATAGTTAACGATTAAATAAGTTTAAATAATGACAAAATTTTTATTTACAAACATATACAAATCAAAAATTAAAAAAAAGACGTAAATAGTACCTTTTATAAAATAAGTACTTTTTATAAAAAAAGTGCATTTTATAAAAATAGTACTTTTTATAATAAAGTACCTTTTGTATAAAAGTACTTTTAATAAAAAAGTACCTTATTAAAAAATTATCTTTTATAAAAAACTAATTTTTATAAAAAAGTAACTTTTATAAAAAAAGTACCTTTTATAAAATAAGTACCTTTTATAAAAAAGTACATTCTATATAAAAAATGCCTCCTATTAAAAAATAGTTTTTATAAAAACTTTTATAAAGAGGTACCTTGTATAAAAAATTATTTTTTATAAAAAAAAGTACCTTTGATAGAAAAGTACATTTTATAAAAAAAGTACCTTTTATAAAACATTATCTTTTATAAAAAAGTAATTATTATAAAAAAGTACCCTTTATAAAAAAGTACCTTTAATAAAAAAGTACTTTTTTGTAAAAAGTACTTTTTATAAAAATGTACATTCTATATAAAAAATCTTTCTATTCAAAAAGTATTTTTTATAAAAAAAAAACTTATAGAAAAGTACCTTGTTCAAAAATTATCTTTTATAAAAAAGTACCTTTTATTAAAACGTAACTTTAACAAAAATAGTACGTTTTAGAATAAAGTACCTTCTGTAAAAAAGTACTTTTTAAAAAAAGTGCCTTTTATAAAAATTATCTCTTATAATAAAGTACCTTTTGTATAGAAGTACTTTTTATAAAAAAGTACCTTATTAAAAAATTATCTTTTATAAAAAACTAATTTTTATAAAAAAGTAACTTTTATAAAAAAGTACCTGTTATAAAATAAGTACCTTTTATAAAAAAGTACATTTTATAAAAAGTACATTCTATATAAAAAATGCCTTTTATTAAAAAATAGTTTTTATAAAAACTTTTATAAAGAGGTACCTTGTATAAAAAATTATTTTTTATAAAAAAAGTACCTTTGATAGAAAAGTACATTTTATAAAAAAAAGTACCTTTTATAAAACATTATCTTTTATAAAAAAGTATTTGTTACAAAAAAGTACCTTTTATAAAAAAGTACCTTTAATAAAAAAGTACTTTTTTGTAAAAAGTACTTTTTATAAAAATTTACATTTTATATAAAAAATCTTTCTATTCAAAAAGTAATTTTTATAAAAAAAAAACATAAAAAAGTACCTTGTTCAAAAATTATCTTTTATAAAAAAGTACCTTTTATTAAAAGGTACCTTTTACAAAAATAGTACGTTTTGGAATAAAGTACCTTCTGTAAAAAAGTACTTTTTAAAAAAGTGCCTTTTATAAAAATTATCTCTTATAATAAAGTACCTTTTGTATAGAAGTGCTTTTTATAAAAAGTACCTTTTATAAAAAATTATCTTTTATAGAAAAGTAATTTTTAGTAGTACATTCTGTATAAAAAATACCTTCTATTAAAAATAATTTTTATAAAAATTTTATAAAAATATACCTTGTATAAAAAATTATCTATTATAAAAAAGTACTTTTCCTAGAAAGTTCATTTTTTAAAAAAGTACCTTTTATAAAAAATTATCTTTTATAATAAAGTAATTGTTATAAAAGTAACTTTTATAAAAAATTACCTTTAATAAAAATTTACTTTTTACAAAAAATTACTCGTTATAAAAATGTACATTCTATACAAAAAATACCTTCTTTTATAGAAAAAATACCTTGTACAAAAAATATCTTTTATAAAAAAGTACATTTTATAAAAAATTATCTTTTATAAAAAAGTACCTTTTTATTATAAAGTACCTTTTATAAAAATAGTACTTTTTAAAATAAAGTACCTTCTGTAAAAAAAGTACTTTTTATAAAAAAGTAACTTTTATAAAAATTATCTCTTAAAAAAAAGTACCTTTTGAATAAAAGTACTTTTTATAAAAGTACCATTTATAAAAAATTATCTTTTATAAAAAAGTAATTTTTATAAAAATGTAATTTTTATAAAAAAGTACATTTTATAAGAAAGTACCTTTTATAAAAAAGTACCTTTTATAAAAAAAGTACGTTTTATAAAAAAGTACCTTTTTTAAAGCGTACCTTTAATAAAAAAGTACTTTTTGTAAAAAGTACATTCATTATAAAAAAAACCTTCTATTAAAAATAATTTTTATAAAATCTTTTATAAAAAAGCACCTTTTTTATAAGAAAGTATTATTAAAAATTATTAAAAAGTACCTTTTATAAAAATTGTATTTTTTAAAATAAAGTACCTTCTTAAAAATAAGTATTTTTTATAAAAAAGTAACTTTCATAAAAATTATATCTTAAAAAAAAGTACCTTTTGTATAAAAGTACTTTTTATAAAAAGTACCATTTATAAAAGATTATCTTTTATAAAAAAGTAATTTTTATAAAAATGTAATTTTTATAAAAAAGTACATTTTATAAAAAAGTACCCTTTATAAAAAAGTACCTTTTATAAAAAAAGTACGTTTTATAAAAAAAGTACCGTTTATAAAGAGTACCTTTAATAAAAAAGTACTTTTTATAAAAAGTACATTCATTATAAAAAAACCTTCTATTAAAAATAATTTTTATAAAATCTTTTATAAAAAAGCACGTTTTTTATAAGAAAGTACCTTTTATAAAAAATTATCTTTTATAAAAAAGTAATTGTTATAAAAAAACACCTTTTATAAAAAAGTAATTGTTATAAAAAAGTACCTTTTATAAAAAAGTAGTTGTTATAAAAAAAACACCTTTTATAAAAAAAGTACCTTTTATAAAAAAGTACCTCTTATAAAAAAGTACCTTTAATAAAAAAGTACCCCTTACAAAAAAGAACCTTTTATAAAAAAGTATCTTTTATAAAAAAGTACCTTTTATAAAAAAGTAAAGGTACACTTTTTTAAATGTACTTTTTAAAAATGTAATTTTTTAAAAGGTCCTTTTTTAAGATGCCCTTTTTAAATTATACTTTTTTTAAGTACTGCTTTAAATGGTACTTATTTTAAAAGGTACATACTTGTTTAAAATTTACTTTTTTTTAAAAGTACTTGTTTTTAAAGGTAATTTTTTAAAAGTTACTCTTTTAAAAGGATCTTTTTTAAAGTACTTTTTTAAATGTACTTGTTAATGACCGTTTTTTAATATACCTCATTTCAAAAGTACTTATTTTTAAAGGTTTTTTTTTTGTTTAAGTTACTTTTTAACTGTACTTTTTAATAGTCCTTTTTAATATACCTTTTTTTTACCTTTTTAAAAGGTACCTTTTTTAAAGGTACTTACTTTAAAGGTACTTTTTTAAAGGTACTTTTTTAAAGGTACTTTTTTAAAGGTACTTTTTTAAAGGTACTTTTTTTTAAGGTACTTTTTAAAGGTCCTTTTTTAAAAAGTTCCTGTTTTAAAAGATCCTTTTTAAAAGGTCCTTTCTTAAAAATACTTTTTTAAAATAATAAAGCTACTTTTTCAGAAGTTTCTTTTTTAAAATCTTCTTTCTTTAAAGGTTCTTTTTTTAAACGATACTTTTTAAAAAGTCCATTTTTAAAAAATTCATTTTTTAAGGCAGTATTTTTGCAGTAGTTTTTACAAAGGCATATTTTTTTCATAAAAGTACTTTTTTAAAAAGGTGCTATTTTTTAAGGTACATTTTAATGAAGTTTTGTATAAGAATTCAAAGAAAATAAAATTATTTGCCCGATCGGCCCAGGTTTTATGCCAAGACCAGTCAAATAGTTTTAATGTGCAAATTTCTTGGTTTAAACAATAATTTTGATAATAAAATGTGAATTTAGTAAAGAAATAAAACACAACCTTACCAAAATTTTTCATTTAATGTTTTATATTTTTTAGTTTTTATAATTTTTTTTATAATTTTTTTTATTTAATTTTTTTGTTTTGTTTTGTTATTTTTTATAAATTTCATTTAGGACGTGGAGCTGCTATGATTATTGAATCATTATTATTGTTCTATCACATCAACTGTTTCAAATGCTGTGTCTGTCATGTCCAGCTGGGCGATGGACTCAACGGTACCGATGTTCGGGTGCGTAATCATAAGTTACACTGTCAAAATTGTTATTCAAGTGATGATGGCATTAAATTTAGTTGTGTTTGAAAATAATTTACACAAGAATTAAGTAAAAAAAAATATATATTGAATATATAAATGTTGTTATTGTTTATAAATTAAGGCTTTAAAGAATATCGTATACATACACACATAAAACATGAAAAATATTACAAACATACATACATATATCATTTAAACAGACAGACATATAAACTTACATATTTGTTAACCAAGTTAATGTAATAATGTAGACAAAATTTATTAAGATATGAAAAATATTTTTTTCTTTTTGGAAATTTTTTATAAAATCCATAAATGTTTGTTCATCAAAAGAAACAAAAAAAAATTATTAAACATTTTTTAAAAATGTTTTCGATTTATAACTTATTGGTGTCTTTTTTACAAACACAAAAATATGGCTCTTCCTCTGTCTCTCTCTCTCTCTCTTCTATATATTTTTCTAATTTAAATGACTTTAATATAAAAATCTTATTATATATTTAAAAAAGATTTTTGCAATATTTAAAAAATAATTTTACATATAAAACTTAATTGCTTGAAATCTATATGGAGTGTTACAATTGCAAAAACAAAAAAAAAAAAGAGTTTATGAAGTTTAATGATAAAAAAAAATAAATGGTAACTGTTATTGATTGAAATACATAAAATAAATTATGCAAAAAACATAAATTTTTTAAATTTATATATTTTAACAAACTTATCAAATATGTTTATCAAAAAAAAATTGTATCATATTTTTATTTAATTTAAACTAATTTTTCTTTATATTTATGAATAAGTTAATTTTAAAAAATATAAAAGAAAACCTTTAATCTCTTCCCATTGGCTTAAATGTAAATTTTTTAAACAAATTAAATTTTTTTAAAAATTGTTTCAATTTCTTTAACTTGTTGGCCTTCTCTTTATTAAATTATTTTATTTAATTATTAAAAAAAAAATATTTATAAATAATGACAAAAAAAAAGTTTATTGTAATTTTGTTCTAAAATTTTCATGGTTTTTTTTTTGTAATATTCTACATTTCTATATAATTTACTTTGATATATTGATTGAAACTAAAGAAAAAAACTAATATTTTATACGAAACAAAAAAAAATAATTATATATTATTATTTTTATTTTTAAAATTTGTATGTTATTCTTTATTATCATAATCATTTTTAAGATTTAACAATTTATATTTCTGTAAAAAGGTATACTTGAATTATTATTATTACTATATTTTTATCTTTTCGAAATTGTTAGTTGTTTAATCACAAATCAATAAAAAAAAAATACACAAAATCATTAATTATCGAATTTTTATTTTTCCTATTGTTCCTAGCCAGTAATTTTGGCCATTGATTACAGATTATAACTTTAAAAATGCTTAGTTATTTATTTTTTAAATAGGGGATTTTCCAAATGTACGTTCTTAAACAAACTCAAAAGAAAAAAAATATTGTTTGTTTTGGGGGTACTCGGGAAATTGTTTTCTAGTTTTTATATTTTACATTTTGTACTGAGAATAACTAGAAGAACTAAAAAAACAAAGTTAAAAAAACATACTAAAAAAAATTTTGTAAAATTTTATATAGTAAAATCGGGATTCTACTCTTTCGACGGAATACGAATAAAAAGTAAATTTAAAAAAAAATTAAAGAATTTATTTAAAAATATTTGTAAATTTTATAGTAGTCAAAATTTAGTAAAGGGGTAACCTTTTCTAATCTATATTTTTTTGGTTGTGCAGATGTTGTTTAAATGGTCTTGAAATGAACTGATGTTGTTATTTTTAAGAATAATTAAACAATTTATAAAAAATTTTATAGGAGTCAAAATTTAGTATAGGGGGTAACTGATTTTGTTATTTTTAAGAATAATTAAACAATTTATAAAAAAAATTTATAGTTGTCAAAATTTAGTAAAGGGGGTAACCTTTTCTAATTTAAAAAAACATTTTTTTTTGTGCAGATGTTGTTTAAATGGTTTTGAAATGAACTGATTTTGTTATTTTTAAGAATAATTAAACAATTTATTAAAAAAATTTATAGTTGTAAAAATTTAGTAAAGGGGGTAACCTTTTCTAATTTAAAAAAAATTTTTTTTTTTTGTGCAGATGTTGTTTAAATGGTCTTGAAATGAACTGATGTCAAAATTTAGTAAAGGGGGTAACCTTTTCTAATTTTAAAAAAACATTTTTTTTTTGTGCAGATGTTGTTTAAATGGTCTTGAAATGAACTGATGTTGTTATTTTTAAGAATAATTAAACAATTAATAAAAAAAATTTATAGTTGTCAAAATTTAGTAAATTTCAAATTAAAAAAAAATTTTTTTTTTGTGCAGATGTTGTTTAAATGGTTTTGAAATGAACTGATTTTGTTATTTTTAAGAATAATTAAACAATTTATTAAAAAAATTTATAGTTGTCAAAATTTAGTAAAGGGGGTAACCTTTTCTAATTTAAAAAAACATTTTTTTTTTGTGCAGATGTTGTTTAAATGGTCTTGAAATGAACTGATGTCAAAATTTAGTAAAGGGGGTAACCTTTTCTAATTTAAGAAAACATTTTTTTTTTTTGTGCAGATGTTGTTTAAATGGTCTTGAAATGAACTGATGTTGTTATTTTTAAGAATAATTAAACAATTAATAAAAAAAATTTATAGTTGTCAAAATTTAGTAAATTTCTGATTTAAAAAAAAATATTTTTTTTTTTTGTGCAGATGTTGTTTAAATGGTCTTGAAATGAACTGCTGTTGTTATTTTTAAGAATAATTAAACAATTTATAAAAAAAATTTATAGTTGTCAAAATTTAGTAAAGGGGGTAACCTTTTCTAATTTAAAAAAACATTTTTTTTTTTGTGCAGATGTTGTTTAAATGGTCTTGAAATGAACTGATGTCAAAATTTAGTAAAGGGGGTAACCTTTTCTAATTTTAAAAAAACATTTTTTTTTGTGCAGATGTTGTTTAAATGGTCTTGAAATGAACTGATGTTGTTATTTTTAAGAATAATTAAACAATTAATAAAAAAAATTTATAGTTGTCAAAATTTAGTAAATTTCAAATTAAAAAAAATTTTTTTTTTTGTGCAGATGTTGTTTAAATGGTTTTGAAATGAACTGATTTTGTTATTTTTAAGAATAATTAAACAATTTATTAAAAAAATTTATAGTTGTCAAAATTTAGTAAAGGGGGTAACCTTTTCTAATTTAAAAAAACATTTTTTTTTTGTGCAGATGTTGTTTAAATGGTCTTGAAATGAACTGATGTCAAAATTTAGTAAAGGGGGTAACCTTTTCTAATTTAAGAAAACATTTTTTTTTTTGTGCAGATGTTGTTTAAATGGTCTTGAAATGAACTGATGTTGTTATTTTTAAGAATAATTAAACAATTAATAAAAAAAATTTATAGTTGTCAAAATTTAGTAAATTTCTGATTTAAAAAAAAATATTTTTTTTTTTGTGCAGATGTTGTTTAAATGGTCTTGAAATGAACTGCTGTTGTTATTTTTAAGAATAATTAAACAATTTATAAAAAAAATTTATAGTTGTCAAAATTTAGTAAAGGGGGTAACCTTTTCTGATTTAAAAAAAAATATATTTTTTTTTTGTGCAGATGTTGTTTAAATGGTATTGAAATGAACTGATTTTGTTATTTTTAAGAATAATTAAACAATTTATTAAAAAAATTTATAGTTGTCAAAATTTAGTAAAGGGGGTAACCTTTTCTAATTTAAAAAAAAATATTTTTTTGTGCAGATGTTGTTTAAATGGTCTTGAAATGAACAGATTTTGTTATTTTTGAGAATAATTAAACAATTTATAAAAAAAATTTATAGTTGTCAAAATTTAGTAAAGGGGGTAACCTTTTCTGATTTAAAAAAAAATAATTTTTTTTTGTTGTGCAGATGTTGCTTAAATGGTTTTGAAATGAACTGATTTTGTTATTTTTAAGAATAATTAAACAATTTATAAAAAATTTTATAGTTGTCAAAATTTAGTAAAGGGGGTAACCTTTTCTGATTTAAAAAAAAATATATTTTTTTTTTGTGCAGATGTTGTTTAAATGGTATTGAAATGAACTGATTTTGTTATTTTTAAGAATAATTAAACAATTTATTAAAAAAATTTATAGTTGTCAAAATTTAGTAAAGGGGGTAACCTTTTCTAATTTAAAAAAAAATATTTTTTTGTGCAGATGTTGTTTAAATGGTCTTGAAATGAACAGATTTTGTTATTTTTGAGAATAATTAAACAATTTATAAAAAAAATTTATAGTTGTCAAAATTTAGTAAAGGGGGTAACCTTTTCTGATTTAAAAAAAAATAATTTTTTTTTTTGTGCAGATGTTGTTTAAATGGTCTTGAAATGAACTGATTTTGTTATTTTTAAGAATAATTAAACAATTTATAAAAAAAATTTATAGTTGTCAAAATTTAGTAAAGGGGGTAACCTTTTCTAATTTAAAAAAAAATATTTTTTTGTGCAGATGTTGTTTAAATGGTCTTGAAATGAACAGATTTTGTTATTTTTGAGAATAATTAAACAATTTATAAAAAAAATTTATAGTTGTCAAAATTTAGTAAAGGGGGTAACCTTTTCTGATTTAAAAAAAAATATTTTTTTTTTTGTGCAGATGTTGTTTAAATGGTCTTGAAATGAACTGATGTTGCTATTTTTAAGAATAATTAAACAATTTATAAAAAATTGTGTAGGAGTCAAAATTTAGTAGGGGGTTACCTTTTCTAATTAAAAAATAATTTTTTTTTTTTGTGCAGATGTTGTTTAAATGGTCTTGAAATGAACTGATTTTGTTATTTATAAGAATAATTACACAATTTATTATAAAAATTTATAGTTGTCAAAATTTAGTAAAGGGGGTAACCTTTTTATTTAAAAAAAAAATAAATTTTTTTGTTTGTTAGATTTATCGTCATTTTTCAGACATATTGCAATTACTACTGTAATTAATATGCAATTTTAATTTTGTTTAAATGGTGCGGTTTTGTTGTGCAGATGTTGCTTAAATGGTCTTGAAATGAACTGATTTTGTTATTTTTAAGAATAATTAAACAATTTATTCAAAAAATTTATAGTTGTCAAAATTTAGTAACCTTTTCTAATTTAAAAAAAAATATTTTTTTTTGTTGTGCAGATGTTGCTTAAATGGTTTTGAAATGAACTGATTTTGTTATTTTTAAGAATAATTAAACAATTTATAAAAAATTTTATAGTTGTCAAAATTTAGTAAAGGGGGTAACCTTTTCTGATTTAAAAACAAAATAATTTTTTTTTTGTGCAGATGTTGTTTAAATGGTCTTGAAATGAACTGATTTTGTTATTTTTAAGAATAATTAAACAATTTATTAAAAAAATTTATAGTTGTCAAAATTTAGTAAAGGGGGTAGGTAACCTTTTCTAATTTAAAAAAAAAAATTTTTTTTGTGCAGATATTGTTTAAATGGTATTGAAATGAACTGATTTTCTGATTTAAAAAAAAAATAATTTTATTTTTTTGTTGTGCATATGTTGCTTAAATGGTCTTGAAATAAACTGATTTTGTTATTTTTAAGAATAAACAATTTATAACAAAAATTTTATAGGAGTCAAAATTTAGTAAAGGGGGTAACCTTTTTGATTTAAAAAAAATAAATTTTTTTGTTTGTTAGATTTATCGTAATTTTTCAGACATATTGCAATTACTACTGTAATTAATATGCATTTTTAATTTTGTTTAAATGGTGGGTGGTAAAGAAGAAAAAAGCATATATTTCAATGTTCAATAAATCGCTGATGAAGGCTGAAATGCCAGAAACCGGTCCGATTAAGAATACAGTGCAGTTATGAATTTTTGAAATATATGCTTTCTTCTTCTTTACCACGCACCATTTAAATAAATTTTTTTTTGTTGTGCAGATGTTGCTTGGTCTTGAAATGAACTGATTTTGTTATTTTTAAGAATAATTAAACAATTTATTAAAAAAATTTATAGTTGTCAAAATTTAGTAAAGGGGGTAGGTAACCTTTTCTGATTTAAAAAAAAATATTTTTTTTTTGCAGATGTTGTTTAAATGGTTTTGAAATGAACTGATTTTGTTATTTTTAAGAATAATTAAACAATTTATAAAAAATTTTATAGGAGTCAAAATTTAGTAAAGGGGGTAGGTAACCTTTTCTGATTTAAAAACAAAATAATTTTTTTTTTGTTGTGCAGATGTTGCTTAAATGGTTTTGAAATGAACTGATTTTGTTATTTTTAAGAATAATTAAACAATTTATAAAAAATTGTATAGGAGTCAAAATTTAGTAAAGGGGTAACCTTTTCTGATTTAAAAAAAAATAATTTTTTTTTTGTTGTGCAGATGTTGCTTAAATGGTTTTGAAATGAACTGATTTTGTTATTTTTAAGAATAAACAATTTATAACAAAAATTTTATAGGAGCCAAAATTTAGTAAAGGGGGTAACCTTTTTGATTTAAAACAAGTAAGAGTGTTAAATTCGGCTGTGCCGAATCTTTGATACCCTCCACCTCGGTTTGAGTCTTGATAATAAATGTAAATGAAAAAGTAAACAATTTGTTAAACTTAATACCAAATTATTTCAGCAAATTCTTTGGGTTGGTTTTCTTCTTTTCTATTATTTCGGATATATTTCGGTGTTTGCTTTTTGGTCATCGTGGTTGCTGATCGGCATGCATTTTGGTTATATACCTATATGCATGCGTTTCCGGTTATATGACATAACTTCTCGTTTAATTTAGTTTTTGCTAATTAAATAGCTCGCCCTAACCTCCATTGCAAAGGTAATGGTTGTGTAGAGTGGCTATATGCATTAAATCGTGCTAATTGGAGATGGCTGTATAGTTTCTTTTAACTGGCCAAATATTTCTTCATTGTGGCCATATAGGTCGGATGGAGTAACAAAATAATAACCAAAAAAAAAAAAGCTCTCTCAACTTTTTTTTAAAATATTGCCATATTTTGAAAACATAGAGAATAAATTTATAATAATAAATAATCAAATTAGGGATGAAAAACGCAAAAAACGAAAAGTCCCAAACATTTTAAATAAAATAATTTAATGTTATCTTTATTTTCTGAAAAACTTCAAATTTTCATCCAAAAAAAATTGTGAAAATTTATATATAAAAAATAACATTCTCATAAAATTACGTTTACTTATGTAACAATTTTTATGTTAGCAATTCTTAAATATCATTTGAGGTTTTCTTAAATTCATTGAATTTAAATTAATATCGACAAATCTGTTTTTCTATTTATTTAAATTGTAAAGGAGTGGCATCTCTGTCAAAATAAGCGAAAAACACAAAGAATAGAAAAAAACAAATTACTTCGTGTTTGACAGGATGATTTTATGTTTATGTTTAATATCTTTATTTTTTTTACTAATATTTCTGTTTATTTATTTGAAAATGAAATAATGAATTGAATATTTAATTTTTTTATTTATATAAAAAAGTTTTTTAATTAAAGCAAAATATTTTCACTATTTCATGATTTTTATTTATGTATGACGACATTTCAACCTAAAAATTTAAGTTTTTATCGATTGGATAAAACACACAAAAATGGTTGTCGTTTAGATAACAACAACAGCTGGCTTTAACAATAGCGAATATCGTTTCAAAATTTTACTGATAATTTTGCAATTTTCTTTTTTTTTACAATTCGACTATCGTTAAAAGAAGTTACTGAATCGCGGTACTGAAAAGTTATTAATATCTCCTGAATGGCAATATTTTTTTTAAATGTAAACATTTTTAAATGTAAAGATATTTCTAAATTTAAAATTATTATTTCCGACGTTTTGATATGATTTTCTGAAACTCAATTAATATTTTCTAATATATAATTGGAAATTTTATTTTCAGTTTTTATTATAATTGATATATTCTTAAATTTGAATGGAAAATTTAAAAAGTGAAATTTTGTATTTATGTGAATAATAATGCTTTATTAATTATAAACAATTTTTAAAAATTAGATGTAATCGCAATCAGATATTTTATAGGTAAAGCAGAATAATAATTCTATATAACTATGTAGAACTGTTTTGTAAGCAAAAAACTCATTGACGAACTCGATAACTCTATTTTGTAAAGACAACAAAAAGTTAACCCCCCAATCTCACATCACACTGAAATTCTAAAATCGTTGTGTACGTATTATCAACGAAAAATTGTTCGAATTAGTCGAATCCATCGCCATTAAATTTTATGCTCAAACATCTGACTGCAATCTCATTTTTAAAATGTTGTCGAAGCGTAAACTTGAAAAAATTTGTATACTTCTCTCTCTTATTTTATTTTAAGTAGAGTTACTAAGTTTATTATACAGGCACATGTTTGAGGGAAAATGTTTACATTTATTATTATTAGTATTATTTTAATAATAGTTAATAATATTTATGCTCTATAATTAACAAACGTTTTTGTATGCGCATTTCAAAAAATAAATCATTATAATAGATTTAACAAGTTAAAACTTTAATTACAATTTTACAGGATCCAGTAAATTTGCATTAAATTTATAACAGGGTAACATTAATCATCGTTAGTGTCTGCCACTATTCGCACGAAAAATTTGGTGCCATTAGTGTGACCACTGCGGAAAATGTGTGTGTATTAGTAAAAAAAAATGTGAGTGTATTGAGTTTTTCGAACTTGCAGTGTGATGTGAGATTGGTGGGTAATATGCCAAACTTATGTTCATATTTGTAAAAGAATAATGAAAAAACGTATGAAATAAAAGACCAACCCGTGTATACTCTTAACATTGTTCTGTATGATATCTAGTTGAAAATATTAACATTCATGTTAAAATAGAAATAACTATTGCAAAGCTAATTAGAACAAACAAAAATTATGGCGGCATCTACTGTGGCATAGTCACGCTGAGCAAAATGAAGTGACACTCTGTTAATACAAAAGAAATGTATTTTCCCCACAACAAAATACTGCAGAATTTTATGTAAATAAAATAACCGATTTATTTCTAACATGCAGTTACTATCAATATACATACATACATATATATAATATATGTACATTATTTGTATTATTTAATATGTGTATGTATGTATATTTAAATATTACACACAAAAAATACAACATCAAACGTTATTTTTGTGTTTTTCTCTTTAAATAAATTAATACATAAATTTTTTTGCTAAATTTACATTTGGGCAATTCACAACAGGTGTTGTATATTGTATGTTGTATTGAAATACACAATACAATCATTTGTTGTGAACACTCAGTTGTATTTTCATATTGTAAAACGCTTTCTTTAGTAATTTTCGATCCAACGAGGAAAGATCGCTTCGTCGCTTCTGCTATTTTGTATAAGAGAAAACACTTGTCAGTGTTTGCTTTTTGGTCGTGAGATATACCCTGGAGTTTTAGTTACGTACCTCTTGCATTTTAATTTATAATGAAAAAAAAAAAATGTTAAATGTTTTGGTTGGTACTGAAAGAGAAAATACATACTAAAAATATAAACATTAATTTTTATATAAATAAACTTATCGATGTATTTGCGTTATTTGCATTGTTTGCCATATTTTATTTTATAATTATTTATGCTGATAATATTCTATGTATTTGTTTTTTCTTTTTCATAAAAACTGACATTCACTTGGAACTGATATGTTATGATACAATATACAACATTTACAAAACATAGCAAATGAAGTTGGATCGTGTATCAGATTTTTCAGTGAAAATTACCAACAACAATTTTACACTATTGTAAAGTGATACACGATACAAGAGATACAACGATACATTACCCATTGTGAATTGCCCAATTGTTTTTTTTATTAACAACTAGGTATTTTAGCATTATTTGCTTTAGATGTTGGTGAATTTTTACTCCCTTTGTATTAACTCGTAGTGTCTGCTTGTCGAAAAAATTTTGGATCGATTTTAACCACTTTCCCGTGACCCAATCGATCTGAAATTTTGCAGGCAGGCTTGTGGCAATGACAGAAATGATCTAACATATTTTTTTAGTGATGCCAAAACAATGGAAACTTTTAAATTTTTCTACCAGAGTTGATAAAAAAATGTACAAAGGGTTTGTTTTTGTTATATTATTACCATAACGACCACAAAAACAACAAGTCCAGCTATGAAAACAATGCAAAATTTAGAATAACAACAAGAAAAATATAGAAATATCATGTTTTTCATTTTTTTTTTACTTTTTCAGAGATTTCCCTGGACCTGTTCCACCGATTTTAATGATTTTTGAAGTAGAAATCTTTCCATGAATTTGGTGAATCATTCTCACTAAAAATGATCACTGTAGCTGCACTATTGAGGGCGTGATCGTGACAAGAACAACATAGAAAATTATTTTTTTTTGCAAGACTTTTTTAGTTCTTCATTCAAATTTCGGGCCCTAATCGACCGATTTGGACGATTTTAAATAGCAAACTTCTCATGATGTTAGTGAATCATTTTTATGTCAACGAGTACCCTAGCTGCCGGATTGATGCCGTCATCGTGATTTCCACAGACGGACAGACGGACATCGCTATATCAACTCCGGTTGTTATAAGGATCACAAATATATAAATTTTATGGGGTCCAAAATTTTTTTTCTAATTATTACAAACGGAATGACAAACTGGAGTGGAGGGTATAACAACTCTACAACAGCAACAATGACAGTCATATGTTTTTCAAATAGGAAAAAACTGTTTATGTGTTAGTTTCGGTCATTCCCCAGTATGCATTGAAATATTATTTCTCCAATGTTGGAGAAAAGTTAAGTTCTTAAATTGATGTCAAATGTAATTCTCAACTTGGGTTGAACAATTTTTCTCCTTGTTTGCTTTCAACTTGACATCAAGTTGAGACTTAACATTTTTTCCAATCTTTGAGAAACATTTTTACTCTCAATTGGATATCCAACACTTTTCTCCACTTGAGACCAAACATTTTTTCAACTTGAATACGATTTGTGTTAAGTCTGAGATATTATTTAAATATGTCATAAATAATAAATTAAATTAAAAAATGCCAAAAAAGTACAAATAAATCATTGATATATTTTTAATTATTTCTGCTTTTTGTCGAATTTTTCAAAAAATGTACAACTAATTAATTCATTTATTTTTAATTCTAGATTTTAAAAAATGTACATAATATGTACATTTAATGTTAAATATGTACATAGTAATGTTAAATATATAATGAAATTAAATTGAAACATTAAAATAAGTACATTGTTTTCATTTCTAAAATTAGTATAATATTTTTTAATATGGCAATTCCGTACCTTCCATTTGATACCGATTGGAAATATTTCTTTGCTATCAAGTTGAGAATCACAAATTTCTCAATTTGATAACTATGAAAATCGCCATATAAAAATGTGCCTTTTAAGTTGAGAAGACTATATTCGAACTATTGAGGGCATTTGAGAATTAACGCTGGAGATTTGAGAAATGTATTTGATCTCAAATGCACCTCAAGTTGATAGCAAACAAAAATGTTTATTGGGACATTTATTGTAGGGTCGTTTGAACACACACAAAAAATAGAAAATAAATTGTCAATAAGCAAAGCAAGTGGCTTCGAAATTCGATGATGCCAGTTAATCATTTTTTGTTCACGCGGAATTTATAATTGGAGGAATTTTTTTCTCGAGAAATGTATTTTCCGTGAGAAAGAAATTCCTTGAGAATATTCATAATTGGGATGAATAACTTTTAATTGGAACTTTTTAGTCAGAATAAATCATAATTCTAGTTAGATATTGGTTAATATTTAATTAGAAAAAATATTGTGGTGGCATCTACGCAATTATTGAGGCAGTCACGGAAAAATTAAATGCAAGTCTGTTTTTTTTAATATAACAAAAATGGATTTTCCCTTTAACAAAATATGGCAGAATTCTTTATAAATGAAATGCAAAATGGAAAATCAATTTTGTGCTAATTCTTAACAAAATTAATAAAATATATATATGTATTATTAATTTATTAATATTTGTAATTTTATTTGACACAATTTCACACACAGTTTTACAGATCAACTGTTTTAATTAGAAAAAATATTGTGGTGGCATCTACGCAATTATTGAGGCAGTCACGGAAAAATTAAATGCAAGTCTGTTTTTTTTAATATAACAAAAATGGATTTTCCCTTTAACAAAATATGGCAGAATTCTTTATAAATGAAATGCAAAATGGAAAATCAATTTTGTGCTAATTCTTAACAAAATTAATAAAATATATATATATGTATTATTATATTTATTAATATTTGTAATTTTAAGGTGCTATTACACGAAGTGTTTTTTACATATGTACTGTCACTTTTTTTATCCATATGAAATTCTTCATGTCTGTCAAAATTGTCTTTTACATACGATTCATAATTTTTGCTATCACACGTGCGTATGTATTTCCGTATGACATAACCTCTAAATGTAAACAACAGCTGATTTAATTTGTGAATTTACAAAAATTTTTTGTTAAAAAAAGGTTATGTATTTTTTAATTGTTAATTAATACTAAGCAATTTATTTTTCTTTCAATATTAATCTTAAAAATTTACTCTGTTTTTCTTTCGCCACAAGCAGTGTTGTATTTTCATTTGTTTGTCATGCAAAAATAGAACCTGTTCTAATTGAAAAATTTACGTGTGACATTCTTCATGTATTGTACATAAACAATGTTTCATATGTATCACACGATGTGTACAACTTTTGTTGTGGGAAAATTTGACAGTACATATGTAAAAAACACATCATGTAATAGCACCTTTATTTGACACAATTTCACACACAGTTTTACAGATCAACTGTTTTCAACTGATTTAGAAGTTTTCTGTTTTTGAAACAGTAGTGCCAATTTGTAACATTTTGTGATGTAATGAAAATCGCAGAATAATAAGTTAATACACAATAAAAAATATTAAATTTTTAAGTTTTATATACATATTGCAATAAAAAAAACTTTGGTAAATTTACATTGAAGATGGTCAGAAATGAATGAGAAAAATATATAGACATTTTAGAAAAGCACATTTAATGTTAAACTTTATGCACAAAATATATGGGTTTTTGTTGTTTCGAATTTAACTGTGGCTCTAAGTGAAAAGTTTTAGACCGATCGTATATTACATCTTGAGGATCCTCACCTAATATTTTCAAATATTTTAAATTCTTTTTAACTCATTTAACCTCATTACGAAAATAGTAAAACAGTAAATATGGAAAATCCACGCACCTCAAAAAATTGTTTTCTATGAAATAAATTAAAGACATTTCATATTATACAATTTTCTTTCAAAAATGTATCAATTATTGCAAATTTGAAATTTGACATATAGTATTTGTACATATATTTGTATAGATTTCGCAGTATGAAAAGAACTATTATTTCTTTATTTAGAATATATGTAAGTATTGCTCGCAAAAAAATGCAACATCATGAATGAAATACATAGACGACTGCTGGCAGCAGCATTTGTAGTCGTATAGTCAGCTACTTGATTTTTCTGAATACGACAGCAACATATAATACAAATGCATTTTTATTTAAATATACAATTACTTTTACTTATTTAAAATGCATTAGTACAACGTAAAAATAAATAAATTAGTTTAACGCCTTTTGATTATTAATGGAATTATAGCCTTTCATTTTGCGATTTTTTTTTTAAACAAAATAAAATATTTCATAGCACTAACTTCTTTTACATATTTTGTTATATTGTCAACACTATTTTTGTTTTGTAGCCAACAAAACACACTTGCAGTTTTTTTTTCTATTTGAAGAACATATGACTGCCATTGTTGATGTTGTAGAGTTGTTTTTTTTTTGATTTTGTTTCGTTAACTCTTTTGTATTAAAGCACCTCCAATATATGTATCCATTTTAGTTTGCAAATTCAGTATATTTATAATTTATTACTTACAGCAAAAAATAATAGAAACAATTTTATCAGTTATGCTTACGAAACTATATAAATAGACTTGAAGTTGGCTGCAAAAGCAGTAGCCTGTGTAAAGAACAAGTTAGCGACATGTAACTGTTACGTAACGTGTCAGCCTTTTTTTCACATGAAAAGTATTGGGACGTTCCGGTTACGTTCGGTAACTGTTTTAAATGATTTTCATGTAAAAAAAAAACAACTGACTAGTTACGGTTACGGTTAGAAAACATTGACCTTTTATATGTATTATAATGCTATGAATGCATTTATCTTTATTTTATTTTATTTATATATTCTTTTTTTTTGTATTGTATATTATTTTTTTTTATTATTATTACTATTTCATTTAATTATTTTTTTCTTTAAATAAATTAATACATAAAAATTTGTTTTTTAAATTATTGGTGAACTTTTACTCCCTTTATTTACTGCCTTTATATTAACTGGTAGTGTCTGCTTGTCGACAAAATTTTGGATCGATTTTTAGCCCCTTTCCCGTGAGCCAATCGATCTGAAATTTTGCATGCAGGCTCGTGGCAATGACAGAAATGATCTAACAAATTTTTTTAGTGATGCCAAAACAATGGAAACTTTTAAAATTTTCTACCAGAGTTCACAAAAAAATGTACAAAGGGTTTGTTTTTATTACATTATTACCACAACGACCACAAAAACAACAAGTCCAGCTATGACAACAATGCAACATTTAGAATAACAACAGGAACAATATGGAAACATCATGTTTTTCATTTTTTTTTTAATTTTTCATAGATTTACCTGGACCTGTTCCACCGATTTTAATGATTTTTGAAGTAGAAATCTTCCCATGAATTTGGCGAATCATTCTCACTAAAAATTATCACCCTAGCTATCCTATTGAGGGCGTGATCGTGACAAGAACAACATAGAAAATTATATTTTTTCAAGACTTTTTTTAGTTCTTCATTCAAATCTCGGGCCCTAACCGACCGATTTGGACGATTTTAAATAGCAAACTTTTCAGGATGTTAATGAATCATTTTTTATGCCAACGAGCATCCTAGCTGCCCGATTGATGCCGTCATCGTGATTTCCACAGACGGACAGACGGACAGACGGACAGACGGACAGACGGACAGACGGACAGACGGACATCGCTATATCAACTCCGGTTGTTATAACGATCACAAATATATATATTTTATGGGGTCCAAATTTTTTTTTCTAATTATTACAAACGGAATGACAAACTTATATATACCCTCTGCACACTGGAGTGGAGGGTATAAAAAATAAATTTTTTTGTTTGTTAGATTTATCGTAATTTTTCAGACATATTGCAATTACTACTGTAATTAATATGCAATTTTAATTTTGTTTAAATGGTGGGTGGTAAAGAAGAAAAAAGCATATATTTCAATGTTCAATAAATCGCTGATGAAGGCTGAAATGCCAGAAACCGGTCCGATTAAGAATACAGTGCAGTTATGAATTTTTGAAATATATGCTTTCTTCTTCTTTACCACGCACCATTTAAATAAATTTTTTTTTGTTGTGCAGATGTTGCTTGGTCTTGAAATGAACTGATTTTGTTATTTTTAAGAATAATTAAACAATTTATTAAAAAAATTTATAGTTGTCAAAATTTAGTAAAGGGGGTAACCTTTTCTAATTTAAAAAAATTTTTTTTTTTGTGCAGATGTTGTTTAAATGGTCTTGAAATGAACTGATTTTGTTATTTTTAAGAATAATTAAACAATTTATTAAAAAAAATTATAGTTGTCAAAATTTAGTAAAGGGGGTAGGTAACCTTTTCTGATTTAAAAAAAAATATTTTTTTTTTGCAGATGTTGTTTAAATGGTTTTGAAATGAACTGATTTTGTTATTTTTAAGAATAATTAAACAATTTATAAAAAATTTTATAGTTGTCAAAATTTAGTAAAGGGGGTAGGTAACCTTTTCTGATTTAAAAACAAAATAATTTTTTTTTTTGTGCAGATGTTGTTTAAATGGTCTTGAAATGAACTGATTTTGTTATTTTTAAGAATAATTAAACAATTTATAAAAAATTGTATAGGAGTCAAAATTTAGTAAAGGGGTAACCTTTTCTGATTTAAAAAAAAATAATTTTTTTTTTGTTGTGCAGATGTTGCTTAAATGGTTTTGAAATGAACTGATTTTGTTATTTTTAAGAATAATTAAACAATTTATTAAAAAAATTTATAGTTGTCAAAATTTAGTAAAGGGGGTGGTAACCTTTTCTAATTTAAAATTTTTTTTTTTTTGTGCAGATGTTGTTTAAATGGTCTTGAAATGAACTGATGTTGTTATTTTTAAGAATAATTAAACAATTTATTAAAAAAATTTATAGTTGTCAAAATTTAGTAAAGGGGGTAGGTAACCTTTTCTGATTTAAAAAAAAATATTTTTTTTTTGCAGATGTTGTTTAAATGGTTTTGAAATGAACTGATTTTGTTATTTTTAAGAATAATTAAACAATTTATAAAAAATTTTATAGTTGTCAAAATTTAGTAAAGGGGGTAGGTAACCTTTTCTGATTTAAAAACAAAATAATTTTTTTTTTGTGCAGATGTTGTTTAAATGGTCTTGAAATGAACTGATTTTGTTATTTTTAAGAATAATTAAACAATTTATTAAAAAAATTTATAGTTGTCAAAATTTAGTAAAGGGGGTAACCTTTTCTAATTTAAAAAAAAATTTTTTTTTTGTGCAGATGTTGTTTAAATGGTCTTGAAATGTACTGATTTTGTTATTTTTAAGAATAATTAAACAATTTATTAAAAAAATTTATAGTTGTCAAAATTTAGTAAAGGGGGTAACCTTTCCTAATTTAAAAAAAAAATTTTTTTTTTGTGCAGATGTTGTTTAAATGGTCTTGAAATGAACTGATTTTGTTATTTTTAAGAATAATTAAACAATTTATTAAAAAAATTTATAGTTGTCAAAATTTAGTAAAGGGGGTAACCTTTTCTAATTTAAAAAAAAAATTTTTTTTTGTGCAGATGTTGTTTAAATGGTTTTGAAATGAACTGATTTTGTTATTTTTAAGAATAATTAAACAATTTATAAAAAATTTTATAGTTGTCAAAATTTAGTAAAGGGGGTACTTTTCTAATTTAAAAAAAATTTTTTTTTTGTGCAGATGTTGTTTAAATGGTCTTGAAATGAACTGATTTTGTTGTTTTTAAGAATAATTAAACAATTAAGAAAAAAATTTATAGTCAAAATTTGATTTAAAAAAAAATATTTTTTTTTTTGTGCAGATGTTGTTTAAATGGTCTTGAAATGAACTGATGTTGTTATTTTTAAGAATAATTAAACAATTTATAAAAAATTTTATAGTTGTCAAAATTTAGGGGGGGTAACCTTTTCTAATTTAAAAAAAAAAAATTTATTTGTGCAGATGTTGTTTAAATGGTCTTGAAATGAACTGATTTTGTTATTTTTAAGAATAATTAAACTATTTATTAAAAAAATTTATAGTTGTCAAAATTTAGTAAAGGGGGTAGGTAACCTTTTCTAATTTAAAAAAAAAAATTTTTTTGTGCAGATGTTGTTTAAATGGTTTTGAAATGAACTGATTTTGTTATTTTTAAGAATAAATAAACAATTTATAAAAAAATTTATAGTTGTCAAAATTTAGTGAAGGGGGTGGTAACCTTTTCTGATTTAAAAACAAAATAATTTTTTTTTTGTGCAGATGTTGTTTAAATTGTCTTGAAATGAACTGATTTTGTTATTTTTAAGAATAATTAAACAATTTATAAAAAATTGTATAGGAGTCAAAATTTAGTAAAGGGGTAACCTTTTCTGATTTAAAAAAAAATAATTTTTTTTTTGTTGTGCAGATGTTGCTTAAATGGTTTTGAAATGAACTGATTTTGTTATTTTTAAGAATAATTAAACAATTTATTAAAAAAATTTATAGTTGTCAAAATTTAGTAAAGGGGGTGGTAACCTTTTCTAATTTAAAATTTTTTTTTTTTTGTGCAGATGTTGTTTAAATGGTCTTGAAATGAACTGATGTTGTTATTTTTAAGAATAATTAAACAATTTATTAAAAAAATTTATAGTTGTCAAAATTTAGTAAAGGGGGTAGGTAACCTTTTCTGATTTAAAAAAAAATATTTTTTTTTTGCAGATGTTGTTTAAATGGTTTTGAAATGAACTGATTTTGTTATTTTTAAGAATAATTAAACAATTTATAAAAAATTTTATAGTTGTCAAAATTTAGTAAAGGGGGTAGGTAACCTTTTCTGATTTAAAAACAAAATAATTTTTTTTTTGTGCAGATGTTGTTTAAATGGTCTTGAAATGAACTGATTTTGTTATTTTTAAGAATAATTAAACAATTTATTAAAAAAATTTATAGTTGTCAAAATTTAGTAAAGGGGGTAACCTTTTCTAATTTAAAAAAAAATTTTTTTTTTGTGCAGATGTTGTTTAAATGGTCTTGAAATGTACTGATTTTGTTATTTTTAAGAATAATTAAACAATTTATTAAAAAAATTTATAGTTGTCAAAATTTAGTAAAGGGGGTAACCTTTTCTAATTTAAAAAAAAAAATTTTTTTTTTGTGCAGATGTTGTTTAAATGGTCTTGAAATGAACTGATTTTGTTATTTTTAAGAATAATTAAACAATTTATTAAAAAAATTTATAGTTGTCAAAATTTAGTAAAGGGGGTGGTAACCTTTTCTGATTTAAAAAAAAATATTTTTTTTTTGTGCAGATGTTTTTTAAATGGTCTCGAAATGAACTGATGTTGTTATTTTTAAGAATAATTAAACAATTTATAAAAAATTTTATAGTTGTCAAAATTTAGTAAAGGGGGTAACCTTTTCTAATTTAAAAAAAAAATTTTTTTTTGTGCAGATGTTGTTTAAATGGTTTTGAAATGAACTGATTTTGTTATTTTTAAGAATAATTAAACAATTTATAAAAAATTTTATAGTTGTCAAAATTTAGTAAAGGGGGGTAAACTTTTCTAATTTAAAAAAAATTTTTTTTTTGTGCAGATGTTGTTTAAATGGTCTTGAAATGAACTGATTTTGTTATTTTTAAGAATAATTAAACAATTAAAAAAAAAATATATAGTTGTCAAAATTTAGTAAAGGGGGGTAACCTTTTCTGATTTAAAAAAAAATATTTTTTTTTTCTGCAGATGTTGTTTAAATGGTCTTGAAATGAACTGATTTTGTTGTTTTTAAGAATAATTAAACAATTAAGAAAAAAAATTTATAGTCAAAATTTGATTTAAAAAAAAATATTTTTTTTTTGTGCAGATGTTGTTTAAATGGTCTTGAAATGAACTGATGTTGTTATTTTTAAGAATAATTAAACAATTTATAAAAAATTTTATAGTTGTCAAAATTTAGTAAAGGGGGGTAACCTTTTCTAATTTAAAAAAAAAAATTTATTTGTGCAGATGTTGTTTAAATGGTCTTGAAATGAACTGATTTTGTTATTTTTAAGAATAATTAAACTATTTATTAAAAAAATTTATAGTTGTCAAAATTTAGTAAAGGGGGTAGGTAACCTTTTCTAATTTAAAAAAAAAAAAATTTTTGTGCAGATGTTGTTTAAATGGTTTTGAAATGAACTGATTTTGTTATTTTTAAGAATAAATAAACAATTTATAAAAAAATTTATAGTTGTCAAAATTTAGTAAAGGGGGTGGTAACCTTTTCTGATTTAAAAACAAAATAATTTTTTTTTGTGCAGATGTTGTTTAAATTGTCTTGAAATGAACTGATTTTGTTATTTTTAAGAATAATTAAACAATTTATTAAAAAAATTTATAGTTGTCAAAATTTAGTAAAGGGGGTGGTAACCTTTTCTGATTTAAAAAAAAATATTTTTTTTTTGTGCAGATGTTTTTTAAATGGTCTCGAAATGAACTGATGTTGTTATTTTTAAGAATAATTAAACAATTTATAAAAAATTTTATAGTTGTCAAAATTTAGTAAAGGGGGTAACCTTTTCTAATTTAAAAAAAAAATTTTTTTTTGTGCAGATGTTGTTTAAATGGTTTTGAAATGAACTGATTTTGTTATTTTTAAGAATAATTAAACAATTTATAAAAAATTTTATAGTTGTCAAAATTTAGTAAAGGGGGGTAAACTTTTCTAATTTAAAAAAAATTTTTTTTTTGTGCAGATGTTGTTTAAATGGTCTTGAAATGAACTGATTTTGTTATTTTTAAGAATAATTAAACAATTAAAAAAAAAATTTATAGTTGTCAAAATTTAGTAAAGGGGGGTAACCTTTTCTGATTTAAAAAAAAATATTTTTTTTTTCTGCAGATGTTGTTTAAATGGTCTTGAAATGAACTGATTTTGTTGTTTTTAAGAATAATTAAACAATTAAGAAAAAAAATTTATAGTCAAAATTTGATTTAAAAAAAAATATTTTTTTTTTGTGCAGATGTTGTTTAAATGGTCTTGAAATGAACTGATGTTGTTATTTTTAAGAATAATTAAACAATTTATAAAAAATTTTATAGTTGTCAAAATTTAGTAAAGGGGGGTAACCTTTTCTAATTTAAAAAAAAAAATTTATTTGTGCAGATGTTGTTTAAATGGTCTTGAAATGAACTGATTTTGTTATTTTTAAGAATAATTAAACTATTTATTAAAAAAATTTATAGTTGTCAAAATTTAGTAAAGGGGGTAGGTAACCTTTTCTAATTTAAAAAAAAAAAAATTTTTGTGCAGATGTTGTTTAAATGGTTTTGAAATGAACTGATTTTGTTATTTTTAAGAATAAATAAACAATTTATAAAAAAATTTATAGTTGTCAAAATTTAGTAAAGGGGGTGGTAACCTTTTCTGATTTAAAAACAAAATAATTTTTTTTTGTGCAGATGTTGTTTAAATTGTCTTGAAATGAACTGATTTTGTTATTTTTAAGAATAATTAAACAATTTATTAAAAAAATTTATAGTTGTCAAAATTTAGTAAAGGGGGTAACCTTTTCTAATTAAAAAAAAAAATTTTTTTGTGCAGATGTTGTTTAAATGGTTTTGAAATGAACTGATTTTGTTATTTTTAAGAATAAATAAACAATTTATAAAAAACTTTATAGATGTCAAAATTTAGTAAAGGGGGTAGGTAACCTTTTCTAATTTAAAAAAAAAATTTTTTTTTTGTGCAGATGTTGTTTAAATGGTCTTGAAATGAACTGATTTTCTGATTTTAAAAAAAAATAATTTTATTTTTTTGTTGTGCATATGTTGGCTTAAATGGTCTTGAAATAAACTGATTTTGTTATTTTTAAGAATAATTAAACAATTTATAAAAAAATTTATAGGAGTCAAAATTTAGTAAAGGGGCAACCTTTTCTGATTTAAAAAAAAATAATTTTTTTTTTGTTGTGCAGATGTTGCTTAAATGGTTTTGAAATGAACTGATTTTGTTATTTTTAAGAATAATTAAACAATTTATAAAAAATTTTATAGTTGTCAAAATTTAGTAAAGGGGGTAACCTTTTCTAATTAAAAAAAAAAAAATTATTTGTGCAGATGTTGTTTAAATGGTCTTGAAATGAACTGATGTTGTTATTTTTAAGAATAATTAAACAATTTATAAAAAAATTTATAGGAGTCAAAATTTGGTAAAGGGGGTAGGTAACCTTTTCTGATTTAAAAAAAAAATAATTTTTTTTTGTTGTGCAGATGTTGCTTAAATGGTCTTGAAATGAACTGATTTTGTTTATTTTAAGAATAATTAAACAACTTATAAAAAATTGTATAGGAGTCAAAATTTAGTAAAGGGGCAACCTTTTCTGATTTAAAAAAAAATAATTTTTTTTTTGTTGTGCAGATGTTGCTTAAATGGTTTTGAAATGAACTGATTTTGTTATTTTTAAGAATAATTAAACAATTTATAAAAAATTTTATAGTTGTCAAAATTTAGTAAAGGGGGTGGTAACCTTTTCTAATTTAAAAAAAATTTTTTTTTTTGTGCAGATGTTGTTTAAATGGTCTTGAAATGAACTGATTTTGTTATTTTTAAGAATAATTAAACAATTTATTAAAAAAATTTATAGTTGTCAAAATTTAGTAAAGGGGGTAACCTTTTCTAATTTAAAAAAAAAATTTTTTTTTGTGCAGATGTTGTTTAAATGGTTGAACTGATTTTGTTATTTTTAAGAATAATTAAACAATTTATTAAAAAAATTTATAGTTGTCAAAATTTAGTAAAGGGGGTAACCTTTTCTAATTTAAAAAAAATTTTTTTTTGTGCAGATGTTGTTTAAATGGTCTTGAAATGAACTGATTTTGTTATTTTTAAGAATAATTAAACAATTTATAAAAAATTTTATAGGAGTCAAAATTTAGTAAAGGGGGTAACCTTTTCTGATTTAAAAAAAAATATTTTTTTTTTGTGCAGATGTTGTTTAAATGGTCTTGAAATGAACTGATGTTGTTATTTTTAAGAATAATTAAACAATTTATAAAAAATTTTATAGTTGTCAAAATTTAGTAAAGGGCGTAGGTAACCTTTTCTGATTTAAAAACAAAATAATTTTTTTTTTGTGCATTAAATGGTCTTGAAATGAACTGATTTTGTTACTTTTAAGAATAATTAAACTATTCATTAAAAAAATTTATAGTTGTCAAAATTTAGTAAAGGGGGTAGGTAACCTTTTCTGATTTAAAAACAAAATAATTTTTTTTTTTTTGTGCAGATGTTGTTTAAATGGTCTTGAAATGAACTGATTTTGTTATTTTTAAGAATAATTAAACAATTTATTAAAAAAATTCATAGTTGTCAAAATTTAGTAAAGGGGGTAACCTTTTCTGATTTAAAAAAAAATATTTTTTTTTTCTGCAGATGTTGTTTAAATGGTCTTGAAATGAACTGATTTTGTTGTTTTTAAGAATAATTAAACAATTTATTAAAAAAATTTATAGTTGTCAAAATTTAGTAAAGGGGGTAACCTTTTCTAATTTAAAAAAAAATATTTTTTTTTGTGCAGATGTTGTTTAAATGGTCTTGAAATGAACTGATTTTGTTATTTTTAAGAATAATTAAACAATTTATAAAAAAAAAATTATAGTTGTCAAAATTTAGTAAAGGGGGTAGGTAACCTTTTCTGATTAAAAAAAAAAATAATTTTTTTTTTGTGCAGATGTTGTTTAAATTGTCTTGAAATGAACTGATTTTGTTATTTTTAAGAATATTTAAACAATTAATAAAAAAAATTTATAGTTGTCAAAATTTAGTAAAGGGGGTAACCTTTTCTGATTTAAAAAAAAAATAATTTTTTTGTTGTGCAGATGTTGCTTAAATGGTTTTGAAATGAACTGATTTTGTTATTTTTAAGAATAATTCAACAATTTATAAAAAATTTTATAGTTGTCAAAATTTAGTAAAGGGGGTAGGTAACCTTTTCTAATTTAAAAAAAATATTTTTTTTTGTGCAGATGTTGTTTAAATGGTCTTGAAATGAACTGATTTTGTTATTTTTAAGAATAATTAAACAATTTATTAAAAAAATTTATAGTTGTCAAAATTTAGTAAAATTTAGTTGTTAGTTTTAAGAATAATTAAACAATTAATAAAAAAATTTATAGTTGTCAAAATTTAGTAAAGGGGGTAACCTTTTCTAATTTAAAAAAAAAAAATTTTTTTTTATGCAGATGTTGTTTAAATGGTCTTGAAATGAACTGATGTTGTTAGTTTTAAGAATAATTAAACAATTAATAAAAAAATTTTATAGTTGTCAAAATTTAGTAAAGGGGGTAACCTTTTCTGATTTAAAAAAAATAAATTTTTTTTTTATTGTGCAGATATTGCTTAAATGGTCTTGAAAGGAACTGATTTTGTTATTTTTAAGAATAATTAAACAATTTATAAAAAAATTTTATAGGAGTCAAAATTTAGTAAAATTTAGTTGTTAGTTTTAAGAATAATTAAACAATTAATAAAAAAATTTATAGTTGTCAAAATTTAGTAAAGGGGGTAACCTTTTCTGATTTAAAAAAAAATATTTTTTTTTTTTTGTGCAGATGTTGTTTAAATGGTCTTGAAATGAACCGATGTTGTTAGTTTTAAGAATAATTAAACAATTAATAAAAAAAATTTATAGTTGTCAAAATTTAGTAAAGGGGGTAACCTTTTCTAATTTAAATAAATTTTTTTTTTGTTCTGCAGATGGTCTTGAAATGAACTGATTTTGTTATTTTTAAGAATAATTAAACAATTTATAAAAAAATTTTATAGTTGTCAAAATTTAGTAAAGGGATGTTGTTTAAATGGTCTGATTTTGGTTAATCGAATAATTATCAACCAGTTGACAACTCCATTATATTGTATATACATTTGTCTTTGAACAATAAAAGTTGATCTAGTGATATGTCTCTATGCTAATGGAAATCAATGGCTGATGGCTGTTATGCTCATTAGATCGGTATATTTTCTTAAAATATACTGAGTAAGGGATTTTACTTGGCTCGAGTAAGGGATTTAAACTTAAATTATTTTAATATTGGGTCTATTTCTGTTTATATTAGCGAAATTTATCTTAAAATTGTTTTACTAATATAAAAATCAAAATCTATACAAACCTGCCTCTAAATAGTTTTGAAATGGTAAATATATTATATTATATATATATATATATATATATATATATATATATATATATATATATATATATATTATATTATATATTGTATTATATAAATATATTTATATTAAGTCTAGCGATGGAGATGATATGTCAGTTATGCTGCAAACATTCATCTCGAAAAAAAACATTTATATAAAATTTGGCCCGAGTTATTACTGATCACAATTATAAAATCAATTTTTTTCAATACGATTGCTTTCTATTGGTCACGCAAATATTCTGAATCACAGGCCTTCTTTTTATATATTTTCACTGATGAGACTATTCCTAATTTTTGTAGGAAACAAGCACTCATATTGTGATTTATGTTTAAAGAGCGTATAATGTGAGCCAAGAAAATAGCCTGTTTTCTTAACACGTTTTGTCCCAGACAAACGAAAATTTGTTTATGTACTTCAATAAATTTTTGTTTGTTTTCGCGTTATGGAAACAGCAGCAGCGTTAAGGCTGCAAAAGGGGAACAAGCTTGCCAAATCTGAGACATTGCTTAAATTTGTATTAAGAATACACCTTCAAATATTTTTTCCAGTTCAAAATTTTTTCAATAAAATATGTTTTTGCGTTAAAAAAAATTTTCCATTTGGAAAAAAAAATCCTTTCTAAATAATTTTTTTTTATTTTTTTTTTCATTTTTTTAAAATGAATTTTACAAAGAAAATTCTTTAAGTTCGCTTATAACTAATATTAATAATTAAAAATTTTAATCTTAATCAAAATATCATTGTCCCTGTCACAATTGATGCATTCATTTTAAATCGCATAATTAACCATTTGCATAGACACAGCATAATCCCAATCGCGTGTTTCCGGAAATTGATGCACGATACTCCATCGATTTTCCTCGATAATATAGCGACCAATAAATTCACCACAAGTAGAATAAAGTTGATTATCCACGGTGAAGATTTCATAGAATTCACGTTCTTCACCGAATTCAATGATTTCCCATTTATTGGCACGAACATCATAACGTTCCATACACATACCCAAACCTTCGCAACAGTAGATGTAGGAGCCAATAACAGCACTTGTGCAATAGCCCTTGATATCATTCATTGGCCTGAGAGCATGCCAATCATTTTCACGTGGATCATAACGTTCCAGACAATTCCAGCTGCGCAGTTCATCTTCACCGCCCATCACATAAAAGACATTTTCATGAAGCACAGCTCCCATTGAACTGCGTTGCACCAGCATGGGCTTACAGAAATCTGATTTATTTGTGACCAAATTCAGATACTCCACTGTATTAGTAATGCCCGCTGACCAATTGCCACCAATGGCATAAAGGCAGTCATTGAAAATTAACGAACGATGATGCGAACGTCTCATTAACAGAGGCGTCAAGTCGTACCACTGATCGCGATAGATATTGTAGTAGTAGGAATTTTTCGAACTGCGACCAATGCTGCCACCCTGCATGTAGAGAATATTCTTATGGGCCGCCAAGCTTATGGCAAATGCAGCACGAGGTGGCGCCTTTAAAGGTAACATCGTTTCGGTATGTAAATCATAGCGAAATGTTTCCGGGTTCCTACCCATTTTATCCACCAGAAAGATACGCCATTCCGAGCTGCCCTCATAATGTTCCACCTCACTTAGCCATTGTTGGCAATCTGGCTGCTTACTTAGCGTATCTAGTGATCGGGTTACCTCGGCTCTTACGCACATTGGATGGATGAAGCGTAAAAGTTGTGACAGATATTGGAGTCGTTCACCAGGCATATATTCGGCCCAGCGTACTATGCCCTGCAAGACCGAATCATCGGAATGCATGAACAGTTCATTGTTGCTTAATATGGAGACCAGCTGAAATAAAGAGGAGTGTTTTTGAGAAAATTAACAGAAATCCTGACGATAGATATATTTCTGAATAGTACGCCGTTAGCTAAGGAAATTTTATAATCTAGAACACAAGTCTTAAGGTATACAGCCCTATCCTACGAACAATGGGAGGTAGAGAGCTTGATCAAAAAACCGATTCAAGAGCGGTTCACAGATTGTATTATTAATATTACAGAGATTCCACTACAAACAAAAAATAGCGGATAACTCGAAGACTTCCGGACAAATATAGTATTTTCCAGTAATATAAATATCCACTATAATAGCCCGGACCACAGACTCTGACATATACATAACAGAGTCTCACAATGAACAGGAGATTCGAAGATGTGACCAGTCGATATGTCAGGGTCGCGGATATTCTGTCATCAACAGAATCTGTCATAAACAGAATCTGTCGAATGGTTCGATGCGAATGGTGGAGAAGCCTGTGCCAAGGTTCTACTACGAGTCACTTTATATTCCAGTATATGGAAGACTTCTAGATAAATTCATTATTTTCCACACCGTGATTCATCGAAGATAATTTTGAAATGGAATATGACTTCATCAAGTCATTAAGATAGGAAGTGTGAACCAAATCCGATAGTTCCCCATTAAACCGGCTCAAAGCCCTAGTAAGGCCATAAGATGTAGGCTCGGAATGACATCTAGCAAGGTGAAGGAACAAGTGTTAGTGTTTATCCAAATATTTAGTTTATCGGATTTGCCGAATATCTTCAAAGAAGTGGCTGACTTCTAGTTGAATATTCGAGAACCTATGAACATTTTAGGACTAAAATGACCACAGATAGCAGGAATTCCACAAATTTTGACACTGATGATTTTGCAATCTACTCAAAAGATCTAAGATTAAGTCTGGCTCGAAGGCTACCAATGCAATGTATATCAGACAGAAGTGATGACAATAGAGGAAGTTGCTCTTTGGCTCTCCTTGAAAACAAACTCTGCATTCAATTGCTGTAGGATGTTAAATGAGATGGTCAAGTTGTTCGGTTATAGGGATATTCCAGGGAATTTGGAAAGCTGATGCACTGATAAGGCGCAGAGCTATATTACTGGTTCAAACGGAACTAGAATATATTGGCAACATCCCAGCTTATAATTCAACTGAAAAGAAACTGAAAATGGGCTAATCGATTATCTGTAGTAATAATTAAATACTACTAGAGCTGAAAACAGAACACTGCCTCAAAAGGAGACACACAGAACGTCTTAAGGTTTCATTATACAATTTATTTAATAGCTACATGAAAGTTGAGGAAATAGAGGTATTCTGTGCTTTCTAGATTTAAATTCTTGTCACTGGAATTCATGCTACTCCATGATCATTTAGATCTCTCAGCTACTGGATCTCATAAAAAGTTAATTTCGGTTTTACTATGTGGGAACTGAGGGGAAGATATTAAAATGGATTTCAGAGTTTATGCATGCTGATGTACAACATTGGCAGTCATTCTTAAACCGACCTAAGCTATGGCGCTTGCTTGAAATGATGCATAGATCATTACAATGGACCATATGACCTCCATACATAACCGCATTCAAGGATTTATCCACCTAACTAAAGATTCTATATGATATGGAAATTTATGTATATGGGGCGTTTCATGTCAAGTGAACCAACTTTTGAAATCGATGTCTTCCGATCGGGATAAAATTTGCACCAAGGTTAGTCCTATCAGAAAGTAGTTTACATACAATTTTTCAACCAGATCGGTCCAGAACTCTCTGAGTCAGATGGGATCAAAATTTGAAATTTTGGCCAAACAGGTGTTTTCTTCTCCTCCATGTAACTTCTTACCTATTGTTCTTAGCAAAATTTGTCCCAAATAGTTTAGATAGCTATTTCTTCAATCTTTTGGAAAAAAATATTAAAAGAATAAAAAAAATGTTTGACTCTTTTTTGCAAAATCAAAAATTTTTTTGACTTTTTTTCAAAAAGACCCTTTTTGGCTAAGAACAAAAGGTAAAAATACCTGGTTGGCCAAAATATAAAATTTTGAGCTCCCCTAACTCAGAGAGTTCTGGACCGATCTTGTTGAAAAATTGTATCTAAACTGCCATCCAATAGGACTAAATCGGAAGACATCGGTTTAAAAAGTTGGTTCACTTGACATGAAACGCCCCATATAAAAAATTTTATATATAAACAAATTTTTATTAATTTTTATTAATGAAAATCCTAATGTAACAAGATTTAAAATCTTATAAAACAACATTATTCATAACAAATTAATTTTCAATAAGAGGAATGTATGTAAGTTTAATTTATAATTAAAATTAGAAGAATAATATAAAATAAAATATAATATAAAATATATAAAAAATAAAATAAAAATGTAAAAATAAAGTGTAAAAATATCCTGCACAGCAGTTAAAAATTATATAGAAATTAAAATTAAATTAACTAAAGAAATTAAAATGAAGTATTAAAAATCAATTGAGAAAAAGTTTAAATAGTTCTTTCTTAAATGATGTTGTATTTGATATTTTGTGAAGTTGATTATTTAAAGTATGTAACGAGTTCCAAAGACGTATGCCATTTACAAAAAAGTGTCTTTCGGATATTAGTCTAGTGTAAAATATTGGTACAAGACAGTTATTACGGTTAGATCTTGTAAATAGTAATCGCTCGAAAAGGTAAACGGGTTCTTTAGTGAAAATAATTTTATGAACCATAAGTAAAGTTCTAAATTTAAGATAGTCTTCAAATGAAATGCCATAAATTTTATTTAGAAAAGCGGAGATTCTATCATATTTGCGTAAACCGTAAACATATCTAACTACACTTTTAAAGACGCGTGTAAGTTTACCCATGTTTGCCCTATCACAACCTGACAACAATTCACAACCATATAAAAGCGTAGATAAGATAAACGATTTTGCAAGAACAAATCTAATTTTCTGCGGTATGAAGTACTGAGAAGACCAAAGACTACGGAGAATACTATAAACTTTTCCAGAAGCTTTGTTAATTTGATCGTTCCACGTTAGGGTATTATTAAAAATTATTCCAAGGTTTTTAGCATTCGCAACGTAGGGAATATCCACTCCATTAATACTAACTTTCGGAAGACAAGTGGTATCATATATCTTTTTAAAAATAACAAGGCACTGAGATTTTATCGGATTTAAGGTAAGACAATTCAACCTAGCCCATTCAAATACGTAGTTCAGTTCAGTATTCAGGTTCTGTACACAATTTTGCACATCTCGTACGTTACATGATGTTTATAACTGAACGTCATCAGCGTAGATGTGCATTTGGCATGAATTAATTACGCGTGGTAGATCATTTATGTAAATAGAAAACAAAAGAGGGCCAAGTATAGATCCCTGCGGAACACCCCTACTTAAAGACGCAGAGGTAGACGACTTGTCTTTAGAGACAACTACTTGCTCTCTATTCCGAAGGTAAGAGCTAATCAATTTAGAGGAGGTTTCAGAATAACCAAAAATATGTTTAAGCTTTTTAACAAGAATATCACGGTCCACTGAGTCAAAATCTTTAGAGTGGTCCAATAAAGTCAAAAAAGCAATATTACCACTGTCAACGATATAACGAAGATCTTCCGATACATCAATTAAAGTAGTGATACACCCTCTTTTCCTACGAAAACCAAATTGCTTAGATGATAAAAGATTATTATTGGATATATGTTCATTCATTTGTTTGCTCATAATTTTTTCGAAAACTTTCGAAAGAAAAGGAAGTACGGAAATTGGCCTGTATTCTTAATTAGATTTCGGCAAGGGAATTACTTTTGCCTATTTCCACAAATCAAGGAAAATAGATTTTGTAAAAATAGTGTTAAAAATATGAGTGATATAGGGTAAAACCTGTGGTAAAATAGCTTTAATAAATATTGGATTCATACCGTCTAGACCAATAGATTTTGATTTTATGGAAAGAAAAACTTCCAGAACATCCTCCTGGTTAACGCAGGAAAAACTAAATAAAGAATCCAGATTGCAATCTGGTAGATTTGCATAAGAGTCAGAACGAAGAGGAGTTGAGTCATTTGAAGTAAATTGTGTCTATTCAATTCATTTAGTTCAAAAGTGGAAAGATTTACCGATTCACTTTCATCTTTATAAACAATTTTCTTTATCTCTTTTCACATATTTTTAGTATCCATAGCCTCTGAAAATACACGACTATAATTGCGTTGCTTAGCTAACTTTACTCCCCTAGTAACAGATCTACGTAGTGATTTAAAAATTTCATTTGACTGTGTAGTTTTATATCTTTTCCACTTATCGTAAGCAGAATTTCTTTTAACTATTAAATCACAAATATTTTGATTAAACCAAGGCTTAGTAGAAGATTTAACAGTTTTCTTTCTAACCGGTACGTATTTGTCGTATAGGTATGTGGTAGCTTCGTAAAAAAAGGATATCTGTTGGTTTAAATCAGGATTACTGTAGATACTAGTCCAATTGATTATATTAATTTATTTAAAAGACCATCCACCTTAAAATTTCCCAAATTTAACCCATAGGTCGAAATATTGAAATCTTTTTTAACCACAATTTTCTTACCTCTTCGTAGGACATTTCATAAAACTCTTCAACCTGCACAACTTCCTGAAAATGTGTTATCAAAAAGTCCTTGGACATTTCCAACAGGAATTGATTATTTTGTTTTTCAGCAAAATGTTTAAAGCCCAAACAATTCTCCGGATCCAATAGTTCACCCATATATTCACCACACATATCGGCCAAATGATCCAATTGCAAAAAGGAAGCAGTCTGAAAGAGTTGCTGTACACAATCATCGCTAATATCACACAGACCGGTATATATGAAGTCCACCACCAACTGTAAGCAGTGCGTATCAATTTCGGGCAATTCTATTTCGGCTTGATCACTTTCGGGAAAGTGACCGCTAAACATGGCCATAAAAAAGGGACTGGCAGCTGCCAATATATTGCGATGTGCTGAGATGCGAGTGCCATCATTGCCGAGCAGCACAACATCTGTAAACTGTTGTTGTTGTTTTGTTGTGAACTTTATTAGTAAAACCTCTTGTTCAGAAATCGATTTATTTTCATTCATACCTGTTCATTTTTACGAAATTCATTTAGTTGCTGCAACAAATGTCCACTGGTTCCTCGTATGAATGAACGCGGCTTCATTTGTTCTTGTTTTGTTAATTCCAAAGAATTTGTTGTTTTCTTATTTTCCATATTTATTTACGAGTGTTTTTTTGTTTTGTTTGTTTTGTATCAAAACATTTTGTATCAAAACATTAAATAGTTAATGATTGTTTGGGTGTATGTGTGTGTGTGTGTGTTTAAGGGTTCAGTTGTGACATTTCATTAGTTGGTATAATATGACAATTATGGGGCAGGCGCAGTATTTAATTTACCGTTATAAAAGCAAGCAGTTGTTATAGTTCAAATTTAATTTTCAATGGGATATATTAATTATAAAACTTTAAGAACTTAGTTAAGAATCCCATCAGTTACACTGTTTTACAAAATAGAAAAACTTTAATACACTTTAAAACTGGCCTGATGTAAGTTGTAGTCCTGAATTTTTAATACACCCCAAAGTCTGAAGTTATCATCAAAAATCATTTTTATTAAAAAAAATTTTTATCTTTAACATTTTTTAACCTATTCTAATAAGCAAGAACTTTTTTGACTGACTAATAAACGTTATTTCAAAAAAAAATAAGAAAAAAGTAAGTTTTCAAATAAAGTATAAGAAAATAAAGGAGCGAAAGTTGACAAAAATTTTAAAAAAAATTTTTTAATTTGAAATATTTTGTATTATATTTTCACATGGCTTCGTTAAAAGTTGTATCAACATACGAGTATATATAGTGCAAGCTCCACCTATAGTTGCAACTCCCTGATTTCCGCAACAGGCCATTTTTTTACTTTTAAGTCTTTATAACCGCAACTTTTTTAAAGGCAAGGTTTTGATAAGTACAACTAACACCCAAAATTGTGTGAATTTTTTAATATTTTTTTCTCTTTGGGAATTTCTATTCAGAAGTATAGTTTGAAAAACCAGCTTGTTCACAGGCTTTTTTTATAAAAAAAAAAGATTCCTAGTACGACACTGATAGCAGAAGAATTGCAAACAGTTCATTTACAGTTAATTTTTTGGTATGTTTCATCTCAATTTCTTTAATTTTATTTGAGATTTTTTGAACTAGAGTAGTGAGTAGAGAAAAGTTGTAAAGTTAACATTTAAACAAAAATGTGCAATTTTAAACAAATTAATGCTTGGAGAATCAGTGACAAAAATAAGTAAGAGTGTTAAATTCGGCTATGCCGAATCTTTGATACCATCTACCTCGATTTTAGTATTGATAACACTACTCAACAAAATGAAAAAAATTTCATGTACTCCGGATGCGATAATTTTTTCTGTGTAGATAACCTTGACATGAGCTCGAAAAACGCAATAAAAAATTTTTTTTCGTTTGGTTTTTTTTTTTTTTTTTTTTTTTAAATTTTAAAAATTTTTTTTTGGTTAATTTGTTTCGTCCAGCATAACTCGGGAACCACTAGCCCGATTTAATTGAATTAAATTGTAAAAAATTTAAAATTACAATTCCCTTAATCTGTTTATATATTGTTTTCCTATACAAGCAACAGTTTCCAAGTTAAAAATGAATATATAAAGGAAAAAACTTATTTTTGCCTAAAGATTTAAATTTTTTTTTTTTTTAAAATCCATAAAAAATCCCAAATGAAAAAAAATGTCAAATCTTATTACTTTTACGTAAAGATACATAACCTATGAGCAAAATAAGAGAAAGATCATGAAAATCGATGCACGCGTTTCGCTTTTATTCGCAATTGAGTAAAGGTATGAATTTAAAAAATTTGCTCGACATATGCACAACTTTGTCTATGGTAAGGTTTTTTCTTTTTTATTACAAAAAAAATTAAAATTTGTTGGGTGACAAAAATATATGACTTTAAATTAAAAAACAATTCGATATATGTACAAGAAATTATCCTAAGGATATCAACATTAATTAATTATAAAAAAGTTTTAAAAAAAAATATCTAAACACAAAAATAAAAACCTTCAAATTAAAAATAATTATGTGCTTTTGTCTTTCTTTTATATTGTTGTGGGTCTGTTTCTCTTATTAGGAACCAGATATAGTCCCCCATCATAGCTTCGTTCCAAAATCCTTGGTATCGGTGCTCAATTTCTTTCATTTGCTGATGAAAACGCTCACCATGCTCGTCACTCACATCGCCCAGGTTGTCCGGAAAGAAGTCCAAGTGCGAGTGTAGAAAATGTATCTTAAGCGACATATTTGCTCCAATTTTTTTATAATTTTGGAGTAGTTGTTCGACGATCTCTCTGTAATTTGAGCTTTTGTTGTTTCCAAGAAATCCGGAAACAATTTGCCGAAATGAGTTCCAAGCTGCAGCTTCATTTGGTGATAAAATGTGTTCAAACTGTTCGTCTTGCAACAACTTTTTAATTTGCGGACCGTCGAAAACGCCTTCCTTAATCTTTGCCGATGAAAGGTGAGGAAAAATGGTTTTTAAATAGGCGAACGCTTCGCCATCTTTGTTGATAGCTTTCACGAAGTTTTTTATGAGTCCGAGCTTTATGTGAAGAGGTGGGAGAAAAACATTTTCCTTTTTTATGAGTGGTGTATATTTCACGTTGTCGCTGCCGGGGATGAAGTTAACTCTTTCTGTCCAACTCCTCCTGGTGTAATGATGTTGACGATCGCGGCTGTCCCAAAGGCAGAGAAAACAACAGTACTTTGTGAATCCACCTTGTAATCCACAAAGGATACCGATAACCTTAAGGTCGGCACAAACTTTCCAATCGTGTTTCTCATAGTTAAGGCACTTTAGTAGATTGTCCATGACTTCGTATGTTTCCTTGGTGTCAACGGCATGAGCAATTGGAATCGAAGGTTTCTTGTTGCCGTTGTGCAGTAAAATTGCTTTAAGGCTCTGCTTGTTGCTGTCGATGAAAAGACGCCACTCTCCTGGATCGTAAGAGTACCCGAGTTCACCAAATAATCCGGGAATGTCCTTACAAAAACAGATGTTGTCTTTTTTTGTGTAGTACCTTGCGTATGGTTCATGACGCTTCCTGTAGATTGTTGTCACCACACCAGGAGCCAAGAAACCGAACTGTTTCATGCGCGATGCATGCAACTCTGCATCTTCCTTGGAGAGTTTCAATTCTCTAACCCAATCGTTCAGTTCTGCTTGGGAACATAAGCGTTGACCTCCATGCAATGTATATGTTGACTCGCATTCTGATGTGGTTCCTACTGTCTCCGGATCTGATGATGGATGTATCGCCTCATTATTAGATGCCCATCTTGAAACGGGCGGTTGCGGGTCCACTGGTTCTTTGGAAAATGGCACTGGAAAATTCACTGTTGAAACAGCAGCGTAAGTCCATCGTATATTTTTTCCCACGCCTGTTTTTTTGCTAAGACAGAAGTAGCAATCTGTTGCATGGCAAAGCGGAGCTCTCCAAAGCAGGTACAGGTACTTATAAATGGGTGTATATTTTTTTACGGTGGCTACATACCTGTTTCACCATGTGTGAGTCTTAAATTTTCCGAATAAATGTGGGTTGCATTTATGTAAAAAAATCATACAGGTAGTCACCGGAAAACCCAAATAAGTAAAAAAGTCCCCTTTCCTTTTTTCCTTTTAATTGTTCACGCACATTTATTACCGTTTATTACTTTGCTTACGCAATCATAAAAATTAAATAACCCTTTGTTTATTCCGTTTTGTTAATTCTGAGAATCATAAAAAAAAAGAAAAAACCTTACCATAGACAAAGTTGTGCATATGTCGAGCAAATTTTTTAAATTCATACCTTTACTCAATTGCGAATAAAAGCGAAACGCGTGCATCGATTTTCATGATCTTTCTCTTATTTTGCTCATAGGTTATGTATCTTTACGTAAAAGTAATAAGATTTGAAATTTTTTTTCATTTGGGATTTTTTATGGATTTAAAAAAAAAAAAAAATTTAAATTTTTAGGCAAAAATAAGTTTTTTCCTTTATATATTCATTTTTAACTTGGAAACTGTTGCTTGTATAGGAAAACAATATATAAACAGATTAAGGGAATTGTAATTCTAAATTTTTTACAATTTAATTCAATTAAATCGGGCTAGTGGTTCCCGAGTTATGCCGGACGAAACAAATTAACCAAAAAAAAATTTTTTAAATTAAAAAAAAAAAAAAAAAAACCAAACAAAAAAAAATTTTTTATTGCGTTTTTCGAGCTCATGTCAAGGTTATCTACACAGAAAAAATTATCGCATCCCGAGTACATTTTGACTGTTGACTAGTGTAATAAATGTAAACAAAATATTTGAAAAAGTACACAATTTGTTAAACTTAATACCAAATTATTTCAGCAAATTCTTTGGTTTGATCTGGATTTTTGTGTATTCCAAGAGTTGGTATATAGAACTCTCTCACATTAGTAATTCGCGCTCCAGCGAGGAAAGAACGGTTTCATCTTTTCTATTTTTTCGGACAAAAGAAAACACGTTTCGTTGTTTGCTTTTTGGTCATCGTGGTTGCTGATCGGCATGCATTTAGGTTATGTACCTATATGCATGTGTTTCCGGTTATAACTATGACATAATAAGTTAATTAATTTAGTTTAAGTTTGTGCAAATAGCTCGCCCTAACCTCCATTGCGAAGTTAATGGTTGTGTAGGGTGGCTATACACATTAAATCGTGCTAATTGGAGATGACTGTATAGTTTCTTTTAACTGGCCAAATAATTCTTCATTGCAGCCGTATAGGTCGGATCGAGTAACAAAATAACCAAAAAAAAGCTCTCTCAATTTTTTTTTTTATAACCTATACCACTATGTGGTTTGGGTATAATGACTTTGTGCTGCTGTTTGTAACAACCAAAAATATTTGACCTAGACCCATCTTTAATTATACCGATCGAATCAGAATCACTTTCTGAGTTGATTTAACAATGTCCGTCCGTCCGTCCGTCCGTCTGTGTGTCCATGTAAAGCTTGTAATCAAACTGCAGGTCGCAAATATGAATATATTTTGACGAAATTTGGTATATAAGCTTTTATCGCCCATGGGATGAACGCTATTGAAATTGGTGAGAATCGGTCCATGTTCAGACCTAGCCCCCATACAAATTACCCATATGAAATCGACATAAATTGCCATAAGATCCAAATTGTCATATAGATCTTACTCAAATTGGGTTTGTATGCGTTCATTACATCCACTAATGAGTAGTCCAAAAATGATCCCTTTGACCCCATATAGAGCTGCTTCCCGATCTTCACTTAAATCTATTAAAAAACAAAAATATTGCACTGATTCTTCTCAAATTTTGTTTGTACATATTTTTGCAAAATACAAGAGACTTTACCAAACATGATCAGGATCGGTCCATTTTTGGACCTAGTCCCTTTATAGATATAGCATCCGATATGAACTTTTTCATATCTGCAGCCAAAAAAAATAATAAAAATCCCACTCAAATTTGGTTTTTGCTTATTTTCAATGTCCAGTTAGTTGGGCCTAAGAGATAGGGTTTCTAAACGCATGGTATAGGGTATCGTATAGTCGGTCTAGACCGACTATAATTTTCTTACTTGTTAAATATTGCCATATTTGGAAAATAAATTTTTTTTTTTACATACTAAAAGGGAGTTTTTACTATTTACACAATAAAATACAAAATCTAAATCAGTGATGCCAACTTTTGATTTTGAATTAAATTATGTTAATAAAATATATTTTCATTTATTGACTCCAAATACTACTAGCTGGGAATTATTGTCCAACTTCAATGTTTTGGGTTTTACCTAGCTTACCATGAAGTCACCATGAACATTGGTTCAAATTAGGGATGGCAAACGCAAAAAACCAAATGTCCCAAATATTTTAAATAAAATAATTTGTTATCTTTATTTTCTGAAAACCTTAAAATTTTCATCCAAAAAAATTTTGAAAAATAATATATAAATAACATTCTCATCAAATTTCGCTTTACTTATGTAACAATTTTTATGTCCGCAATTCTTAAATATCATTTGAGGTTTTCTAAACTTCATTGAATTTACATTAATATTTTCTTATCCTGAAATGCTATTAATGTCTCCTTAATCGCAATATATTTTTCTTAATTTCAGTTCATTTCTTAAATGTAAACATATTTGGTGTTTTCTGAATTCCAATTTGTGTTTAAAGAATAAAATTTATATTTTAAGAATTCAATTGATGTCTTTTAAATTTCAAGTTATTAAGTTATTAATATGATTTTCTGAAATTCAATTGATATTTTCAAATTTATAATTGGAAATCTGAATTCCAGTTTTTAGAATTGATATTTATTTAAATTTGAATGGAAAATTTAAAAGGTGCAATTTTGTATTTATGTCAATAGTAATGATTTAGTAATCATAAACAATTTTAAAAAATATGTAAACGCAATCAGATATTTTGTAGGTAAAGCAGAATAATAATTTTATACTAGCAGATTCCAGCCCTCAAAATTCGAGCGCAAATTCTAGGAAATTTTATTTTTTCATTAAATAAAGACCCTAAAAGTATGCTAATCAATTGTAGCCAATTCTCAAATCAACACAAAAAACAAACTCATTTTTATTACAAACACATTAACAAATTTAATAAAAACACATATAGCATTGTTAATTTTATGTATGTGTTAGTAGCAACTTTAAATGCAATTAACTCAAAATAAAGGATAAAATTTAAAAATCTGTAAATCTGCAAATCGGCTTAAAAGAAATACCTTTCAAATAATGTACCTTTGGTCAAAATCGGGATAAAACGGTAGAACAAAACATCAGTCACAAGAAATCGCCTAGCCTATTAATATTGTAGATATATATGTATGTAGAACTGTTTTGAAAGCAAAAAACTCATTGATGAACTCGGTAACTCTATTTTGTAAACACAACAAAAAGTTAATATGCCAAATTTATGGACATATTTGTAAAATTATATTTGAGAAATGTTGACATTAATGTTAAAATAGAAACAACGATTGCAAAGCTAATTAGAACAAAAATTGCGGTGCCATCTACTGTGGCATAGTAATGCTGAGCGACAACATCTTGGATAAACTTAGATGATACTGATTTCTTAGTTCCAATTACCCAAACTGATTGGAGTCATGATTTCCTTAAATCTATTGCTGATATGTGTGTTTTCCAAATAAATGACGTTCCTAACTGCAATGATAGAATGCTGGATCTCGTGTTCGTAAATAACCCTACACTATTCAGTGTAATTAGAACAAGTCCGTTAAGTTTTCCTGAGGATTGTCATAATCCAACACTTTTAATATCCACACCACTTCCACAGAGACCTAATATTTCTAGTTTTTCTGAATCATTCTGCTTTAAACGAACTAACTATCAAATGTTAAATCAATTACTATCTGACTACAACTGGCTTGAAATCATTTCATTTTCAAACGATGGAAGTAATTTTGATCAGGTAATCGAAACTTTTTATAAGATAATTTCAACAAATATAACGAAAACTGTTCCTTTAATAAAAATAGCTAATGTAAATGCTACTCCATGGAATAACAATCACACTAGCATGGTTGAAAAATCGGAAAAACAGGCTCTATAGGAAATTTAAGAAAAGTAATAACCATATTGATCAAAGTCTATATATTATAGCTAGAAGTCATTATAACCTAGAAAATAAAAAATGTTACGATCGTTATCTTAGTAAAATGAATTCAAATATAAAAAAAAATCCAAAAATGTTTTACAACTTTGTAAATTCTAAACGTAAAATTTCATCATACCCAACCACTATGAAAATGAATGGTACTGTCCTTTCAAACGATGTTGATATTGCAAATGTTTTTGCTGAATTCTTTGCGTCCACATTTTCCACAATGACGTTAAACAACACACGATATCCCTATGATATTCCAAGGCTGACATCAATTAATACTTCATCCTTAGACGTGTTGACTGTTCTTAAGAATCTAAGAAGTATAAAAAGTTCACCTAATCCCGGTCCAGATGGTATTCCCAGCTGTATCTTAAGAAATTGTGCTGAAATATTGGCTGCCCCGTTAACTCTTATATATAATAACTCTCTTAAATTCGGCTTCTTTCCAAAGTGTTGGAAAAATTCATTTATTATTCCGCACTACAAATCTGGTAACCGCAGTGATGCTACTAATTATAGAGCAATTGCAAAGCTTAATGCTATACCTAAACTTTTTGAGAAAATTATAACTGATATATTATCACACGAAATGTCATCAATTCTATCACCATCTCAACATGGCTTTTGCAAAGGACGGTCTACGACTACTAATCTAATGGAATTTACTTCCTATATAAACTCTGGATTCTGCAAAAATAAACAAACTGATGTTATATACACGGACTTTAGCAAAGCTTTTGATAAGGTTAGCCATGATCTACTGCTAGCGAAACTTGATGCTATTGGATTCTCCGGGAACTTCTTAAAATGGATTCGGTCGTACTTAAAACATCGTAAGCAATGTGTAATTTTCAATAACTCTAAATCGAAATATATAGATGTTACTTCCGGTGTCCCTCAAGGGAGTCACCTTGGACCTCTCCTATTTTTACTGTTTATTAATGATCTACCAAAGTCTATTTAATATAGCAATATTCTTATGTATGCCGACGATGTAAAAATCTACTCCACCATCATAAACAATGAAGACGGTATACGTCTCCAGTCTGGCTTAAATAGCTTCTACAAATGGTGCAATGTCAACTTAATGGAATTAAATCTAAAAAAATGTCAGTCTATGACCTTCTCTAGATTTTCGCCATCTTCGAACGACTATGTCATCCATGACACAAAATTAAACTCAGTTGAATCGTTCATAGATTTGGGAGTTCATTTTGATAAAAGACTAAGTTTTAATTCTCACGTAACAATGACTGTTAATAAGGCAAATAGTGTTTTATCTTTTATAAAGCGTTGGGCAAAGGAATTTAATGATCCTTATATAACAAAAAATCCATTCACGTCTTTGGTCAGGCCGATACTTGAATACGCATCAGTAATCTGGGATCCACAGTACAATGTTTTCATCAAAAAACTTGAATCAGTTCAGAAACAATTCTTACTATTTTGTCTCCGATATCTTGAGTGGAATTGAATCTTCCACCGTATCGCAGTCGTTTGGCTCTAATAAAGCTTCCAACTTTGAAAAGTAGAAGGATCATTTCTAATATAACATTCTTCCTCAACCTGGTTCGTGGTAAAATTGATTCTGAATGCCTTCTCGGAAAAATTTGTATAAATGTCCCTAACAGACAACTTCGATCGTATGAGCCGGTTTACCTGAATTTCCACAGATCAAATTTCATTAATTTCGATCCATTCCGAAGAATTTGCACCGAAGTGAACAGACACTATGCTTTAATTGATTTATCCGATGATGTTGATATTATTAAAAGAAGATTAACGACATATTTGAACTCTAATGATTATGTTTATAACTGTATTTAAAGTCAGTATTATTTTTATAAAATATTTTTGGAAATATTGCTCAGCTGTTGCTTTATTGTAGCTGAATTAAATAAATAAATAAAATGAAGTTTGATGTCTAATTAAAAATATTGACATTTATGTTAAAATAGAAATAACGATTGCAAAGCTAATTAGAACAAAAATTGCGGCGCCATCTACTGTGGCATAGCAACTCTGAGCAAAATGAAGTGAAACTGTGTGTTAATGCGAAAGAAATGTATTTTCCCTAAAACAAAATGCATATTGGAGAATTTTATATAAATAAAATAATATACCGATTTATTTCTAACATGCGGTTATTATGAATATACATGTATTGAGTATATGTATATCACTTTGTTATTTAATATATGTATATATGTATGTACATATATGTAAATATTACACACAAAAAATACATCAAAATTTATTTTCGTATTTTCTTTAAATAAATTAATACATAAAATTTTGTTTGGTAAATCTACATTGTTTTTTTTTATTAACAACTATTAACAACAACTAGTTTAACATTATTTACTTTAGATGCTGGTGAATTTTTACTCCCTTTACATATATTAACTCGTAGTGTCTGCTTGTCGAAAAAATTTTGGATTGATTTTAACCGCTTTCCCGTGACCCAATCGATCTGAAGCTTTGCAAGCAGGCTCGTGGCGATGACAAAAATGATCTAACAAATTTTTTTAGTGATGCCAAAACAATGGAAACTTTAAAATTTTTCTACCAGATTTGATAAAAAAAATTTCCAAAGGGTTAGTTTTTATATTATTACCACAACGACCACAAAAACAACAAGTCCAGCTATGACAAAAATACAACATTTAGGGCCATTATTACAACTTGCCTTTAAAGTAAATGTTAGTTAAAGGTAAGTTTAGCTAAAGTGAACAATAAAGTTACCTTTAACTTCTTTTCATTATTACAACTTCCCAGTAAAATAAAATTAATATTTTTGATATTGTGGCAACACCAAAGGAAACACCGATTACTTTTGACCAAATGAATTGATTTATCAAAATACATAGTGGCAACGTTCCTTTAGTTGTTCGCAAATAAACAATAAAAACAATAGAATAAAAATCAAAACCCTTTATTATAAGTTTTATAATTGTTGTAAATGTGTAATAAAACTTTTTAAAAATATACAATCATATATTTAAGTATTTATAAATAAATTTACTTCCAAAACTAAATTGATGTGAATTTCATCTTCATAGGTCAGAAAATGTGGCAATATTAAATACATAAACCTCACGTTAAAAGTTAACGGCAACAATATCTTCACTTTAGCTTATCGGTCACTTTTAGCTTAAAGTATAGTTGTAATAACGAAAAACTAATAATACTTAGCTATTGGCAAATTGTAATAATGTCCCTTAGAATAACAACAAGAACAATATAGAAACATCATATTTTTCATTTTTTTTAATTTTTCAGAGATTTCCCTGGACCTGTTATACCGATTTTAATGATTTTTAGAACAGAAAACATCCCATGATCTTCGTGAATCATTCTCACTAAAAATGATCACCCTAGCTGTACTACTGAGGCCGTAATCGTGACAAGAACAACATAGAAAATCATATTTTTTCAAGACTTTTTTTAGTTCTTCATTCAGATGTCGGGCCCTATTGAACCGATTTGGATGCTTTTAAATAGCAAACTTTTCAGAAAGTCAGTTAATCATTTTTTATACAAACGAGCACCATAGCTGCCCGATTGAAGTTGTCATCGTGATTTCCACAGACGGACAGACGGACATCGCTATATCAAGTCCGCTTGTTATAAGGATCACAAATATATATATTTTATGGGGTCCAGAATTTTTTTTTTCTAATTATTACAAACGGAATGACAAACTTATATATACCCTCTGCACACTGGGGTGGAAGGTATAATTATTTATCGATTATAACGCTTATAAATCCCGAATTGAAAAGAAGGAGGTTGCTATACAATAATTTGTTACTTCTACAAAAATGGAGAAGATTCTATTCAAACGGTTTATCAAAGAAGGAGAACGGAATGTAGCCATTTCTAAGGAAATTTTAAAATAAAAGGCGTTGTTTTTCCACAATAAAATAAAATAAAATACTTGGCAGACTAAAAATATATGGTGAAAGCTTTCAAATAAGCCAGAGAGTCTAGATCCATTTATTGATTAATTTGAAAACAAAATCTATGAACTGAAATTAACTCCCGATCAGATATACAATTGCAACGAATCGGGATTATTTTTTATACTTCTGCCAAATAAAACTCTAGCAAGTTTAAAAGGAACTGCAGCTCCTGGTCGTAAAAATTCGAAGGGAAGGATAACTTTTGTGCCTTGCAATTATGTAAACGGAACTCGTTAGTTAAAGTAGCTAATAATTTGCCATAACTGAGAGTGACATAAGATAACCTGAAAAAAAATTATTTACCATTATAAGTATCGCTAGAAATTAAATGATGCATTGCTTCGAATCACCAGTATAGCTTATAATTTCACAATAAGTGATCATATTTGGAAAATAAAAATCATAAAGTGACAGTAATGGAGTTAAATAGGCAAAGACAACGTAGTTTCTGAACCAATCTGAAATTGAGGAATGATGACAGTCTCCTAATGAAATTGGAAATTTATTAAACTTAAAAAAGCCCAGAATACAAACAATAATAAAGCATTTCAAAAACAATGGAAATTATGAAAGCAAGGCACGTTCCGGACGCCCCCGGATTCTAGACAACCGAACAGAACGTGTCGTTATTCGTTCAGTTCAATAAAATCCTAAGCAAAGTGCAATCTAATTAAATAGAAAACTAATTTATCTGAGTTTTTAAATCGATTCTCGGTTGAGTTACGATTGGTATTTGATGAATTATTTAAGGTGGGGGGGGGGGGGGTAAGGTTTTAAAAGTTAAAAAGTCATATTTTCATAATTCTTTTTGAAGATATGAATAATGTTTGATATTTATCGACTTCGCCAAAGCATTTGATACTATTCTCCATCAGGCAATTTGTCACGCACTTCGGTGCAAGGGAATTCCACTTGAGCTAATTGAGCTTATCAGGGCTTTGTATGGCAACTCAACAAGCCGAGTACTGCCTGAATGTATGTTAAGGCTCGTTTCCGCATACATCGTAATCGTCGACGAAAACGAAAACTGAAACTGAAAACGTTATTGTACGGCACCGTTTCGTTGCTAATCGTTTTCGTTTCAGTTGGGAGCGTTGCGGCATAATACAGAAACTGAACGGAATTTTTTTTAGTTGTCATTGTGAAGTGTAATATTGTGCATCGAAAATAAGTATTGATTAAATACAAAAAATATGGAAAATTACAGTGTCGATGAAATAACCGAGGTAAATCGTCGATTGCAGCCTATAATATGAAGAAGATTTGTTACTGCTGTTAATATTAAAAGTAATGAAAAGCAGAAAAAATATCCACGTGATGTACAAACAGCGGGCAATAGAAGGTGCACACAATATCTTAATTGATCGTTATTTGATGGATGATGATACCAAATTTAAAGAATATTTTCGTTTGAGCCGTCATCTTTTTGAATCTGTGCTGGACACTATCAAATGTGATTTGGAAGGAATACCTACCACCTGGAACGGAGAACCAATGATACCAAGGCAAAAATTTTGCATTACCTTATGGTAAGATATGGCTTTTTATTAAATAAAAATGTTAAAACATATATGGGCATTATTGTAATGGATCGATATGTAAATGTTCGGTCGGCGAAGCATTTGAGTTGCATAGCACTTCAGCCAATTGTTCTTGTTCAGCCAAAGAAACTTCTTCTTCACCGACAATCTGTGAAATTTTCAATTTCAATTTTGCGATCGACATGGTCGGGAATGTACGCATTGTAGTGGCAATAGATTCAAAAAATTGGTCCAAATGGTCCTTCGACTTTATTGTGGGTTGCAAAAAATCCACTGGTTTTTACTTGCGCGTTGTAATCAGTTCACGGAGTAGATCATTTATGGGGTCGCAAGATGGAGTACGTCGTTTGTTTCGACTAGACTGTGGAGTTTCGATATCGAAGTTGCTAATGATGCCTGGGTGAATGGTGATGCGTCGTTGGTTGTTGATGCTTCGCTTAATGTCAAGTTGGTTACGGTTCTACAAATTAAAAAAATAAGAACATTTTAAATGATGTTTATTTTGGTAAAAACCAGATATTTACTTCCGCTTCAAAATGGATGTATCTAAAAGAAACATCATCGATTCATCTCGCTTTGAAGAGGTCGTTGGGTTTCCAGTGGTTTTTTTTTTTTTGATTGCATCCGAACGAAATAGTCACGCATATATACCCATTTTTTTTTCACAGCATCAACTACATAAATATAAATAAAACTTTAATAAAATATTTTGTTATGTATTTCAGATATCTAGCTACTGGTGAAACATTTGCATAGTTGGCCTTTCAATTCAGGGCACACAAATTAATAATTTGTAAAATTATTCCAAAATGCCTTGCATCTATTGTGAAACATTTTTTGGGGACAGCGATGCCAGCACCAACGACTGAATCATTCACTAAAAATATTGCTGATATTTCAACCAAATGGAACTATCCGAATTGTTGTGGGGCAATTGATGGCAAACATGTACGAATAAAATCTCCACCCAAGACTGGCTCAGCCTTTTTCAACTACAAAGAATTTCATTCAATTGTACTTTTGGCGATGGTCAATGCAAAATACAAGTTCACAGCGGTAGACGTTGGCTCATATGGCCGAGAAGGGGATGCTGACATTTACTTAAAAAGCGAAATGGGCCAAAGAATTAACAACTAGCAATTTAATATTCCACCGCCAAATGCTCTACCATACACTGAAACTGTGTTGCCAAATGTTATACTTGGTGATGAAGCATTTGCCTTGCACAAAAACTTCATGAAACCATATCCAAGACAACAATCACTACATGATCGATGCAAAGCAATTTACAATTACCGCAATTCCCGTGCTAGAAGAACAACGGAGAATGCGTTTGGAATTATGGCTTCATATTTCCGTGTTTTTCACACACCAATTGGTATTACTAACACGGAAACAATCGACAATGTTATAGTTGCGGCATGTATATTACACAATATGATGCGTTCCGAAAAAATAAATTCACCGGCAGAGATCATATTCGGAAATACAGACGACTTGACTATCCCAGTTAATAATTTGATTCCAATTGCAAATGCAACAGCTGGTGGCCGACCAAACAATGAAGCATCAATAATTCGGGACAAATTGAAAGATTATTTCAATGGAGTTGGAGCGGTTGCATGGCAGGACCGATCAATTTAACAAATCTTTCACCATGCTTTATTTTAACAAAATAAAATGAAATAAATATACATACTTTCTGCACCTAACTCATCTGCCAATTTCAACCACACTTGATTCTTTCGTACACTGTCACGGAACTGTGCATGTCGTACATGGTACAAAATTTCATTATTTTTGACAAAGTCGATGATCCTTTCCTCGTCGCACAAAGAAAATTGTAATTTTTTACTAATTTTATAGTAATAATCACTAAACTTTATCGAAAATTCACAAAAAACAAATGAATAAGATGTCGCACTTTGTTTATTTACTTTTTTATTAACACCTCTGTCCCACAATTTTTGATTAACAACTCTGTAAATATCACATTTCGTTCCTACAGCAACGAAAACAACCTAGTCTATGTTGTTTTCGTTCCGTCGCCAAATCGCTAGTTTTTCGTTGCTGAACGCCGCCGTTACGTTGCTAGTTTTCGTCGCCAATTTCTGGAACGAACTTTTTTTCGTTGCAAATGTATGCAATTTCGTTTTCGTCGACGATTACGGTGTATGCGGAAACGAGCCTTAGGAAAGCCGATTGGTGTATGCACAGGGGTACGACAGGGATGTATCCTATCTCCGCTGTTATTCAATATTGTACTGGACTTAATTATGCAGCAATCAACCCGAATTAGAAGAGGCATTACATGGGGTATGAATGGTCGACTGGAAGATCTTGACTACGCTGATAATATCTGCCTGCTCGCACATAACTTCACCGACATATCAGCCAAATTGGACCAGATATATCAGCTAGCGTCTGGCATTGGTCTTCATATTAACTTCGACAAAACTAAGGTTCTACGAAGTTCAATACAACTAATCTCTCCAAGTTCAGAGTCAACAACATAGAGCTCGAGCATGTGCAATCGTTTTGCTACTTAGTAAGTATCATATCCACTACAGGCGGCACACGTGATGATATTGCATATCGCATAAGAAAGGCAAAGCAGTCACTTGGTGCATTACAAAGAGTATGGAAGTCACCAGAAATACACACAAAAACTAAGCTCCGCCTTTTCTCCTCATATGTTCGCTCTACCCAGTTATGTGGATGTCATATTCTAGCCGAATATTCCAACCGAGACCTCTGGCAAAGAACAGACGAAACACCAATTCTCGTGGAAATTGCAATGAGGAAATGAAGCTGGGTTGGCCATATTTTGAGAAGACCCCATGATGATATATCAAAGATGGCAATTGACTGGAATCCTCAATGCAGCAGAAGAAGAGGTAGACCCGCTAACACCTGGAGAAGGCAACTAGAATCTGAAAACAAGAAAAGCTTGGTCTGAGAAAAGACTAATGGCACAGGACAGATCCCGATGGAAGAATTTCGTTACGGCCCTTTGTTCCAACTTGGAATTATAGGAATCAATACATATTCACGTATATGTATATATATTCATATACACGTTATAGCATAACATTTGAAGAATCCTTGAAAAAATTTTCAGTTAAAAATTTTAGTAAATAAGTCCGTGACAGTGAATCTCCGGAGGCGTTGTTGTTTTGCGGTGAATATCATAACTCGTTACCGGATCATGTGAAATAAAAAAATCGAAATGCGTTATAAAGGTGACATGTTGCCTGACGAAGAGTTTTTTCAAAATTTTTTTTTTTGGCAGCATTTTGCAGTGAAAAACATGATTTTTGCCATAAAATGCCGGGAATTTGTTGTTAAAAATGGGGAAGAGGATGGAAAGTAAAAAAAAAAAACTTTTCGTGTGTAAAATTTCAAAAGAATCGGTCAAGTAGATTTTGAGTTATGATGTTCACGGTCTTCGAACATTTATTTGCGAGAAAATCGATTTAAGGGATTTATATATGACTAGCAGATTCCAGCCCTCGAAATTCGAGCGCAAATTCTAGGAAATTTTATTTTTTCATTAAATAAAGTCCCTAAAAGTATGCCAGTCAATTATAGCCAATTCACAAATCAACACAAAAAACCAACTCATTCTTATTACAAAGCCATTAACAAATTTAATAAACACACACATAGCATTGTATAATTTTATGTATGTGTTAGTAGCAAGTTTAAATGCAATTTACTCAAAATAAAGGAAAAAATTTAAAAATCTGTAAATCTGCAAAATGGCTAAAAAGAAATACCTTTCAAATAATATACGTTTGGTCTAAATGGGGATAAAACGGTAGAACAAAACATCAGTTACAAGAAATCGCCTAGCCTATTAATATTATAGATACACCGTATGAGGCCGGTCGTTGTATCTTCTTAAGTTTTGCTCTAATTTACTTGAAATTTTGACACAACTCTCTCGACATGTTGTGCATTCAGAAAGAGAATTACAAAAAAAGGTTTTTTTATAATTTTATCGCCTATTTTGTTATCATTGTTTCCAGAGAAAAGTGGTGATATATGTTTATTACCTTTAAGTATCGGCGGATTATCATCCATTATTGATTAACAAAATCGTCAAAAAAAAAATATATATATGGGGGATTTCAAGTCAAGTGCACCAACTTTTGAAACCGATGTCTTCCGATCGGGATGACAAGGTTAGTCCTATTGGATAGTAGTTTAGACACAATTTTTCAATAAGATCGGTCCAGATCTCTCTGTGTTAGAGGGGATCAAAATTTGACATTTTGGCCAAACAGGTGTTTTTTCTCATCCATGTAACTTATTACCTATTGTTCTTAGAAAATTTTCTCCCAAAGAGTTTAGATAGCTATTTCTTCAATATTTCGGAAAAAAATACTTTAAAAAAATTTTAGACTTTTTTTTTGCTAAAAAAAAAAGCATTTTTTGCCTTTTTTTCAAAAAGGACATTTTTTTTTTTTTCATAAGAAAGCTTAGGATTTTTTCGTTAAGAGCTTTTTGGTCGCTTAGTGGGATGGGAGTGTCAATTTTTCATAAATGCACTATTTTGAATTTTTTCCTATTTGTGTATAAAACCTTACAAATAAAACTTATACTGAGAAACTAGACAAACTAAACTTTCCGAAGGTATATAACATACCTAACTAAAATGTTATACCGTCGATACTATAATACCCAGAATATGTTAACCTCAGGAAAAAAATCGCTCTTTTCTATAGAAATGTTGAAAAATTATTAAATTTTATTTATTTTTAATAATAATTAAATTAATGTATAATAATAATAATACTAAAAATAAAAAGATAAATAATTTATTAAAATTTAATCTTAATTGCATTATATCATAACTATTTATATCATAACTATTTTTATACTTAATTTATTGTAGCTGATGAAGTGTTTAAGTCTTGTAAATTTTTTTCTTTCATCCAGCTTTTTTATCGCCTTTATTTACTGCGTTTTTTTTTTGTCAATCCTTTCTTGGCGTTACTAGGTTCAGCTGTTGATTTCGCTGCTGGTTTATTTGTTGGCTTTGGAAAGAAATCGCATTGAATAGAGGCAGAAAACTTTTTCAACTTAAGTCTTCCATCGACAAGCGGTATAAAAGCATGGTATTGAGCGGTGCCATCGATTGTTACCGCAGCATCGAATCTGCTCTTCAGTGTTTTCAATATTTCCTGATGATCCTCTTTGCTACTAAAAACTATTTTAGTTTCTTTACAATAACTCTTTGCCCAATGGAATAAAGCAGTCGCATCTAAGATGCGATCTTGATGAGAGCACTGGAGGCTATACTTCGCTGCATTTCTTTTAAGGTTTGCTCCAATACCATCACATTCTCCTTTACCATGAGCAGTAGGATGAAAATGCCACTCAGCTGGCATTCCAAAATCTTTTTCATGGGCCATAAGATTTGCCAAGCTACTTTTGTTTTTAAAATGTTGACGAGCTCCGCCCGAAACGTAGTATACTTTCTTTACTGTAAATTTAGATTTTAGAAATTTTAGTATTCTCTTCTGGTACTCATAAACTGCAACGGTATCATGTTTTAAATCGTCGGATATGATTGCCATACTTTTGTGTTCCAGTTTTTCATCTTTCATGTAGTAAATAACTACTGTGAATATAGTTGCTTGGTCGTTATTGAAGTGGAATGCTTGTATGGCATCCTGAAGAACATATTTATAGTTTTCTGCGAAATCATATGAAATAACGAATTCACTAGACTTCAAATGTATCTTCAAATCCTTGAAAAATGACCATTGCTCTTTGACTAAAAAGTCATGATTTCTCAAGTTTAGCAATCCTGTACACATTTCTTTCACAAAATCATCCACATTTAAAATGATTGTTTTCAATGTGCATCTGTCAGTCTGAATCCAAGAATCAAATTTGACCTCCTCTATATATTCTCGATCTAAAGAGTTGATTAAATTTTCTTTGATGAATGTGGTTTTCGGGCAATTGGTACATTCACCTAAGTGGCAAGAAGTTGTTGCATTAGGACACATTGTCAATTTAAGGCAATCGCGGTAATCGTGTAAATCTGCTGCCGATTCATCTGTTAAATACTTTAAGTTGATTTCCTTCAACATTAGTTTAACATTTTCATGTTAAATGCAAACGCATACTGTGTGAGTTCCGCTGCTTTCTGCCAAAACGCAATGTTTTGTCCTCATTTGGGTTAATTTCGTGAAGCCAATTCTATCATCCTCGTGTTCAGATTGAAATATTGCAAATAACTCTTTCAGGTTACAGATAACCATTCCCTTCTGTTACGTTATGAAGGTATGTTACATACCTTCGGAAAGGTTAATTTGTTTAGTTTCTCAGTATAAGTTTTATTTGTAAGGTTTTACACACAAATAGGAAAAAATGCAAAATAGTGCATTTGTGAAAAATTGAAAAACCGTTGTCTTGAGTTACAAAATATTTATTTTGATAGATATCCCACTCCCATCCCACTAAGCGACCAAAAAGCTCTTAAAGGAAAAATCCTAAGCTTTCTTATGAAAAAAAAATGCCCTTTTTGAAAAAAAGGCAAAAAATGCTTTAATTTAGCAAAAAAAAAAAAAAAAGTCAAAAAAAAAAATTTTTTTTTAAAGTATTTTTTTCCGGAATATTGAAGAAATAGCTATCTAAACTATTTGGGAGAAAATTTTCTAAGAACAAAAGGTAATAAGTTACATGGATGAGAAAAACACCTGTTTGGCCAAAATGTCAAATTTTGATCCCCCTCTAACTCAGAGAGATCTCGACCGATCTTATTGAAAAGTTGTGTCTAAACTACTATCCAATAGGACTAACCTTGGTGCAAATTTCATCCCGATCGGAAGACATCGGGTTCAAAAGTTGGTGCACTTGACATGAAACCCCCCATATATATGTATATGTATATCAAAAAGAAAATATATTTTTTTTTAAAATACTGATTTAAAACCCGTCTTCTTTCTTTCAATGGTGAAGTAAAACTCAACAAATTTTCAAATTTCATTAATTTATTTTTTTATTTTTTTTTTTGTTTTTATTGTTACTAATTTTTTTCTAAACATTTATTTTATTTTAGGATACAAACAATAAATACAAAAATTTTATATTTTTTGTTAACATTTAAAAAGTAAACATTATTTTGTTGTTGCATTTTTTTTTTTTTTTGTTCAATGGTTCGCGCTTATTTTAATTAAAAAAAAAAGTTACTACAAAAGAACATGTAGAATTGCACATTTATCTAAATAAAATGGTTTTTTTTATCATAATTAATCTAGAGACACAAAAAAACTAAACTTACAACTAAATGAAATTATATAAAAAAAAACACAATTCATTAAAATATAAAAAAATAGTGAAAGAAACAGTTTTTATAAAAAAAAACAAATTAATTAAAAACAATTTGCCATTAAAATCTACCAAACTTCACATTTCTGCACAGGATTCATGGGTGTACCCTCAGGGCATTGAAAATCGCGTGAGAAATCGTTCATGTTGCTCAAGGAACCCAAAACACGGAATTCATTTGGTGAATGGACTCCGGTGGTAATGCGCATTTTTAGAGTTTCTATAAAGTTATATGTACAAAAAAGTGGTTAAAATAAAAAATAAAAGTTTAAAAATTTTTACATCTAACCTTTTCTATATTTAGCGCACCATGTTTGCGCAGCTGAGATCCAGAACATTTGTTGCGGCGAATAGTTAAGACCGGGCAATTTAGGTTCTTCACCATTTTGGCTCACCCATTGTTTGTAGGCCAAATAGGATTCCTTAATGCCACCGTTATCAGCAATATTTTCACCTTGAGTATTTATGCCATTAAGCTGGAAACATATAAAAAACAAGTAAGTTTAAAAAATGTAGTCTTCAACAAAAAACGGTAAATTATGGAAATAAAGCATTTAAAAAAACTTTACTTTAATAAACTTTGAAAATTTTCTCAAATTTAAACATTTCTTTGGTGGGTATAAAGTTGGTGAACTATTCATTCTTAATAATCATCCTGCTGCATTTTGTGTCTTAAAGACACTGTCGGTAGTGATATTTGACATTCATAAAAATGTCCAATAATTATTATTTATTTCCTCTAAAAAAATAAGAAATTATTTTGCCTCAGATGCGATTAATATTATTAATTGTGTTTTAACAAATTGTTGTTTTAAAAATATTTTATTACAGATAAACTCTAATTATTACTATTGTTTATTTATTATTTTTTTTTTTTTCAATAAAATTAAAAAACAATCGGTCCTGGACTGGGCTGTTTGCTCAATTTCCTGATTTCAACTAATTAATTATATATATATATGTTTTAAATATTTTCTCATTCTTCCAAAAAAAATTTTGAAAAAATAATCGAGCATATTTTTAGATAAAAAATATTTCCCTCAAATGTATTTATAATAAAAAAAAATAATTGATTAAAAATGTACACACAATATATTTGCAAAAAATTAAATAAAATTATGAAAAAAAATTATGAAGAAAAAAATGTATTTTAAATAATTTTGGTTTTAATTAATAAATTAAATTATTTTTTTATTTAAAAATATAACAATTTGAAAAAAATTTAATTAAAAAGTTTAAATTAATTAATTTATTAATTAAATAATTATTTCTTTTAAAAAAAATATATTTTTTTAATTCCTTTTGATTAAATTAGATGATTAAATGATTAAATGATTAAATGATTAAATGATTAAATGATTAAATGATTAAATGATTAAATGATTAAATGATTAAATGATTAAATGATTATATGATTAAATGATTAAATGATTAAATGATTAAATGATTAAATGCTTAAATTATTAAATGCTTAAATGATTAAACGATTAAATGATTAACTGATTAAATGATTAAATGATTAAATTATTAAATGATTAAATAATTAAATGATTAAATCCTTAAATGATTAAATGATTAAGTGATTAAATGATTAAATGATTTATTGATTAAATGATTAAATGATTAAATGATTAAATGATTAAATGATTAAATGATTAAATGATTAAATGATTAAATGATTAAATGATTAAATGATTAAATGATTAAATGATTAAATGATTAAATGATTAAATGATTAAATGATTAAATGATTAAATGATTAAATGATTAAATGATTAAATGATTAAATGATTAAATGATTAAATGATTAAATGATTAAATGATTAAATGATTAAATGATTAAATGATTAAATCATTAAATGATTAAAAAATTTAATGAATAAATGATTAAATGATTAAATGATTAAATGATTAAATGATTAAATGATTAAATGATTAAATGATTAAATGATTAAATGATTAAATGATTAAATGATTAAATGATTAAATGATTAAATGATTAAATGATTAAATGATTAAATGATTAAATGATTAAATGATTAAATGATTAAATGATTAAATGATTAAATGATTAAATGATTAAATGATTAAATAATTAAATGATTAAATGGTTAAATGATTATAGATTAAATGATTAAATGATTAAATGCTTAAATGATTAAATGATAATATGATTAAATGATTAATTGATTAAATGATTAAATGATTAAATGATTAAATGATTAAATGATTAAATGATTAAATGATTAAATGATTAAATGATTAAATGATTAAATGATTAAATGATTAAATCATTAAATGATTAAAAAATTTAATGAATAAATGATTAAATGATTAAATGATTAAATGATTAAATGATTAAATGATTAAATGATTAAATGATTAAATGATTAAATGATTAAATGATTAAATGATTAAATGATTAAATGCTTAAATGATTAAATGATAATATGATTAAATGATTAATTGATTAAATGATTAAATGATTAAATGATTAAATGATTAAATGATTAAATGATTAAATGATTAAATGATTAAATGATTAAATGATTAAATGATTAAATGATTAAATGATTAAATGATTAAATGATTAAATGATTAAATAATTAAATGATTAAATGGTTAAATGATTATAGATTAAATGATTAAATGATTAAATGCTTAAATGATTAAATGATAATATGATTAAATGATTAATTGATTAAATGATTAAATGATTAAATGATTAAATGATTAAATGATTAAATGATTAAATGATTAAATGATTAAATGATTAAATGATTAAATGATTAAATGATTAAATGATTAAATGATTAAATCATTAAATGATTAAAAAATTTAATGAATAAATGATTAAATGATTAAATAATTAAATGATTAAATGATTAAATGATTAAATGATTAAATGATTAAATGATTAAATGATTAAATGATTAAATGATTAAATGATTAAATGATTAAATGATTAAATGATTAAATGATTAAATGATTAAATGATTAAATGATTAAATGATTAAATGATTAAATGATTAAATGATTAAATGATTAAATGATTAAATGATTAAATGATTAAATGATTAAATGATTAAATGATTAAATGATTAAATAATTAAATGATTAAATGGTTAAATGATTATAGATTAAATGATTAAATGATTAAATGCTTAAATGATTAAATGATAATATGATTAAATGATTAATTGATTAAATGATTAAATGATTAAATGATTAAATGATTAAATGATTAAATGATTAAATGATTAAATGATTAAATGATTAAATGATTAAATGATTAAATGATTAAATGATTAAATGATTAAATGATTAAATGATTAAATGATTAAATGATTAAATGATTAAATGATTAAATGATTAAATAATTAAATGATTAAATGGTTAAATGATTATAGATTAAATGATTAAATGATTAAATGCTTAAATGATTAAATGATAATATGATTAAATGATTAATTGATTAAATGATTAAATGATTAAATGATTAAATGATTAAATGATTAAATGATTAAATGATTAAATGATTAAATGATTAAATGATTAAATGATTAAATCATTAAATCATTAAATGATTAAAAAATTTAATAAATAAATGATTAAATGATTAAATGATTAAATGATTAAATGATTAAATGATTAAATGATTAAATGATTAAATGATTAAATGATTAAATGATTAAATGATTAAATGATTAAATGATTAAATGATTAAATGATTAAATGATTAAATGATTAAATGAGTTAATGATTTAATGATTTTATGATTTAATGATTTAATGATTTAATGATTTAATGATTTAATGATTAAATGATTAAATGATTTAATGATTAACTGATTAAATGATTAAAATAATATTATGCCGTTTAAAAAATTAATTGGTATTTTTTTTTAAAAAACATTATTTAAATATCAATCTCTGGAGTCTATATAGATCCCATCAGAGTGTTATGTGTATTTGCATTTTCAATTGTTCAAAGCCCTGGAGGGAAAATTCGAAAGTTTTCAAATAACTTTTAAACAAAAACAATAATTTAATTGAAAATCTGTTTTTCTGCTGCCCAAATGGAAACTCAGTTTCCATTGTTTCGCTTAACGGACTAAAAGATATTCCAGACTGATATCACATCTGAGTCACGAAAGTGCCCAGCATGGTTTTAAGGTTTCACAAATTACTTTAAATCTCCATTAATTTGCTTCAGGAATTCATTTTCTAGCTCCAAAAAACATTTTTATTGAATCAATTTTATATTCTTTTCCGATTTCTTTTTATATAATATATGTTTACAAATTCTAAAATATTCATATTACTCACATTTAGGCCAGTCTGCTTATCGGTAAAGTTGCCATATTGTTCAATAATACATTTGGCCTTTTCCAAATAGGCTTTTTGGGTATCGGGCTGCCACCAATCAATTAAATTACCATCCACATCGAATTGACGACCTTGATCATCAAAACCGTGAGTTATTTCATGACCAATAACATAACCAATGGCACCATAATTCATGTACTTGGGACGTTGGCCGCTAAAAAAGTGACCTTGTAAAATGCCAGCAGGGAACTCTGAAACAATTAAAAGGAAAAACGTAAATTTTTTTCGAACATTTATCATAACCTCAATTCTTACGTATACTATTTTCGATGGATGAGTAAAAAGCATTCACTACTGCCGGACGGGCATGTCTTATCCAATCGGTCTTATTTACTGGCAATCTCAATTTATTAAATGAATAATCCGTACCGAAGACATTCATCTCCAAGAACGATTCAAAATATTTATCGGGATTAATATCTAATTTTCGATAATATTCGGCCAATTTTTCATTGTCCAACATTTCATCGGGATAACCAATATGAGTTTTCATCGATTGTAACTTCTGTTTGGCCTTTTGCTTTGTCATATCATCCATCCATTTGACATCATCGAGAATTTGATTGAAGACGCCTCTGATGTTGTTAACCATTTCCAAGGCAATCGCCTTTGAATCCTGTTTAAAGTGTTTGCGTACATAGAGAGAACCCACCGAGATGGCTAAACTGTTGTTGGTGTTAAATTATTCAGTTAATGGGTATTGGAATGACAATATCATTAGATTAGATATTTGTTATTTATATAACATGAGATCGTTGGTGATTGTTTTGGAAAAAAAATTTTTTTTTTTTGGAAAATTTGTTGTAAACGTGTCGCGAGTAATATTTGATTTTTTGTTTTAAGCAAGTGATTTTTGTTATTGATGTAAATGAGAGTTGCATATGAAAATAAACGAAATAAAAAAAGAATTATAAAAAAATGTTAATTAAATAAAATGCATCTGTAAAAGCTATTAAAAAATTTGATTTAAAAAAAACTATGAAAGTAAAACTGTTATGTGCAAAAACACTATAAAAAATATTGATTACTTAACATCATGTTATTGACGAATTTCAAAAATAAACGCTTATCGAAAAAAACGTAGTAATGGGTGACTATGGAAGGCGAAATACTGATGTTTAATTTATTTTATTTTTGAAATAAATTTAATATTATGTCTAAAAAAAAAATTGCCATAAATATGAATGATGAAAACTTATTGTCATGTTTTTTTTTTTTTTTTTTCAATTAACTTAACCAACCACGGGCTGGTCAAATTTATAATTAATAAATTTAATACTCAATAAAATAATTAAACATTCATGATGTTGTGAAAAATAATAAAAACTGATTCTTAGCTGTCTCTACGTGAAAGCATTGATCTAATCAGAGTTGCCAAAACTTCGAAAGCAAAAATTTGCGAAAATATAACTAAATAATAAAAGTCAAAAAGGTAATTCCACGATTTCTTTTTTTTTTTTTTGTTTATAAAATAAAAAAATTAACAAATTGCCAAATAAGAGATATTTAGTAATACTTTTAGTTCAACTGAATGCAAAAAAAAAATATTTTTTAAAAGTAGGAGTATGTACGAATTTATGAACATAGGCAAAAATTAAATACATAAGTAAAAAAAAACAAATGAAAGTGTTGAATTGGGCTATGGCGAATTTTTAATGCCCTGCACCTGGGTTTACGTTTACATTAGTAGCTGGACTTATTGATATGCATATTTGAAAAATCTGCTAAACTTAATACTAAATTATTACAACATACACATTGAATTTTTAAACATTTTTAAAAGGTGTCTCCATATTTTAAGTCATATCTTGGCACAATTATGTCCGATTTACCTCATTTTAAATATCGTTCTTATCAAAATAATGTCCAATAATATTATTCTAAATTTAAACAGGTAAATCGTTTATTTTGCGAATAAGCGAGATTTCAACAACCAGACAGACGGCCGGACGGACAGATGGACACTGCTATACCGACTCTAGTTGTTAAAATGGGTAGCAAATTAATTTTCCAATGATAAATACCCCCTGCACAGTGGTGTGGGGGTTATAACAAGTTTTCGTACAAAACAAACAAAAGACATTTCTAAAAAATCGTAACAAATATTTACCAAAAAAAAAGGGCGATAAAAATCAATTAAAACGGTTTTTAAATCACACTTTAATACCGGAGGTGGATTCAGATTTTTTTTTTTTTGTTTTGGCCAAAATCACTAATTTTCGTTAACATGTTTACTGTTACTGTTACCGCATAATATGGGAGTCGTCCTCTGTGACTGGATTCAAAGTGTGAAATAAAAAATAATTTAAAACTTTTTTAAGCGGGTTGGCCTTAATTTTGTTCAAAAACTTGTTATTAACTAAATTACGTTCTTTTCTTCATATTTGATGACCAGTTGCTAGAGAATTTGATTCCGCATAACCTTAAAAGTTTTTTGGCGGAGAATTGCAAATAACAATCAGAATATTCGGCATCTTATATATTAAAAGAATTTATGAATAAACTCTGCATTCAAGATTTTTTTTCAATATTTTTCTTCTCTCAAACCTCTATAACTAGAGTTCTAATTAACGTAGGCTGTTGACATAGGTCTAAGAACACTCAGAGGACCAAGCTCCTTCTTTTGAGCTATTATTCGTTAGGTTTGCGGAAAGTTATGCGTGGAGAACCAACTTTACTTTTACTGTACGTTAACTTATCTTGGCATATTTTGGCATTACTGTACGTTAACTTCTCTTGGCAAATTCGTTGGGTTTGAGGAAAGTTATGCGTGGACAATCAACTTTACTTTTACTGTACGTTAACTTCTCTTGGCAAATTTTGGTATTATATTATAAAAATTAATATAGTATAATATAATGCTGCGGAGCAGCAGGGGTCCTCTAGTTTTTTCTGAAAAGGATTAATCATATCGGTGAAAATTTTATGGATGATTTTGTCGCGCTCGACGAAGGCTATAAGTGGGTCTATCAGCGTCCCACCAATTTTAAAGAAATAAACAACTATACTTGGTTAGTCTTCTCTGGTGAGAATGTGTGTCGGCAGGGTTGTCAACTCAGTGTTCTTCGCATTGTTTTGATGCTATTTAAAGTTTTCTATAAGAATATTTTTCGAGTTAGTTCTTTGTGCTTTTTTATAACATCAGTGACCCAAAATCTTTTTTCCCCAACAAAAAAAAAATAGTTTTATAAAAAAAACACCAACTCTTTCTTTTAACTCATACTCTCTGTCTGTCTGTCGTGGGGCAACTCATTCCCCCTTATCCAGTTGATCTTCAACTTGGCCCATAGTCTTGTTGTGACTACAGATTAATTTTGGGGTAGTCACGTACAGTCACGGAGTGATCTAAATATCATTTCCCCTCATCCGATCGATCTGAAACTTGATCCATACACTTGCTGTGAAAAAAGATTAACTTTGACATAGTCACGCATAGTCACGGAGAGATTTAAACCTTACTTTCCCTCATCCGATCGGTCTGAAACTTTGTCCATACACTTGCTGCGAAAAAAGATTAACTTTGACATAGTCACGCACAGCCACCGAGTGATTTAAAACCCATTTCCCCTTATCCGATCGATCTGAAACTTGGTCGATAAACTTGCTGTGAAAAAAAATCAAAGATCATAGTCACGCACAGTCACGCATAGTCACGAACTGTAACGGAGTGATTTAAACCCCATCACTTGATCGATCTGAGACATTGTCCATAGGCTTGTTATGGATGAAGACTAATTTTAAAATAGTCACGCGAAATCACGCACAGTCAGAGATTCAAAACTCGTATGCATAAGGAAAGAAAGATTTATAATAAAAACTTTGTTTTTATGGGTTAGATTATTTACAGGGTATATATCTTAAATTTGACTTCTGAGTGGAAGTATGCACAGTTTATACAATGTATGTACTAAAAATAGCTAATCTTGCTATTAAATATTTGTCACGCCCTTATAAGCGACAATAAACTTTTCAAATCCAAATAGAAAATAAAAAATAGAAAATTCCTGTTAATTAATAGTTATGCTGTTTATAAAATATCAAAACTTTAAATTAAAACCGTTTTATGGCCGGCTAAGGAAAGAATCAGTTTTGCCATAATTTGGAATTGAAAAGATGCTAAATTGCAAAAAAAAAAAGATGCTAAAACGTACTGGAGTCAAAATAAAAGATACTATTTTTTTTAATTTAATTACCTTTGGATTGAAATATTAAGTACCTATAAATTAATTCTTTGGTTTTTAAATGGAAAAATTAGTATAAAACATAAGTTTAGATTTTTTAAAACTTTAAATAAAATTATTTTGAATTTGTCTGAAATTTTTTAAAACATTAAATTGAGTTTTTTTTTAATTTTAAATTAAATATTTTTAATTTTAGAGAGATTTGTTTTTAATTTCAAATATAACAAAATTTATATTATCAAAAGATACGAGTATATTACAATAATTGGTTTATGGAAACTAATATTTCTGTGATGTCTTCATCTTCAAGTTCTTCTTGGCTCTGATATTTTTCAACTCCGGCTTTTGAGAAAGACAAAACTAATAAAGACAATACAAATGTGGATAACTCTTTAAATGGAAAAGAATTTTTGTTAACTTCAATCCATAAAGAGGTTGTATTCAGTGCTGTATCCCAATATTGTTCTGTGATATAACTCAATTGGATTTGAATTTTTTCTGTTTCAGATGATCTAAAGTTAAACTCTTCTAATATATTGGTTATCGGTTTTTTACCCGGTTTAATGTTTTATGTATTGAAAATTTTGCCATTTTTTTAATGCAATTATATTTTTTGCCAACCGACTTTTTAATTCATTAAAAACTGTTGTTGCTGCTTACATTCTTCTATTTCAAAATGTTTTGTTATATTTGTTAAAAGAAACGAGCAGAGTGGTAAAAAGAGTAATACACAAATTTCTCGTATTACACTTTGAGAAATTTAAACACATCAATACCATTAAAATTAAAATTATATATTCAAAAATAATAAAAGAAAAAAGATGCTAAAAGCAACTTTTTATTAATAAAAGATGCTAAAGTTAGCATCTAGCATCTTTTCATAAATTTTGGATGCTAAGCGACAAAAAAAATTTACTAAATCTAGCAACTGAAATGCTAAAATGGCAACACTGGAAAGAATAGACTTTAATCGAAGCATGTGATATTTAAAATTTAAAATAATAATTCTTGTTTCTATGAAATGCAAAGAATATTTAACTTCAATAGGTTTTTATATCATTCATTTTTTTGTTACTTTTTACGTTAAAAACTATTTGTGATTTGATTTTTTAATTAAAAAAAAAATATATAAATTAAAAATTATGGGTTTTTGATCGGTTTTGCTGCTTTTTTGATATTTTAAAGTTGACAACCCTGCTTGTCGGATTTTAAAGTCAAATTGTATGAAAATAAACGGTTTTTCGTTACTGTGGTCAAATATTTCCGAGTTAAAGAAGTGTGGCCTCTAAAAAGTAATATAGTTTTTTTCTAAGCTTCTAGGAAAGTTCGTATATTTTTTCAAAAAATTTACGGGCCATCTGTTGCATATTGATATTTCTTTAAAAAAAATTTAAATCCATCCGTTTTAAATTTCAACTAATAAAATTTGGATTTATAAAACCCAAATATTATGTCAGTTAAACGACAGTCACAAATGCGATATAATAGTGCGTTTACATCTAAGCAAAATCTAGTATATACGAGATTTCGAGCTAAATCTAGCTCATTTTTACTAGATTTCCCATACAAAACAAAATCTAGCTCGTTACTAGATTTGTGGAAAATCTCACAAAATCTTTTCAAACTTGGGCACTACCAAATGATACTACTGTGTTTTCTTAATATTGTAGTAAAAAGTTACAACGCAGTGACTGAAAAATTTACATTTAAAAACAAAAGCAAACAAGTTGAATAAAAAGGAAATAAAATATTAATTATTAACAAAAATTAAGGCAAAATTGCACTTTACGGGGCGCACCGCAAAAAAAAAATGGAAAATGACCCCCTCCTGGAATTAATCCGGAGATTACGAAAATCGATACCAGAAGGGGGAAATGCCCCTGGGCGGGCCCAGGAGGCCCCAAAAAGGGACCCAAGGTTGCGAAAAAATCATGTGGGTACTCAAACTTCCGGAAATTTTATGGAGATAAAAAAAAAGAAAAAAATTTGGGGCGTGGTCCCAAGTGTCCCCAGCCCCCCCCCCCTAACATTGGGGGCCTGATCCATTTTATAAGTATGGGTATTCAAATGAAAGGGAAATCGGAGAGCATTAAGAAAATAGAATAATTTTTGGATACTGTTGTTGTTTTTTTTGTAATTTTTTCGAAAATGAAAAAAAAAATTTATAAAAAAAAAAAATTTTATCGATGCAGGTTTGACAGATTATACGAGGGGGTGCTTTAATACCATGTGAGATAAGGCCATGATGGCTTTATCTCTCATTCAATAGGGAGATAAAGTCATTTTTTTTTCATTTGAATGGGAGATAAAGCCATCATGGCCTTAGCTGACATTAGCAATATTAGAAAATGGCTTTATCTCTCATTTCAGTTTTCTTATTTTTATAATTAAGAGGTAATGGTTTTCCCTTTTAGAAAATGTTTAAATTAGATGTAAACATTCCGTAAAAGGGAAAATCAATAGTTTTCTTAGTTTTATTATTAAGTATTGAAATCTGGCTTCGCATACTAAAGTTTTCCTGCGTACGTCACAAGAATAAAAAAATGTGTTTTATAAACAAGATTTATACCTAATACCGTTATTAGGTTTCATTTTACTACATTTATACCTATTACCATTAATAAGTTTTCATTTGTAATAGAATCGCGCGTTTTTTTTCGAAATAATTTTTTATTTATCTTTTATTAACATTTTCAAACTGTAATATCCCCTGTCTTTCAAATTTTAATGCTCTCGGATTTCCCTTTCATTTGAATACCCACACTTATAAAATGGATCAGGCCCCCAATGTTAGGTTGGGGGGCTGGCGACACTTGGGACCACGCCCCAATTTTTATTTTTATTTTTTTTATCTCCATAAAATTTCCGGAAGTTTGAGTACCCACATGATTTTTTCGCAACCTTGGGTCCCTTTTTGGGGCCTCCTGGGCCCGCCCAGGGGCAATTTCCTCCCTTCTGGTATCGATTTTCGTAATCAGCGAGTGATTTTGATTAGGATAGGGTCAAAAACGCACTTTACGGGGCGCAGCCAAAATTAAATGGAGAATCTATAATAACAAAATATTTAGTAATTGAAAAGTTATAACTTTTTATATTGACATGTGCCCATTCCAATCTGCTAAATATTAATTGTGGAAAAGGAATTTGTTTTTGTTGTTTAAACAATACATTTAACAAATGCTTGATGTTTTGTCTTTTCGCAAAATTTCTATTTCAATTTATGCTTTTTTATTTTTGATGCATAGTAAGTATAATTATAAAATCTTTTACTTTTTAGAATTTCCATATTTCCATTTTCCTACTGTTTTGTTTATTTTTGATATTTCTAGTTTATATGTTTTATTTTAATCAGCTGTTTATTGTTGTGGAAACAAAATCCCAAAAAATGTCAAAAAAGTTAGATAAAAACGGTATAGATTTTGAAATAGATTTCAACTAAAATCTACTAGATTTTCCTCAGATGTAAACGCACTATAAGGGTATTTTTTCGAATGTGACTAAAACTTAGATAACTTAAAAAAAAAAACTTAAAATTTTATCAATTTTAAATAGAAATACTTTTGACAGCCCGGAAAAAAACCATCCTTGCTATCCGAATGTAATGGAAATTTTCATTGCCAATGAATTTAATAAACCTGGACTTGTCACAGGGCTGAAGTTGTCTGTTATGGACCCTGCATAGCAAATTTTAACTAGTACTTAATAAAATGTCTTTCTAAATCAATTCTCCTGAAAAGCTTTTTTTATAATAATTTATATACCCTATACCATTATGTATAGCTACCATTGACTCAGCATCACTTTCTGAGTAAATTGAATATATGTAAATTGAATATATTTTGATGAAATTTAGTATACAAGCTTTTATCGATCATAGAACTTACGTTGTTGAAATTGGTGAAAATCGGTGCATATTCAGACCTAACACCCATACAAATAATTCTTATCAGTCCAACTAAAATGGTCGTTAGATTCTGATTATAGTATAGTTATGTATGCATAAAATTTGGTGTATGTATGTCTACTAGCAGATTCCAGCCCTCGAAATTCGAGTGCAAATTCTAGGAAATTTTATTTTTTCATTAAATAAAGACCGTAAAGGTATGCTAATCAATTATAGCCAATTCACAAATCAACACAAAAACAAACTAATTTTTATTACAAACACATTAACAAATTTAATAAACACACACATTGTATAATTTTATGTATGTATTAGTAGCAAATTTAAATGCAATTTACTCAAAATAAAGGAAAAAAATTTAAAAATCTGTAAATCTGCAAAACGGCTAAATAGAAATACCTTTCAAATAATATACGCTTGTTCAAAATCGGGATAAAACGGTAGAACAAAACATCGGTCACAAGAAATCGCCTATCCTATTAATATTATAGATTATACCCACTAACCTGTAGTATAAAAATAAACTCCATAGGACCATAGTCCCTATATAAGGCTGATTCCCGCTCTTCACTCAAATATATCAAAGAACAAAAATATTGCATAGATTCTTTTTGAATTTAGTTTATATATGGTTTTGAGGAACGTAAGTGACTTTAATATATATGGTCATGATCGATCCATTTTTGACCAAGGCCCCATATAAGAATAACATCAGATACGATTTTTTCATATCTGCACGCCACAAATTAATAACAATACCACTATTACCTTAGCGAAGTTGGATCCAAGACCCCTTCTTCTAGTAACGCATAGTATAAGGTATTTTATCTTTTAATTTTTAATATATATTTTTCTTTTCCCCATAACAACTTTTATTAACCCAATTTTACTAACCCAAATTTCAGTGCTTCTTATCTTCATATCAATTTAAAGTCAAAATTTGAACTTATTACTTATAAGTTTTGAATATATGAAAATTATTGATTAACAAAGCTATTTGTTTATTGTCCGCGTTGCCAACCCTTTACGTAAAAAATTTATGACTAACTCAAACACAGTAGTCAATTAGAAATCGCTTTGCGTTTTTTTCAGAAAAAACTGATTTTAGAAATTTTATGTCGTGATAGTCATATAGAATTCACAGTTTATGATATGTTATCAACAGCCCGATGTTTTTATTTTTAATTGTATTTAGTAACAAATTTTGAATTAATATCCTACGGAAATCTATAGGTATATATAAAATTAATTTTCTGTTTGTTTGTTTGTTTGACCGCTATACAAATTTTTATTTTTCAACGGCTTTCTCTGAAATTTGGTACACACGATCTCCGTACTCCAGGAAAGGTCGCCATATGATTATTGCCGGCCGCGCCTACTTTTACGCCCACTTTTTGTATACAATTCATTTTCTGTTTTTTTTTGTATATTTGTTCGCTATACAAATTTTTATTTTTCAACGGCTTTCTCTGAAATTTGGTACGCACGATCTCTCTACTCCAGGGAAGGTCGCCATATGCTTCATACCGGTCACGCCTACTGTTACGCCCACATTTTATACAAAATTCATTTTCTGTTTTTTGGTATATACAGGATCACTTTCTGAGTAAATTGCATATATCGTATATTGAATATAAAGGGTGATTTTTTAAGAGCTATAAGAAAGTTTTCCAAAAAAAGCACATAAAATTCAGAAAAATGCATGAAATCTTTATTTGAATCGATAGTACGCTCCATATAATTTAATGTTTGAAGATTATTTCAATGCAATGTTGACCGTGACTGCGCCTCAAATGGTCCATCCGCTTAGTCCAATTTTGGCATACTCTTTCCAACATCTCGGCCGGTATCTCACGAATTAATGCTTCAATGTTGTCTTCCAATGCGTCAATTGAAGCGGGATTGTCTGTATAGACATGAGCTTTAACATAGCCCTCAAAAAATAGTCTGAAGGCGTTAAATCGCACGATCTAGGCGGCCAATTGACCGGTCCCGAACGTGAAATAAAATGTTCGCCGAACTCGCCTCTCAATAAGTCCATTGTTGCGCGTGCTGTGTGGCATGTGGCACCGTCTTGTTGAATCCACATGTCACGCAAGTCAAGCTCTTGCATTTTGGGCAAAAAAAGTTGGATATCATCTCTCGGTAGCGCTCACCATTCACAGTTACGTTACGAATCGCATCATCTTTGAAGAAGTACGGTCCAATGATGCCACCAGCCCATAAACCGCACCAAACTGTGACTTTTTCTGGATGCATTGGTAGCTCTTCCAATGCTTCTGGCTGATATTCACTCCAAAATCGTATTTACGTACCCATTGAGCCAAATTTAAACTGACCATAAAATGGAAGAAGCGCGCGATGAACTTTCTTAACAGAGTACGCATTTTGATAATAAAATTTAATAACTTGCAAACATTGTTCGTTTGTAAGACGATTCATGGTTAAATTATAGACCAAACTGAAGATGTTTGACACTGAAACAAAACACGAAACGTGCGTCAGCTGTTTAAATCAGTGTTGCCAAAAAGATAATAGCTAAAAAAATCACCCTTAATGTTCACTATAGAGATCTTTATTTTTCAAGGGATGTCTCTGAAATTTGGTACACACGATCTCTGTACTCCAGGGAAGGTCACCATATGCATCTTACAGGCCACGCCTACTTTGCGCCCTTTTCTATGTATATAAAATTTATTTTTTTTTTTTCTTTTATTTGTTGCTTTGTTTGATTGCTATACAAACTTTTATTTTTCAATGGCTTTCTCTGAAATTTGGAAAATGTGATCTCTCTACTCCAGCGAAGGTCACATTATAATCTTTCTTGCTACGCTTACCGTTACGCCCACATTTTTATAAAATTAATTTTTTGTGTTTTGGTATATTTGTTCGTTATAGTAATTTTTGTCCTTCAACGGCTTTTTCCGAAATTTAGTACATATTCCAGGGAAGGTCGCCATATGATTTTTACCGTCCACGCCTACTTTTACGCCCACTTTTCATATAAAATTCATTTTTTGTTATGTGGTATATTTCTTCCCTATACAAGTTTGTATTTTTCAACGGATTTCTCTGAAATTTGGTTTACACGGAAATAACTTCACGGTGAACAAATCCCCAAATTTGAAAAAGGTCCCCAAAAGAAATGAACAAATTCCTCATTTTTTTTAACAAAATAAAAAATTAACTTACTCCCCAAATTCATTCTTAGATTTTTACATATTTTTATTTAATGAATTTTGTTTAGTGAAAACTTGCATACTGCTCTCAATATATGTATGTCTTACAAAAAACGCATTTAAAATGAGTATTCGTCAATAGCATCATTTCGGTGCGCGGAAACTAGGCGCTCGCGGAACACAGCTAAGCTAAAATATCGCAATGATTCTGATTCCTTTAATTTGCAAACGATTCCGTTATATTTTATGTTTATTAATAAACTTAAAAAAAAAAACTTAAAGCCGTTTCGCAGCTTATTTTTGAAGCATTTTTGCTGCAGCATCTTATAAAAAACTTCTAATTTACTGCCCATACAAATTTTTGGAGAGAAAGTACATTTTATTGGGGAATTTGTTCATTGGGGACTAAGTACTCAGCGCCTGGTAAGCATGGTGAACCATTTTTCAAGTCAAATGCCTTTTTATCCCGGGCAAGACCGGGTAAAAACAGCTAGTGTTAAATAAAGCTTAAAATTTTCAAAAATGCTAAATGCTAACAAAATGCTAAACAAGTTCAAAACCGCTAATTCTAGGATGACACCACTGATTTAAATTAACAACTGTTTAAAGACTTTCAGTTCAGTTTATGAGGTTTTCTTCCAAAGGAAAAATAGATAATATTAAAACTTATCAAATTCTCAGATTCCAGAGAATGTCGATAATTTTATCATATTTAAATAATATATAAGTATATAAAAAGCAGAAAAAGAATGTACAAATAAAAATGGCTTTATACTGGCTATAAGTTGAAAATTTTAAGGATAATTTTGAAAAAGCTCGCTCAAAACATTGATAAAATTTTAATAAAATATTAATTTTACGGTTCAGATTTATAAACTTGTGGATGCAATTATTTCATGCCAATACTTAGACCATCTAAAGTACCATTTAAAGTATTTTTTCTTTTTCTTTTCATAATAAAAAATAATTACCGAAAATGAAGCTTCAAATGAAAATGATCTATTACGAAATGTAATTTTTATGAAATGCTCCAAATTATGTGGACTATTATAAACGAGTGCTAACGAGTAATAAATGATTCACAAACAACAAATACATATGAAGAGAAAAAATGAAGAGTAGAAAAAGGGAATACTAAATACCCGAGCATATCATCGTCGGTATCACTGCTGGAAAAAAGTATAAGACATTAAGAAAAAAAAAGAAAGAAAGAAAAAAGAAAATAAAACAATATACACAAGATGTATAGGAAGATTAAATACAAAGAGACACACAAACAAAACAAATAACAATTTCGAAGTCAGGATAACAAAACAAAAAAAAAAACTACAAAACAAAATATTGGAACATAAATTTGAAAAAAAAGTTCAACGCAAATTTAATTTTTATTTAAAAATGAAATCAAGTCATTAAAAAAACAACAACGACAACAGCTAGCATGCAATTCAAACATAGACTTACCTGCCCGATGATATATCCACACACTCCTTCCACCTGGCCTCCTGTTCTTGACGGCCCGACAAAGCGGTGGCATATTGTAGTTGTCTTTTACGGAACTCTTCGGAGAGAAAAGCCACCGAAAAAGCATGTATACGCCACATCATATAATTGGCTATGGCACGTTTGTTGGTACGTTTCAATAGTTTAGCCATTTCTTCAAAGAAACTGGGCACCGATAAATTAATCACTTCAGTTTCCTCAACATTAAGACCTTCCGGCAACAAAGCATTGATATAGTCCAACCACTGGACATAAGGATAAGCTTCTTGCAATTGTTTGATAGTCCTTAAATTATATAAATCATTGGAGTTGCGTCTCTTTTCGTTGGGCCAAGATATCTAAAATTTTAATAAAAAAAATTAAACTAAACTGACTTGTATCATGTTTCTGAAAAGATTTAGAACTTACATTAGCTAAATCCATTTCAAATTGTAAAGATTCTCTTAACTCAGTTTTAGCTGCTTCCTTTTCTGCGCCGAACAGGACAGCCATATCCACCATGTAGTCATAGTAAGCGGATACTAAAGTTTCATTGAAACCTTTAATCAAATATTCACGACTCAAGCCAATAGAAGATTGATCCAACTGTAAACACAAAATAGGGCAAAAACTTAATGAAAGTTCTAAAAAGGTCTTGAAGAACAAATATTATTTTGAAAAATTATATATTATAATACTACAACAAAAAATAAATAATACATAACAAATATTATACTAAATATTATAATAAAATTATAAATCTTAATTAAAAAATTGTAAGACATAAATTAAATTGTTGATTAAAAATGTAATTAATTAATTAATATTAAAAGCTTAATTTTAATTAACTTTTTATTCAAATTAGTTAACTCTTTCTTTAAGAATCTTCATTTATATTAATGTTTTTGATAAGTTAAGTAAAAACTAAAATTGAAACCATAAATTAAATTTTTGACATGATTCATATGATTAAAATTTTAATTAAAATTATTGTTAACTATATTAGTAAACATATTGTTGAAGAATATTAATTTGATTTTTTTTTCTCATTTACATAATTCAAATCTTATTTGGAATTTGTAAAACAATAATGAAATTTTTGACTAGCTTTAAATAAATTTTTGAATATTTTAATTAACTTTTCAATCAATTCATGTAAATATTTTGTTAGCAAATGTGCAATTAAATTATTTTTAATAAAGATAATTATCTTAATTAACTATGTAATCAAGTTAAGTACATATTTTATTAAAGAGTAGATATTTGTATTATTTTTATTTTTTTTTAAGATAATTAAATTCATAATTGGATAATTGTAAAACAAAAATTAAATTATTTACATAATTTATATGATTAAAAACTTAATTAATCAATATGAAAAACTAAGTGTTAATTAACTTTAAATCAAGTTTATTAACCCTCCCTGAATAATATCCATTTGCATTTATTTTTCTTTTTTTAAGTTAAATAACAACTTAAATTGAAACCATAAAATAAATCCTTTGCATGTTTCATTGACTAAAATATTTTGTTAACTTTTTAATAAAGTTAAGTAAACATTTTGTGGAAGAATATTCATTTCAATTTATTAATTTAGATAATTAAAATTTTAATCGGATTATTTGTAAAACAAAAATAAAAGTTTTTACAAGATTCATTAAAATTGTTGTAAATTTTAATCAACTTTTTAATCAATTTAAGTAATTATTTAATGAAAGAGGTTTCAACTGAATTATTTTTTTAATAAAGATAATAAAAACCTTAATTGAATAAATTGTAAAACGGAAATTAAATTTTTAAGTTCCACATGATTAAGATTTTGATTGAAATTATATACAAATGTTAATCAACTTTTTAATCAATTTAATTAACCATTGTGTTGAAGAGTAGTTATTTGTATTATATTTTGGTTTCATATTAAGTAATTAAAATTATAAATGGATAAATTTTAAAAGATAAATTCTTGACATAATTTGTATGATTAAAAATTTAATTTAAATATTTGTATTTTTATTTTAATTAATTAAGTTAAAATAATTAAACATTTTGTGGAAGATTATTTATTTTAATTGCGTTTTTAATTAAGGTAATTAAAATCTTAACTGGATAAATAGTAAGATATCAAATAAATGCTAAATAAATTTGATTAAAAATTTAATTGAATATTGTTGTATATAATAGGTCTGTTCCGCCAGAACAATATCTTTTAAAAGTCTAGCAAAACTCAAGCATTGAGTAATTTCATATTTACGCTCTTCGCTCTCATTTTCTATTTTTCAGGTGGAACGACTTAAAGCAAAAACCATGATTCATAATTAATTCTTCTTCTCAATTACTGCTTGATTCCAACAAATTTTCATATAAAACTAATTTTTCCATTTTATTTATTTTTACCAAAATTTTATTCTTTTTGACAAAAATCAAAAAACCAAAACAACGAATGAAAACAACTGCTTCTGTCACTTTTCGTAAATGCTTGAAACTTACTCACACAAATTTGTTCTAGCAAAGTTCAAGCTGTTCAAGCATGGTGAGTTGTGGTGAGAAACTGCAAATGTCTCTCTCTTTAGCTTGACATTTTTTCGGTGGAACACACTCGACTAATGTTCAACATACTTGAACGTGCTTCAACATCGTGGGGGAACAGAACTAATACCTTCATTATCAAGTTACTTAAAAATTTAGTTCAAAGTATACTTCTGAATTATTTACTTTTTTATTCAGTTAATTAAAATGTTAAATGGATAAATTCTAAAGCATTCATTAAATTCTTGTTATAATTCATATTAATATCATTAAAATTTGAAATCGAAAATTGTGTTTATTTTAATTACTTTTTCAATTAAGTTCGGCAACATTTTATTGAAGAGAATTCATTTGAATTACTCTTTTAATTTAAATAGTATCTTAATTGTTAAACATCAATTTAATTCGGGACGTTTCATATTATTATAATTTCGATTAAAATATTTGTATATGCTAATGAACATTTTAATCAAATTGATTAAACATTTTTAAGATAATATTTAAATTTTGTAATTAAAATCTAAATTTGATTAATTTTGTAAACAAATTCTTGGCATTTTTTACATGTTTTGAAATTTTATTAAAATGTTTGTAAATTTTATTTTATTTTTTATCAAGTTAATTCAAATTTTGTTGAAGAGTGTTCATTTAAATTTTTTTTTTTTTTTAATTAAGATAAGAAAATATTAAATGGATAAATTGTAAACCAGCAATTGTTTCATATATGTATTATAATGTATTTAATAAATTGGTTGATTTAAATTAAAGTAATTTCTTTAAGTGTAGAAAGTTGGCAACGCATGTAGTAAAAAAGTCGTAGTCCTACATTATAGTTAAGCCCTAAACACATAACGGCGAGTTGCGAGTGCGAGTAAAAACTAAGCTTTTTGTATGCGAGAATTTGTGCTTTTGTGCTGATAGTCCTACTCTCAAACATAATTCAATTGTCAATTGTATACAAAGCTGTTCGTATAACAAACAATAAATATAACAAAATGAATAAAATCGAACTTATTAACGGGTTAAATAAAGTAATTATAGTAGGCATCGCGTTTAATGCCTATCAGCTGATTCGTCTGTCATCTGATTTTTCTCGCACAGAAAATAGAATCAATTCTATTTCCCTTGCGAGTGTTTTTACAACCTAAGTTTGCAACGCTACTATCGATCTCGCTTCCACATATAGAAAAAATCGCACTGCCTCTTTCTCGTTTTTTCTCGCACTCGCAACTCGCCGTTATGTGTTTAGGGCTTTAAGATTATAATTAAAAATTTTGTATATGTTAATTAACTTTTTTTATCAAATTAAGTTAACATTTTATTGAAGATTAGTTATTTGAATTATTTTTCTTTAATAAGTTATTTAATTGGATAAATTGTAAAACGAAAATTCTGGACATAATTTACGTGATTAAAAATTTAATTTAATGCCGGTTTTCTCAATGTATCGTCAAACTGCCTGTTACTTAAGCAGGACATAAATTTATTGGACCGATAAACTGCCGGGTAGCAATTTTGGTTTTCTCAATGTACCGACAAAAATATTATTTTCAGTTGGCAATGCCTCTCAAAATACGTATAAAAGTTGGGAGAATTATTTTCAGTTGGCAATGCCTCTCAAAATTGATATGAAAGTTGGGAGAATAATTTATCTGTACGATAAATAAATAATTGGCAGATGAGTGCCGGTTAGCTTTGCGACAAAATAGAAACAAACCAGACATTGAGAAAACCAAATTTCTTTAATAGGCAGTTTCTCGTTGGGATAAAAGATAATCGCCTATTGAGAAAACGGGCATAAGTCTTTTTGTGTCTTTTAGTAAGAAGAGAATTGATTTTATTTGTATTTTTTGATTAGGATAATTCAAATCTTAACTGCATTAATTATAAATAAATTATAAATACATTTGATTAAAAATTTAATTGATAATTGTTGCATACATATATTAACTTCGTTATCAAGGTAATTAAAAATGTTGTTAAAGAGTATCCATTGAATTTTTTTTTAACAATTAATATGTTAATTGGATAAATTGTAAAATATCAATTAAATACTTGATATAATTCATATTCATATCATTAACATTTGAAATAAAAATTTGTGTTTATATTAATTAACTTTTTAAAGTTAGTTAGTTAATTAATTAATTAATAAAGAGATTTCATTTGAAATATATTTTTTCATTTTCATTTAATTAAAACCTTATTTATCAATTCAATTTTGGACGAAATATGAACTAAAATTTTTATGCATGCTAATTAACATTTTAGTCAAGTTAATTAAATATGTTTTTAAAGAATACTAGAGGACCCCTGCTGCTCCGCAGCATTATATTATATTATATTAATTTTTATAATATAATACCAAAATTTGCCAAGAGAAGTTAACGTACAGTAATGCCAAAATATGCCAAGAGAAGTTAACGTACAGTAAAAGTAAAGTTGATTCTCCACGCATAACTTTCCTCAAACCCAACGAATTTAAGCAGTTAATAGCTCAAAAGAAGGAGCTTGATCCACTGAGTGTTCTTAGACCTATGTCAACAGCCTACGTTATTTAGAACTATAGTCATAGAGGTTTGAGAGAAGAAAAATATTAAAAAAATCTTGAATGCAAAGTTTATTCATAAATTCTTTTAATATATAAGATTTACTTTTTATTTCTATTCTTCTTTTTTAATTACATTAATGAAAATCTTAATTGGATTATTGTTGTTGTTGTTTGGCCAAGTTTATGATAATTTTAAAAGATTTTAATTTTTAGCTAATAAGGCCTAAATTTTAATAATGTAATTAAAAATGCATCAATTACAGTTTGGTCCCGACGTTTCGTCGATTTTATGTCGACTTCCTCTGGGGATTTTTCTCTATTTAATGATAAAAACAAATAAAGTAAGTTAAAAATTATTACACCAAAACATTAAAAACTTACAATCTTAATGCTATTACATTAAAAAATATTACATATACTTTTAACAAATAACATTTAAACATAAAACATAAATTCTTTTTAAAAAACACATCTTAAATCTTAGTATCACAGTTGATTATATTTATTTTATAGCTATAATATAGCTAGCGTTGATGTTATTTGTGTCTTTTAAATTGACAGTTTTGTTTATGTTCTTTTGTATGTGCAAACTTCCTTTCGTGTACCTTTTCCTTTCTATATTCTCTTTGTCTATTATTTTAACTTTTGAAAAGTCAGCTGAGTGTCCAGTTCTGATAATATGTTGTGACAAGGCTGTTAATTCTTTATTTTTTTCTATATCCATCTTATGCTCCCCCATTCGTATACCTAATGCTCTCTTTGTTGTTCCAATGTAAATAAGATCACAATGTTCTGTGTCGTTACCTTTGCACTGTATTTCATATACCACATTATTTTGTTCTTGTTTAGCTATTGGCGCTTTTACGTTTGTAAATATTTGGCTTAGTGTTGAGTTGGGTTTGTATGCGAAGCATATGTTCTTTTGACATATTGTTGTTTTTAAGTTTCTTTTGGATTAATTTGTAAAAAGAACAAAATACTTGACATAATTCATATGAGTTAAATTTAATTAAAACTTTTGTAGATGTTATTAACTTCTTAATCAAGTTAATTGAAATTTAGTCAAAAAGTACTCATTTGAATCGTTTTTTTTTTTTTTAATTAAGATAATTAAAATATGAATTGGGTAAATTGTGAAACATCAATCAATTTCTTGCCATAATTCATATGACAAAAACGTTTATCAAAATTTTTCTATATGCTAATTAATTTTAAAAAATTTAAGTAAACATTTTGATGAAGTAAAAATTTTTCATTTTAATTATTTTTTTTAATAAGATTATATAAATCTTAACTGGAAAATATACAAAAAATTAATCTAATTCTTGTAATAATTAACATGATTACTTAAAATTTTGGTATAATTTATTAAACAAAATATTTTGTTGAAATAAATATCTTGTCATTTGAATTATATTTTTTACTAAGACAATTCAAAATTTAATTTATTAATCACGTTAATCAAATATTTTGTTGAAGAATGTGCATATAATGACGTACATTATTTGTTGTGCGGAGATAACAATTCGTTTCATTAGATGATAATCCAATTAAAAATTATTTAAATATACTAATTCCGTAATTGATATGAGTTTTCAATTATTTCTGTGCTCAAATCTTGAATCTTCAAATGGTGGGGTCGCTTAAGGGTATAGAAAATAAGGCTAAACCGACTATCCATAATAATGAAAATGGTCCAAACGAAGTTTAAAAAAAGATTAGTTTCTCAGATATTTCACATTATATTATTTTTAACGAACTTAATTCACTGTAATTTTTATATATCTATAATTTTAATAGGCTAGGCAATTTCTTGTGGCCGATGTTTTATTCTACCGTTTTATCCCGATTTTGACCAAACGTATATTATTTCAAAGGTATTTCTTTTTAGTCGATTTGCAGATTTACAGATTTTTTAAATTTTTTCCTTTATTTTGAATAAATTGCATTTAAAGTTGCTACTAACACACACATAAAACAAGTAAGAAAATTATAGTCGGTCTAGACCGACTATACAATACCCTATACCATTCGTTTAGAAACCCTATCTCTTAGGCCCAACTAACTGGACATAGAAAATAAGCAAAAACCAAATTTGAGTGGGATTTTTATTAATTTTTTTGGCTGCAGATATGAAAAAGTTCATATCGGATGCTATATCTATATAGGGACTAGGTCCAAAAATGGACCGATCCTGATCATGTTTGGTAAAGTCTCTTGTATTTTGCAAAAATATATACAAACAAAATTTGAGAAGAATCAGTGCAATATTTTTGTTTTTTAATAGATTTAAGTGTAGATCGGCAAGCAGCTCTGTATGGGGTCAAAGGGATCATTTTTGGACTACTCATTAATGGATGTAACGAATGCATACAAACCCAATTTGAGTAAGATCTATATGACAATTTGGATCTTATGGCAATTTACGTCGATTTCATATGGGTAATTTGTATGGGCGCTAGGTCTGAACATGGACCGATTCTCACCAATTTCAATAGCGTTCATCCCATGGCCGATAAAAGCTTATATACTAAATTTCATCGAAATATATTCATATTTGCGACCTGCAGTTCGATTACAAGGTTTACATGGACACACAGACGGACGGACGGACGGACATTGTTAAATCAACTCAGAAGGTGATTCTGATTCGATCGGTATAATTAAAGATGGGTCTAGGTCAAATATTTTTGGTTGTTACATACAGTAGCACAAAGTCATTATACCCAAACCACTTAGTGGTATAGGGTATAATTATACAATGCTATGTGTGTGTTTATTAAATTTGTTAATGTGTTTGTAATAAAAATTAGTTTGTTTATTGTGTTGTTTTGTGAATTGGCTATAATTGATTAGAATACCTTTAGGGTCTTTATTTAATGAAAAAATAAAATTTCTTAGAATTTGCACTCGGATTTCGAGGGCTGAAATCTCTTAGTTAATTATAATTATTATTAAGGATAAATTTTTAAGTTATCCTGGAAATTTTAAAATAGTTCAAGTTAACATTTTCGTATGAGAATCACACAAAATCAGTCAGTCATGGCTCAGTAAATTAACTCCATACTAGCAGAGCCCAGCCCTCGATATTCGAGTGCAAATTTATAACAGCCTAAAGGTATGCTAATCAACTTTAGCCAATTCACAACTCAACTTAGGGCTTTTGATATTTATAATAAACACACACACATTATGTGTTTCATGTATGTGTTAGTAGCAACTTTTAATGAGCATTACTCAAAAAAAAAAATGTTCCAGACGGTGCAAATCTATAAAAATCTGGTGGACAGCTAAAAAATAAAATAAAAGAAATACCTTTAAATAGTGAAATGTTTGGAAAATTCGGTTCGTAACTACAATTTTTATATCGGTCACAAGAAATCGCCTTGCCTATTAATATTATAGAAGTATAACCACGTAAGCCCTGGATTTAAAAATTTTATATTTCCTACAGATTCAATGGTTTGTTTTCATAAACCAGATTCTGAAACTCTCAGAGTCCGAATAGTACATAGAAATTTTAATTCTTGTTCTGTTATTTCTTTATGGAAAAAAGAACAACTTAGAATCTAAAAATATATTTGCGCCCAAAATTTAAAAAAAATTGTCTATCAGTTATTTCACATTACACTATTTTAAACTAGCATATTCCAGCGCTCAAAATTCGAGCGCAATTTCTATGCAGCTTTATTTTCAACTTAGCCAATTCACAAACCAACACTTTTGTGGTTTGTTATTATTGTGAATGAATATTACAAACTCAATAACAAACAAATTAACAAATATAATAAAACACACATAGCATATGTATAATTATACCCTATACCACTATGTGGTTTGGGTATAATGACTTTGTGCTGCTGTTTGTAACCAAAAATATTTGACCTAGACCCATCTTTAATTATACCGATCGAATCAGAATCACTTTCTGAGTTGATTTAACAATGTCCGTCCGTCCGTCCGTCCGTCCGTCCGTCCGTCCGTCCGTCTCTGTGTCCATGTAAACCTTGTAATCAAACTGCAGGTCGCAAATATGAATATATTTTGATGAAATTTGGTATGTAAGCTTTTATCGGCCATGGGATGAACGCTATTGAAATTGGTGCGAATCGGTCCATGTTCAGACCTAGCCCCCATACAAATTACCCATATGAAATCGACATAAATTGCCATAACATCCAAATTATCATATAGATCTTACTCAAATTGGGTTTATATGCGTTCATTACATCCATTAATGAGTAGTCCAAAAATGATCCCTTTGGCCCCATATAGAGCTGCTTCCCGATTTTCACTTAAATCTATTAAAAAACAAAAATATTGCACTGATTCTTCTCAAATTTTGTTTGTATATATTCTTGCAAAATATAAGAGACTTTACCAAACATGATCAGGATCGGTCCATTTTTAGACCAAGTCCCCATATAGATATAGCATCCGATATGAACTTTTTCCTATCTGCAGCAAAAAAATTAATAAAAATCCCACTCAAATGTGGTTTTTGCTTATTTTCTATGTCCAGTTAGTTGGGCCTAAGAGATATGGTTTCTAAACGCATGGTATAGGGTATCGTATAGTCGGTCTAGACCGACTATAATTTTCTTACTTATTTTATGTATGTGTTAGTAGCAACTTTAAATGCAATTTACTCAAAATAAAAAGAAATACCATTCAAATAATATATGTTTGGTCAAAATCGTGATAAAACGGTAGAACAAAACAACGGTTACAAGAAATCGCCTAGCTTATTAATAATATAGATTCTATTTATTCAATTTTTTTTTTACATTTTACAAGTAATTTATTATGTCAATGACTTATTTCATTAATACTTTTAAGTCATTTATAAGGCAATGAATAAATTTTGAAAAAAATTAAAACAAATTTTTCATAATGAATTCATACTCAGTTACACATTCATAATAAATTTACATTAGTTAAAACTAATGAGATTATAAATTAAAAAGAGTACAATGACCTCAAAATATTACGTATTAATTTTTGTTTTTTAAATGTAAATGTATAATTTATTCAAAACAAGAAATATTAAATAAACAAAACAAAATATAACTTACATCAATAATCCGTTTAGTGCTGTTCTTCAAATCCACACCAATCGAAAAATCCACAACATAATCCATGCTGAATCCCATGCGTCTAAATTTCTTAACAGTCTCTTGCCAAGTCCACGAATTATCCGAATCCCAAGAGTTGCCAACAATAACCGGCCAACCACCCAATGTCTGAGCAATTTGTGTAATAGGTTTCGGGCCCAACGATTCAATTAAAGCTGTTAACACACAAAAAAAACTATAATATAAAAATTATTTAATTTAATTACAAATCAAACTCACTTTTATTCATACAGGCCTTATACAAGGCATTTGGTAATCTAAAATGTTTCGGATCCGTTGCGGGTATTTCTTCCGTAATAATATCCTTAAGTTGTTCTTGTAATTTATCTGATATTAAGGAGAATGTATTGACGGCTACCTTATCTTCGGGTATTTGAGTTTCATCGATATAAGTGCCGCAAGCGAACTGATAGAAATCATCACAGGGTTCAATTTCCGTTTTCATTTTACTTAAAACTGCCGAGGCAGTGTGAATACATTCGGCCGTTAAACAAACATCCCCTCGTTTAGAATCGGTTGGACGTCCCATGGTTTTATCATCGGGACGAATAACTTTATTTTGTATAGTTGCTGTATTTTTACCATGCAATGCTAAGGCATTACTTGCGGGAGTTGTTGTTTTTAATTCTAAAGTTGGAGGGAGTGAGAGAGATAGAAAGAACATATTGAATATGAAGAGTACAAAAAATAAGTTTAAAAAAAGATTTGTTTATCAAAAGGCATTTACAGTATGCAAATTCTTTTTCTGTAAAAGAAAACAGAAAACTGTAGCGGATAATATGGATTCACAACGGTTTAATGTTTAGCTGAGCTATAACTGAAAAAGCAAAAATTAAAGGGATTGAGCTATATCGCTATATTCAGATTAAAAAGGCGAACATTTATTACATCTATATAAGTTAGTCTTACTTCTATGATTTAAAGATAAATATAAACTTCATTGTAATAAATTAATGATTGTGACTTAAGTATATATTTGTAGTTTTTATAAAATTAAAACTAAAATTTAATATTTTCATTTATTCATTTGAAATTTTTTATAAGCTAATTGTACAATAATTATTATCCGAAATAAGGAAATTTTTTCTAAATATGTATAAGCAATATATGTATGTTCGTTAGTGTTCGTTAGTAAAATTGAAATATACATAGAAAAAACAAGTAATATCGTTCGATACCCACCCGTGTTCTAAACACAATGTTATAACCACGGTTGTCAACACTAAGAGAAAAGAATGACTAGATTTCACATTATAATGAATAGATTTTTTACAATGATGCTTCAAATTAATATGATAATTAACAAAAAATTATTGTCATGTTTTTTTCTAATTAAAAGCAATTATTAAATGCATCACCATAAATGTTAATATATAAAGCTACATTCTTATTTGTTTAAAGATAGTGAGAGCATAACCGTCTTATTATTCCCTTACTCTCATTGTAAAACCATTCTCTCACATGTACAAAAAGATAAAAAAAAACACAAAAAGCAAACAAAAATGTGTGTATATTCACCGCTTATACATATTTAAATGTACTTGTTCTATCACTTATAAACACTTTTCACTATTTTTAGATTTTTATGTGAAATTTTATAGCATTTTTAAGAGTTGTCTCCACATTTTAGGCCATATCTTGGCACAATGACACCTGATTGACCCTATTTTCAACAGCGACCTGCTCGAAATAATGGCAAACAATATTGTCCTAACTTTACCCAGGTAAATAGTTTATTTTGTAAACGTGCGCGATTTCAACAGATATATGGACAGACGGACATTGCTATACCGAATCGAGTTGTTATAAGGACAAAGAATATATATACTTTTTCATTTTTCAATGCGAATACAAACGGAATGACAAACTGATGTATACAGTGATGTGGAGGGTATAAAAAGCATAAATCGATGTTGAGTTGCTTTGTTATAAATTTGTTGCCTGCCTAGTCATATGGGGACTATGTTGAAAAATTGCCATATTTGATAAAGTCACATACCTTTCGTAAATTTGGGAAAAATATGTGCAAGAAATTTGTGAAGATCGAGAAGCAGTTCTTGATGGGGACTATGATTAAAGGTGGTGCTGCAGGGTTTATTTGTGAAGTACTAATTAATGGGTATAATAAAGACACAAAAACCAAATTTTACCGAGATCTATATGATAATTTTAACCTTAGGGCAATTTGTAGCGATCTCTTAGAGGTCATTTTTATAGGACTAGGTTTGTTTGAACATACAACGATTTTCAATACCGTTCAAGCTATGGCCGACAAAAGTACACAAAATTTTATCAAAATATATTAATGCTAGCAGACTCCAGCCCTCGAAATTTGTACAAATTCTAGGAAATTTCATTTTTTCATTTAATAAATTATTGACCCTAAAGGTATGCTAATGAATTTTAGACAATTCACAATTCAACACTTTTTTGGTTTATATCCAAACACAATTATTATTATGAAGAAAACAAACTCATTTTTTTTTTGCAAACACATGAACAAATTTAATAAACACACACATAGCAATATATAACTTTATGCATGTGTTAGTAGCAACTTTAAAAGAGCATAACCCCAAAATAAATTTAAAAATTTTAAAATATGTAAATCTGTTGAACAGTTAAAAGGAAATACCTTTCAAATAAGATACGTTTGGTCAAAATCGGGAGAAAACTGTTGAACAAATCATCGGTCACAAGAAATCGGCCTACATATTAATATTATACATTTGTGATCTGTAGTTTGACTACAAGGTTTACATGGACACACAGACAGACAGACAGACAGCCGGGCGGAAGAACGGACATCGCTAAATTGACTGAAAAATTGATTCAGAGTTGATCGGTATAACGAAAGACAAGTCTAATTCAAATATTTTTGATAGTTACAAACATCAGCACAAAATCATTATACCCTTACCACAGGCGTATTCTTGTTGGATATAAAAATAATGTATTTTTTATCGGCCTTTAATGTAATGAGCAGTACTGGCATATCTTACAATATATAAGACAAAAACAAAGAACTTAAAAAGCAGTGTTTCTCCCTCTATTAAATCCCCTTAATTTAAGATTGGGTTAATATAAAAAATAAGTATTGCCTCCTCGCCCCGAAAAAATTATTTCGTGCGCAAAAACTGCGAAAAAACTGAATTTTATCGATTTCGAATCAAGATGGTATTCGTTAATTTGGATTTCTTGTGGATTTGTCTGTGCATCTTTTATATGAACAAATTTCATTAAATAATTCTCATAATTTATGCGTAGTTTATATTACGCTAACGGTATGGAAAACTTTAATCAAAATTTGTTGATATAAAAGGTTCTACATCTATAATATTGATAGGCTAGGCGATTTTTTGTTGTGACCGATGTTTTGTTCTACCTTTTTATCCCGATTTTTACCAAGCGTATATTATTTGAAAGGTATTTCTTTTTAGCCGTTTTGCAGATTTACAGATTTTAAAATTATTTCCTTTATTTTGAGTAAATTGCATTTAAAGTTGCTACTAACACATACATAAATTTATACATATGCTATGTGTGTTTTATTAAATTTGTTAATGTATTTGTTAATGTGTTTCTTATCTCCATTCACAATAATAATTAACCATAAAAGTATTCGTTTGTTAATTGGCTAAGTTGAAAAATAAAGCTGCCTAGAATTTGCGCTCGAATTTCGAGCGCTGGAATCTGCTAGTAATTTTAATTATGTGACTATATTAGAAATTTCGGACATACATTTCAGCGATTCAAAGCAATTATTATATTAAATGGCGAAAAAATAATTTTTCGCACTATAATTCATTGAATTCAGCAGCTTAAAATTAACAAAATCCACTCATTCGCAAACCAAATACAGAAGAATAGTTTGTATTTGTTAACTAGTGTAATTTTTAAAGTATACCCTCCACACCACTCTACAGAGGGTATATATCAGTTTGTCATTCCATTTATGACACATCGAAATCCATAAAGTATATATATTTATTATCCTTATAACAAGTCGAATCGACATAGCGAAATCACATTCAATCACAAAATAAATCATTTACCCAAGTTAAGTTCGGATAACACTATTTGTCATTATTTTGAGCAAATTGCTATTGAAATGGGATAAATCGGGCGTCATTGTGCCAAGATATGGTCTAAAAGGTAGAGACCACTAGTGATAATGCTATTAAATTTCACATGAAAAACTAAAAATAGTGAAAAATATTTATGTGTAACAGAACACGTGCATGACGGTAGATATGTATCAACGATGCATACACATGCATTTTTGTTTGCTTGTTGTTTTTGTCTTTTTCTTTATACAAGTGAACGAATAGCTTATCGATGAGAGTAAGAAACTAACCAAGAAGGTTAATTGTATGTATTTACATTTAAAAGTTGGTTTCAATTAAATAAAGCACGAAAATACCTACATTTTTTGTTAATTCTCTTATTCATTTGAAACATCATTGTAAAAAATCTAGCCATTATAATGTGAAATCTAGCCTGTTTTGTCTCTTAGTGTTGACAACCTTGGTTATAATATTCTGTTTAGAACAGGGGTGTACGTTATCACAGATTCGGCACAGCCTAATTTAATCAGAGTTCAGAAAAAAACACACACTGAATAAAAAACTCGTACATATATGTAAACAAACATAACTTAGACCAACACACACATATTTTTATTTTCATATCAATTATGTGCGTTTCTAAATTTTCTACGGTGCCCAACACCATCATGACTGTGTTCGTTTTAATATTTCGTTATTTACACGAACATTTTTCTATCACGTACTTTTTGTTTCGATCACACATAAACTACACAGATTCGAGTGTTGCTTTATTTGAAGTTCGTGTTATGGTACGTGTACTGAAAAAAAAAGAACATGTACAATAAACAGGTTCGAGTTCAGTTATATTTTAAGTCGTGTTCTGGCTCGTGTACTAAGAAAAAACAGAACATGTACAATAATCAGGTTCGAGTTCAGTTATATTTTAAGTCGTGTTCTGGCTCGTGTACTAAGAAAAAATAGAACATTTACAATAAACAGGTTCGAGTTCAGTTATATTTTAAATTCGTGTTCTGGCTCGTGTACTGCGAAAAATTGAAACATCAATTCGCGATCTGATACACCCCGATAAAAACGACGACAATTGTTTCAACCAAATTTATTAAAATTTTATTGACCCTTTTGTATGACTTACGTTGCAAATTGTTTACAATTGTCAAATATTTTAAAATTTTATTGGCCATTTTTTTGTGATTTACGTTGAAATTATTTACAATTGTTTTTATTGACTGGTTTTTATTTTAATAAAATATGGTAATAAAATACTTAAGACACAAAAACTATTTTGCATCATAAAAGTTACACTTGTTGGTTGTTAGGTTTTTTTGCATTACCCATCCCTATTTTCGCTACCAATTAGAGTCATAGACGAAAAACCCAACTTTGCGGCATAAAATACACACTTGTTGGTTGTTAGGATCTTTTGTAAACATTTTTTTTTTTTTTTTTGTAACAAATAACTTTAGGCACAAACAAATTTTGCATCATAAAAAACACAATCACCCACTCTTAATTTGCGAACCAATTAGTGTCAATGCACAATCCTTTTCTCAATGATTTTTTGGGATTTTTTGCGTAAAAACACAATGAGTATCAATAAAAAAAAACCAAAAAAAAATTTTCATATTTTATTGTCCCTTTTTTATGACTTACGTTACAATTGCTTGCAAGTGTTACAATTTCACGCAATTGATTTTGCAATAAATAGCGAGTGCGTGCGTCATTTATTCATTAAAAGTGGTTCAGTTTTCATTGGATCGTGATCTATAAGTGTATTGTGTTATTGTGTAAATTGCAAATATTTTATGAAAATTAAAAAAATTGGAAAGCAATAACAGAAATAAGTTTTGCTATAAAAAATACGCAACTTTTAATAGCGAAACGAAAAAATTTACATGTCTGATTGAAACCTGCAAGAAAAATTTAAGTGCAGTGTGCAGTTTTTGTGTCTTAAGTATTTTATTACCATCTTTTATTAAAATAAAAAGCAGTCAATAAAAACAATTGTAAATAATTTCAACGTAAATCACAAAAAAATGGCCAATAAAATTTTAAAATATTTGACAATTGTAAACAATTTGCAACGTAAGTCATAAAAAAGGATCTATAAACTTTTAATAAATTTGGTTGAAACAATAGTCGTCGTTTTTATCGGGGTGTATCAGATCGCGAATTGATGTTTCAATTTTTCGCCGTACACGAGCCAGAACACGAATTTAAAATATAACTGAACTCGAACCTGTTTATTATACGTGTTCTGTTTTTTCTCAGTACACGTACCAGAACACGAACTTCAAATAAAGCAACATTCCAATATGTGTGGTTTATGTGTGATCGAAACAAAAAATACGTGATAGAAAAATGTTCGTGTAAATAACGAAATATTAAAACGAACACAGTCATGATTGTGTTGGGCGCCGTAGAAAATTTAGAAACGCACATAATTGATATGAAAATAAAGATATGTGTTGGCTGCTTTTGAACTGAACACTGTATGTTTCATGTGTGTATTTTCTGAACCTTGAATTTAACACTCTCGCTCGTTTCGACTTCGAATCGCGATAGTATTCGTTAATTTGGGTTCCTCGTGGTTTACATAAACAAATTTAATAAAATATTTCTCATACGTTACTCGTAGTTAATAAAACTCATACTATAATAATGCTCATAATATATTTATTGATGTAAAAAGTTCTATATGTAGTTGTAATTATATGACCACAACAGCAATTTTGAACATACATTTCATCAGTGAAAATCATACATCATAAAAAAAGCATTTTTGCACTTTTGGTTTAGAATATCTCAGAATTCTGAATTTTCCAGTGAATTCAGTACTCCAAAATTGATAGTCTACCCATTCACACACCAGATACAGAAAAATTGTTTGAATTTGTTAACTAGTGTAATTTTTAATTTAATTTATTTTTTTTATTCTAATAAACTTACCCTCAGTCATATGATTTGTTAGCAGGACAAACACCAAACCGCTTACTAAACCAATTACTGCTATACAAGCGATGATTGATACCAATGTCAGACATCTTTCCAAAGTTGTGCGTCTTCTCCACCAATTTGGATTTCTGAAACGAAAAAAATAGAAAAAAATTAATAAGTAAATATCATTAAAATCGTCTTTTCTTAGAGAAATTTAAATTTGTTTAAATCTGTGTTTTTTTTTTTTTTTTATTTAAATAAAAAAAACAAAAAGTAACGACGATTATTCTAATCTAAAGTTGAATAAAATTTACCACAATTAATCAAATGGATTATAATTTAAATAAAAAGTAACCACGATTGAAAAATATTTACTTTGAAATTTAAAATTTATGTTCATATGTTACAATTCAAATCTGTACTACAAGTTTCACTTGACCCGAAACAAATTAAATTATTAAAATCTCTCCTTTCGAACTTAAAACTTAAAAAACGATAATTCAAATTTGTGCTTTGTAATCTAAAGTTATAAAAAGCAACCGAAGTCATTCAGATCTGAGTATTTCTATTCAAAACTGGATAAAATGGGTCCATAATTATTCAAGTCTGAGCCTTTGGATAAAAAATGTAATGAAAAGTATTTATGATTACTTAAATCTCTGATTTTGAAGTTAAAATTGTAAAACAAGAAACCACGATAATTTAAATTTATGCTTTGTAATCTAAAATTAAAAGTGGCCGCAGTTATTCAGATCTGAGTTTTTCTATTTCAAGTTGGATGAAAATGATCCATGATAATTTAAATATATGCTTTTGAAATGTAGTAAAAGCAAACTATGACTTGAAATTTGAAGTCGAATTAAAAGTTACCACGATTATTCAAGGCTATACTACAAGTTTCAATTGGCCCAACTGCATTTATTTAAATGTCTGCTTTTGGATTAAAGTTGAATAAGAAGTAACCACGTTTTTCATATCTATGCTTTAATATTTGAAGTTGAACAATCACGATAAACAATTTCCTAGATATGCGTATTGAAGTTAAAATTAAATAAAAAGTAACCACGATTATTCAAATCTAAAGTTAAATAAAAATAACCATTATTAAGATACGAGTATGTAGAAGTAGAATAAAAATTAACAACAATATTCATATATATATATGCTTCGAAATTTGAAGTTGAATAAAGGTAATCACTATAAAAATTACTTCAATATGTGTTTTGAATTTAAAGTCAAATAAAAAGTAACCACAATTATCGAGACCTAAGCTTATGTATTTAAAATTGAATGAACAGTAACCACGAATATTCAAAACTATATTGGAATAAAAAATAACCACAATTATTCAAATCTGTACTTTGAAATTTAATATTAAAATAAAAGTAACCATAATTTTTCAACAATGTGTTATTTAATTTAAAGTTAAATAAAAAGTAGCCATTTTTTTGTGAATAAAAGTAATCTCAAATGCTGCTTTCAATTATAATTCCATAAGAAGTAACCGCGATAAACGATTATTTAAATCATTACCTTGAAATTTAATGTAAAAATAAAAGTTACCACAATTAATAAAATATCTGCTTTCTGATTGAAGTTCAGTATAAAGTAACCGTGATTATTAAAATAATTATTTTGTTAAATAAAAATAAAGTTAAATAAAAATTAAGCATAGTTATGATCTGTATTTTAAAATTTAATGAAAACTAACTAGTTAATCATATCTGTGCTTGTGTATATAATACTAGCTACTATCAGTAACCCGATGAGCTTCGCTACACCCATCGTAATCATTTTATTTATTTTTGGTCATTTCTGACTGGTCGCTTTTTGTTTTTGCAATTTTAGTTTTTGGCGAAATTTATTTTGGCTATTTTTGCCTTTGGCGATTATATTTTTTTCGCGGTTTTCGGTTTTGGCAATTTTTGATTTTGGCGATTATTGTTGTTCGCGATTCTCGGCTTTGGCGATTTTTGGCTTTGGTGATTTTTATATATTTTTTTGTTGTTGCTATTTTCGATTTTGGCGATTTTTGTTTTTTGCGATTTTTGATTTTTGCGATTTTTGAATTTAATCAATTTTTGGCTTGTGTTTTTTGTTTTCTGTGATTTTTGATTTTGGCGACTTTTAACTACTTTTTATTTTGGCGATTTTGATTAATCGCGACTTTCGGTTATGGCAATTTTTAATTTTGGTGATTTTTGTTTTTGGCTATTTTTGGTATTTGCGGTTTTCGATTTTTGACTTTGATAATTTTTGGTTTCTGGAGATTTTTGATTTTGGAGATTTTTTTTTTGCGATTTTTGATTTTGGCCATTTTTGGTTTCGCGATTTTCGATTTTGGCAATTTTAGATTTTGGTGATTCCACCCATATATTACACGCATACTCACATAGGTAATTAATGTACTTTTCAAAAGTTTCACGACTGTCATTTTCATAGTACTTCATATTTTTTTTTTTTTTGTATAGAAGGTGCCGACTACACACAATAATAACTCATGAACTCAGACAAAGTTGCAAGGCTTTCACTATTACAGTACACCAGTACTCAGTTTGTCAATCTGTTTGTAACTCATCGAAATAAATTACGGAGACCTCATATGCGATATATTCTTGATCCTTATAAAATTATCCTTATTATAAGTCGCTCTGGCGATGTCCGCCCGTCTGTCTATCTGCCTGTCTCTTGGAAACATTCTCCTGCCCCCAATAGGTCGAGTAGGTCATAATACTACTTAGGCTTAAAATGTTCTTCATAACAGGCAGCAGCTTGATATTGCATTCGGAGCCTCTAGACCAAATAGGTGAGGAATGACATATGAAACTGTAGAAATACTCCAATAAGATTTCATATAAAATCTAAACATAGTGAAGTATGTTTATACACAACATAACATGTGTGGATGTGTGTATATGTATTAGCGATGCATACATATTTTGGTTTGCTCGTTGTTTATTTTTTTGTGCGTCTAAATGTTCAAGCAAGCAAAAATTTGTATGCATCGCGGATAAACAAACAAACAAGAATCTAATTGTATGAATGTTTTTATATTTATTTTATCAATAATTGCTTTCAATTAAAAAACCACGAAAATACTTTTTATAATAATCTTATTAATTTTAAACATCATTAAAAAAAATCTAGCCATGATAATGTGAAATCTAGCATTTTTGGTCTTTTAGTGTTAACAACCTTGGTTAAAATAATGTGTTCAGAACACGGGTGGAGGGTATCAAAGATTCATACTGTTTTTATCTTCTTTTTACCTACATAAAATTTGTTGAAGTCAATAAACCTTAAATAAATTGAAAAAGAATAATAAATTGCTAAATAAATCATTAATTCATCTAAATTATTTTTTTTTCTTATTTTTGCTCAGCTTGAGAATTTTAATTTTAGATGTACTTTTTCTAGCAACTCTTCTTCACTACTTTTTTAATCGTTAACATTTTTACTTACGTTACAGAAATGATTTAAAAACAACATATAAATTTCTAGATTTCGTATGAATTTTTAGGCTTGTACAGTGGTGTTCAATATATTTGCACCTAAAATCACATTTTACCTAATTCTTTATTTTTTTTTTTAACAAAAACTTCTAGCATAGGTTTTTTATTTTTTTCTTAAATTCAGTTAAAAAACAAAAATATTCATAAATTTACAACAATAAAAAAATTAAGTTTAACAAAATTAGTTTAATCCAAGTGTTCAAAACATTATTATATAAATCAAACAAGTAAGAAAATTATAGTCGGTCTAGACCGACTATACGATACCCATGCGTTTAGAAACCCTATCTCTTAGGCCCAACTAACTGGACATTGAAAATAAGCAAAAACCAAATTTGAGTGGGATTTTTATTAATTTTTTTGGCTGCAGATATGAAAAAGTTCATATCGGATGCTATATCTATAAAGGGACTAGGTCCAAAAATGGACCGATCCTGATCATGTTTGGTAAAGTCTCTTGTATTTTGCAAAAATATATACAAACAAAATTTGAGAAGAATCAGTGCAATATTTTTGTTTTTTAATAGATTTAAGTGTAGATCGGCAAGCAGCTCTGTATGGGGTCAAAGGGATCATTTTTGGACTACTCATTAGTGGATGTAATGAACGCATACAAACCCAATTTGAGTAAAATGTATATGACAATTTGGATCTTATGGCAATTTATGTCGATTTCATATGGGTAATTTGTATGGGGGCTAGGTCTGAACATGGACCGATCCTCACCAGTTTCAATAGCGTTCATCCCATGGCCGATAAAAGCTTATATACCAAATTTCATCAAAATATATTCACATTTCCGACCTGCAGTTTGATTACAAGCTTTACATGGACACACAGACGGACGGACGGACATTGTTAAATCAACTCAGAAAGTGATTCTGATTCGATCGGTATAATTAAAGATGGGTCTAGGTCAAATATTTTTGGTTGTTACAAACAGCAGCACAAAGTCATTATACCCAAACCATATAGTGGTATAGGGTATAAAAATTGATTTCAATATTCAGTATTTTGTAGCATAGCCGTTATTTTTATTACCTCAACATCTTTTAGGCATTGAGGCTATTGAGGGAAATTCATTCCACCGCTTTTCCAACTCGGCGAAAAGTTCATCACCATTTCGGAATACTTTATTACCATTATTACCATTACCGTTTTGCAATCATCCACATGTTCTCAATCGGGTTGAGATCGGGAGATTGTGGCGGCCACGACATGACACTGATATTATTTTCCTCCAAACATATCGTTATATATTTTCCTTCAACCATATCGTTAACGTGCTGGAATGTCCATGAAAGGGGCATTTCCCAATCAGCATATTGTAGCATAACTGAGCTTAGAAGGTCTGTATATATTGTGGCCGTCATTGTATTAGTAATCCGGTGAATAATGTTTCCACCTCCTTGCTTTACTGTGGCGGTTGTGTATCTGGTATTAAAATTTTCATCTCGTGGTCGTCCTAAACCCCGGAGTTTGAGTTTGGACTCATCGGACCATAGTACATTCTTCCATTGCTGTTGAGTTCAATTTAAATGGGTGCGGGCAAAGTTAAGCCGAGCTTTTCTACTTTTAAACTCTTTCTTTTAACTCATACCCACTGTCTGTCTGTCTGCCATGTGTGGACCCCATTCCCCCTTATCCAATTGACCTGAAACTTGGCCCATAGTCTTGTCGTGACTACAGATTAATTTAAGGGTAGTCACGGCCAGTCACGCGTGGTCACGCACAGCCGCGGATTGATCTAAATGTCATTTCCCCTCATCCGATTGATCTCAAACTTGGTCCATACACTTGTTGTGAAAAAAGATTTACTTTGACTTAGTCACGCGCAGTCACGCATGGTCACGCACAGTCACGGAGTTATTTAAAACCCATTTCCCCTCATCCGATCGATCTGAAACTTGGTCCATACACTTGCTGTGAAAAAAAGATTAACTTTGACTTAGTCACGCACAGTCACGCATGGTCACGCACAGTCAGGGAGTGATCTAGATGTCATTTACCCTCATCCGATCGATCTGAAACTTGGTCGATATACTTGCTGTAAAGAAAGATCAACTTCGACATAGTCACGCGCAGTCACGTACAGTCACGGAGTGATTTGAAACCCATTTACCCTTATCCGATCGATCTAAAACTTGGTCGATAGACTTGCTGTGAAAAAAGATTAACTTTGACATAGTCACGCACAGTCACGGAGAGATTAAAACCCCACTTCCCCTCATCCGATGGATCTGAAACTTTGTTCATGGACTTGTTGTGGCCAATGATTAATTTTAAGATAGTCACACACAGTCACGGAGATATTCAAAACTCATATGCATAAGGAAAGAAAGATTTTTAATAAAAACTTTGTTTTTATGGGTTAGATTATTTTCCGTTTTTTTTTTTGTACATCTAAAACTTCTAAGACCATATTCTCGGGCTCTTCTTTTATTGGTGGAAAGACTGGCATCTATCATCTATCTCCTCTTACAGTAGTAATACGGGGTCTTTCTCCTTTGTGAGTTGGATTATACCACTATTAATAATGCGACAAATTGTTTATTTTCGAACGGAATATTTTAAGGAAATGTCTTTTTGAGAAAGTCCATTTTTTAAGTCATTTAAAAGTTTGATCTTGAAATCAGAATTGTAATTGTTTCCTGCCATTTTTCACAAAAGTAATTCTTACGATGTTAATGCTTCCAATATCTTATTAAAACTCTTATAGCAAAAAAAAAACTATGTGAGTCCGATCACAGGGGAGATGTGTAAACATCTATTTACACATCAATTAAAATCAAACAGTAAGCGCCATCTATGTGTAGCAAGCAACTGCTATGGTTGTTATATTTGATGTTTGCAGTTGTTTGCTATATTTTCATGGCGCTTTCCGTTGGTTGTTGAATCAGCTAAATAAATTTAAATCATAATCTTTGCACTAATACACTTACATATTCCTCACACCGTTTTTTCCTTAGGCTGATTTTGTGATTGTATTGTGAAATAGCTTTTTACCTCCCTGAGCGCGTAGCTGTTTACACATCAATAATTATGAAAAGTTTTCTAATAAAATGCAAAGATCTAAATCACGAATTAATACAAAGAATGCGATTATCGTTATTTCCTAATAATAGTATAGTTAAGAGTAAGTTGCAAATGTTTAAAACAGCTGCTTTTTGAATACTTTTTTAAAATTAATTTTTTGTTGTTTTGCTTTAACGGAATTTGTTTTTTTTTTCTTGACATGAAAAAAATAAATTTTAGTAACGAAATGTGAATGGAGAAAATTAATCAATGAAAAGTTAAAATACGATCTCAGTTCCAAACGTTTTGACCACTACTGGTGGTCACCGAAAACGTTGTTTTTTTTTTGCAACAACTAAAAGAATATGAACTCTTATAGTGCGTTTACATCTGAGTAAAAACTTGTAGATTTTAGTTGAAATCTATTTCAAAATCTATACCGTTTACATCTAACTTTTTTGACATTTTGTGAGATTTTGTTTCCGCAACAATAAACAGCTGATTAACATAAAACATATAAACTAGAAATACCAAAAATAAGCAAAACAATAGGAAAATGGAAATATGGAAAATTCTAAAAAGGAACAGATTTTATAATTATATTATACATCAAAAATGAAAAAAGCACAAACTGAAATAGAAATTATGCGAAAAAAACATCAGCATTTGTTAAATGTATTGTTTGAACAACAAAACCAAATTCATTTTCCACAATTATTATTTATCATATTGGAATGGGCACATGTCAGTATAAAAAGTTATAACTTTTCAATTACTAAATATTTTTATACCGTCCACTCCAGTGTGCAGAGGGTATATATAAGTTTGTCATTCCGTTTGTAATAATTAGAAAAAAAATTTTGGACCCCATAAAATATATATATTTGTGATTCTTATAACAACCGGAGTTGATATAGCGATGTCCGTCTGTCCGTCTGTCCGCCTGTCCGTCTGTCCGTCTGTGGAAATCACGATGACGGCATAAATCGGGCAGCTAGGGTGCTCGTTGACATAAAAAATGATTCATTAACATCCTGAAAAGTTTGTTATTTAAAATCGTTCAAATCGGTGAATCAGGGCCCGAGAACTTTTTTTAGTTGAAAAAATATAATTTTCTATGTTGTTCTTGTCACGATCACGCCCTGAATAGTGCAGCTACAGTGATCATTTTAAATGAGAATGATTCACCAAATTCATGGGAAGATTTCCATTTCAAAAATCATTAAAATCGGTGGAACAGGTCCAGGGAAATCTCTGAAAAATTAAAAAAAAAATTAAAAATATGATGTTTCTATATTGTTCTTGTTGTTATTCTAAATATTGTGTTGTTGTCATAGCTGGACTTGTTGTTTTTGTGGTCGCTGTGGTAATAATATAATAAAAACTAACCCTTTGTACATTTTTTTATTAACTCTGGTAGAAAAATTTAAAAGTTTTCATTGTTTTGGCATCACTCTAAAAATTTTTTAGATCATTTCTGTTATTACCACTAGCCTGCCTGACCCAGATCGAATGGGTCACGGGAAAGGGGTTAAAATCGATCCAAAATTTTTTCGACAAGCAGACACTACGAGTTAATATAAAGGGAGTAAAAATTCACCAACATCTAAAGCAAATAATGCTAAAATACCTAGTTGTTAATAAAAAAAAACAATGTACATATAGCAAAAAAAAAATTTTATGTATAAATATTAAATAATACAAATAATAATATTTGTATTATTCATATATTCATATATTATATATGTATATCCATAACAACTGCATGTTAGAAATAAGTCGGTATATTATTTTATTTACATAAAATTCTGCAAAATTTTATTGTGGGGAAAATACATTTCTTTTGCATTAACACAATGTCACTTCATTTTGCTCAGCGTGACTATGCCACAGTAGATGGCGCCACAATTTTTGTTTGTTCTAATTAGCCTTGCAATAGTTATTTCTATTTTAACATGAATGTCAATATTTTCAACTAGATATCATACAGAACAATGTTAAAAGTATACACGGGCTGGTCTTTTATTTCATATGTTTTTTCATTATTCTTTTACAAATATGAACATAAGTTTGGCATGTTAACTTTTTGTTGTCTTTACAAAATAGAGTTACCGAGTTCATCAATGAGTTTTTTGCTTTCAAAACAGTTCTACATAGTTATATAGAATTATTATTCTGCTTTACCTACAAAATATCTGATTGCGTTTACATCTAATTTTTAAAAATTGTTTATAATTACTAAAGCATTATTATTCACATAAATACAAAATTTAAATTTTCCATTCAAATTTTAGAAAATATCAATTCTAAAAACTGGAAGTAAAATTTCCAATTGTGAATTAGAAAATATAATTGAATTTCAGAAAATCATATCAAAACGTCGGAAATAATAATTTTAAATTTAGAAGACATCAATTGCATCTTTAATATATAAATTTTATTCGTTAAACACAAATTGAAATTCCAAAAAAAAACACCAAATATGTTTACATTTAAAAATGATTACATTTAAAAAAAAATATTGCCATTCAGAAGATATTAATAACTTTTCAGTACCGCGATTCAGTAACTTCTTTTAACGATAGTCGAATCGTTAAAAAACGAAAATTGCAAAATTATTAGTAAAATTTTTAAACGATATTCGATATTGTTAAAGTCAGCTGTTGTTGTTACCTAAACGACAACCATTTTTGTGTTGTTTATTCAATCGATAAAACTTAAATTTTTAGGTTGAAATGTCGTTATACATAAATAAAAATCATAAAATAGTGAAAATATTTGACAGGATGATTTTATGTTTATGTTTAATATCTTTATTTTGTTAACTAATATTTCTGTTTATTTAAGGTGCTATTACACAATGTGTTTTTTACATATGTACTGTCAAATTTTCCCACAACAAACGTTGTACACATCGTGTGATACATATGAAACATTGTTTATGTACAATACATGAGGAAAGTCACATGTACATTTTTGAATTAGAACAGGTTCTATTTTGGCATGACAAACATATGAAAATACAACACTGCTTGTGGCGAAAGAAACACAGAGTAAATTATAAAGATTAATATTGAAAGAAAAATAAATTGTTTGGTATTAATTAACAATTAAAAAATATATAACTTTTTTTTAACAATAAATATTTGTAAATTCACAAATTAAATCAGCTGTTGTTTACATTTAGAGGTTATGTCATACGGAAATGCATATGCACGTGTGATAGCAAAAATTATGAATCGTATGTGAAAGACAATTTTGACAGACATGCGGAATTTCATATGGATAAAAAAAGTGACAGTACATATATAAAAAACACATCGTGTAATAGCACCTTAAGTGAATCACTTAATCCTTAGTGCAAACAACAATAGCTGTCGATATATTTGCGATTGTCGGATCGTTGAAATATACAGAATCGCTCTACAGAAAACATTAATTTAAATTCAATGAATTTTAGAAAACCTCAAATGATATTTAAGAATTGCGAACATAAAAATTGTTACATAAATAAACGCAATTTGATGAGAACGTTATATATATATTATTTTTAAAAATTTTTTGGATGAAGTTTTTCAGAAAATAAAGATAACAACTTATTTTATTTAAAATGTTTGGGACTTTTGGTTTTTTGCGTTTGGCATCCCTAATTTGATTATTTATTATTATAAATTTATTCTCTATGTTTTCCAAATATGGCAATATTTTAATAAAAAAAAGTTGAGAGAGTTTTTTTTGGTTATTATTTTGTTATTCCATCCGAACTATATGGTCGCAATTAAGAAATATTTGGCCAGTTAAAAGAAACTATACAGCCATCTCCAATTAGCACGATTTAATGCATATAGCCACCCTACACAACCATTACTTTGCAATGGAGGTTAGGGCGAGCTATTTAATTAGCAAAATCTAAATTAAACGAGAAATTATGTCATATAATAATAGAAAAGACGAAAACCAACCCAAAGAATTTTCTGAAATAATTTCCTATTAAGTTTAACAAATTGTTTAGTTTTTCCAATATTTTGTTTACATTTATTATCAATGCTCAAACCGAGGTGGAGGGTATCAAAGATTCGGCACTGCCGAATTTAAAACTCTTACTTGTTTTATTATAGATTCGTCATTTTTTTGTTAATAATTAATATTTTATTTCCTTTTTATTCAACTGTTTTGCTTTTGTTTTTAAATGTCAAATTTTCAGTCCCTGCGTTGTAATTTTCTACTACAATATTAAGAAAACATAGTAGTATCATTTGGTAGTGCCCAAGTTTGACAAGATTTTGTGAGATTTTGCACAAATCTAGTAACGGGCTAGATTTTGTTTTGTATGGGATATGTAGTAAAAATGAGCTAGATTTGGCTCGAAATCTCGTATATACTAAATTTTGCTTAGATGTAAACGCACTATTAAGGCGTAAAAGATTTTTGAGAATTTTTTTCATATTTTTTAGAGATCGGCCGAAATCAATTTTATCCAAACCAAAATATGAGGTTATGATATATGAAATTTTTTTCTCTCGTACTTTATTTTCACAAATCACTACTGAAGATTACTAACCTACAATAGAAAATTATGCGCGGTACAAATTTTTAGTGATTGTGATGACCGTAAATGTAAAAATTAAGTATTTTCCAAGCTCAATAAATATTTTTCAACATGAAATTTATGGAAAAACGCACTAAACCTTAAATAAATAAAAAAAAAAAAAAAACAAATAAATAGATTAATAATTTGTTAATTCAGCATAGGGCAAAAGAAAAACGACACCGACAATAGTTTAAAAAACGACGTAACACTTGTAAATTTGTTCATACAAAAATTTGTGTTGAAAAATATATTTTATGTGCTCCCTGAAGATGGACGGATATCATCCGAAACGCATATGAGAAAAAGCGAATTGACGGGTTTTCAATTGCGCTGAAAATAAAAACTGACCAGTTAACCCAACAAATTAAACAATCAACAGCTTAGTTAATTTTTTCTTAATTTTTTTTAAATTTTTTTGTAGTATGATGGCAGTATGATGATGACACCCGTACCGGCATTAAAGGAGGATGTAATTTGTACTGTTGATTAAAGCAAGTTCAGTCTGTTAGAAAAGCCCTTTAAATTTCTTAAAATATTCCAGCTATAGAAAAATATTCAATTAACACTTTTATGGTAATTTGTAACGTGCCGGAAAAAATTTACCACAATACAAATTACAATAACTCCGCTAGGCTCTGTAAAGCAGTGAGCGAACAGTCATTGAACATATAAACATATTTTACGCAATTTCTTTGTTAAGAAATCATTTTGAAATCAAATCAGAAGTTAATAAACCCTATAACTATTTACATTGTGTATATAATTTTTTTTTTTAATTTTTTTTTTTTTTGTTTTAACAAACCAACAAGTTTAACCACCTTTATGGAAATTTAAATGCACGTAAGACAAAGTTTTTTTTTTTTTCACAATAGGCAAGTAAGTAGTTTGAGCCATGCATAAATAAAATCAATGTGGTTACTTGAAGTGAATACGAGTACTTATGTCTTTCTTTCTGTCTAATGTAGCTTCGTCAGGCAAGTTATAAAAATACTGTCAAGTATTGTTTAAGTATGTAGTCGTGTGCATCATAGATGCATTTGCGTCTACTGCATTTGTTTAGACTCTAAACTTTGGAGGATGGATACTCGTACATGTTGGCAAATAATTTATGCAAATTAAATTAAACAAAAATATTATGGGTAAATAATTTCTAAAAATTTTCTTATTTTATTTTTTATTTTTTTTGTTTGTATAAAATTCAAAAGAGAAAGGAAGCTACTATAAATCAAGTAAATAATCAACACTTGAGATATTGGGTTTTTTTAGTAACAACAATTTTTTTTTATTTAAATATTAAATAAATATTAATTCAAATGATTACTCGTTTACTTTTCTAGTCTTCTAAATTGTCACTTAATTACTTTAAAGGAATAACTGACATTTTTAATTAATTTATTGCGAATTTTTTAGAAACGAATTGAATATCCCAAAATATGTCGTGGTCAAAATTAAAAACAAAAAATTGGTGGTTGTTTTCATTTCAAATTAAACAAATTACACTTAGCGGCAAAAAAAATTATCATATAGAGGAAAGTGAGAAATAACTAGAAAATAGTTTTTTCAAAAGTTTTCAATTAGATTTTTTTGCAAATCATAAACTATCTGAGAAATATGAAAATTTCGATTTAATTTTAAATTTCGCACTTAGACAAAATTTCATTTTTTCCTTTTTAACTGAAACCCATACATAAATACTATATCCTTTATAGAAAAGAAACAACAAAAACAGCTTAAATTTGTGTCAATTTAAATCTATAGACTACCTTGAACAATAGACTCAATAAGGTACGCATAAGATAACCGAATACTTGACCCAAAATATATAAAAACAAAAGCATTGATTTTTATTAGAGAATTTAAAACATAAAAACATGTTTTTTAAATATTTTCTAAAAATAACTTACGTTTTTAAAAATTAAATTTGTGATTATAATCAATTATTATATATTTAAACTTTTTTATTTTATTTTTTGTACGTAAAGCAACATTAACTCAAGTAATTGCTTTTAAAAAGGCGCGTCATTATTTGCAATTGTAATTTATTTGTTAAATTTTTTTGTTTTTTTTTTGTTATAGATTTACGATAAGTAACGAAAAATAATATTAAAAATAACAAAAAAAAAACATATGTACATAAAAAAAGTTGGTTAAAATGTAATTCTTTAATAAAACCTTGAACTGATTTTCACTTTTTTTTTTGTTAATTTTTATTGTATTATTTGTTTAATTTTAAACAATTTGCTTTTTGGTTGAGCAATCAGAATATTAAAAAAAAAATAATATATATATATATATATATATTAAGTAATAAATGAAAGCATATAGTTTGCAAAAAATATTGGCAAAAAATAATTGAAAGATTTGAAAGGTAGCCAGCAAATATTGCATTAAAAACTTTATTCAAAAGATACGCCCGCAACTCATTTGATACATTTTCAAAATTGAACGAATTTTAACTAATTTTTTTATTGAAATTTTTTTCTTGCATTAATTTTTCCCCCATTTTCTACTTATTGAAATATGGTAACTCGTTGAGAAACTCTTTTAAATTTAACCACACTGGCAACACTTCATTCATTTATGTGATGATGGTCTAACAAATATCAGCTGACTTTTGTTTATAAAATTTGGTTTTTCCCAAAACAAATGCCAAACGCAATCAGACTACAAGCAGCAAAGTAACATTTTATTCCTAACATTTTACATAAAAAGAAAATAACGCCGAACAGCACGGTGATGCTTTAATTCTGATTAATCATTGTTTTTTCTTCTTTACGCAAAAAAAAAATCGGAAGATTTGTTTGTTCTCGATTAATACTAAAAAAGTCAGCAATTAACTGTGATTCAATAAAAAAAATATTTTTAACAATTAATTCTATTTACCTTAATCATGGAATATGATGAACCTGGGTAAGTTTTGCAATGGGTTTTAAAATAAATTAAACTTAATTCTAATTTTATTTTTCTTAGAACCAGCAAGTCAAACAAGCCATATTTACTTCCATTTAGAGATGATTGGGCAAAAAAGTTTACATGGTTGAAAAAGGATGAAACCGGAAAAAAATGTACTGTTTGTAATTCTTATATTACTGGAGGCTTAACACATTTAAATCGTCATGACCTGAGCGAAAATCACAAAAAGAAAGTTAATGCCAAAACAACAAAATGTACAATAACGGAATCTGCAAAAAAATTAGAAATAATGCTGAGTGCTTTTGTTGCAGAGCACAACCTTGCATTCACGGTACTCGATCATCTAAATTTTATTATAAAGGAAGGAGTTCATGATTCCCAGATTGCTAAGAAATTTAACATTCACAGAAGAAAAGGTAAAGAAATTGTGACAAACTTGCTTGGCCCTGAAAATTCTAAAGACATACAAAGCTTTTGTAACAACCATTACTTTTCGTTAGTAATCGACGAAAGTACTGATTGCAGTATTTCCAAAAACCTTGCAATTGTAATACGAATTTTCGATGGAATATCTCGTGACCGTTTTTTGAGTTTGGTACAAATTGAAGACAGCACATCTAATGGAATCTTCAATAGCACACTGCATGTATTATAGGAAAATAACATACCCTTAAAAAATATGGTCGGTATGACCACAGATACTTGTGCTGTAATGATGGGTTCTTCAAATGGTGTGCAATCCAAATTTAAAAATATTATTCCTCATTTATTTTCCAATGGATGCATATGTCACATTTTAAATTTGGTTTCATCAGCTGCCTCTAAATTTGGAATTCCTGAGGAATTTGATAAGTTTATAAAAGAAATTAATTTTCATTTTTGTAACAGTGCGAGCAGAAGAGAAGAATTCATTAAATTCCAGGAATACTTTGGAGCCGAAATACATATAATATTTAAATACGCTACAAAAAGATGGCTTTCAAGACAAGAAGTAGTTAAGCGAATTCTAGAACAGTGGGAACCCTTACAATATTATTTTGATAATTTTGATGCTGATTCAAAAAATGAGAGAATAAAGTTTATAATGTTAGGATTTGCAAATCCAATATACAAAATGACATTTTTATTCCTTCAATATGTTCTTAAAATTGTTAATGCAGTGAATGTTGAAATGCAGTCAGAAGATGCTCGTATGCATATTTTTTTTGCCAAGATTAATATTTTTATTTCGCCAAATTGGACGAAATTTTATTAAAAAGAGTTTTTTAGACAACTCTAAAATTTCAAAACTAAACCTAAATGAGAACCATATTCCATTGAACGATATATTTTGTGGCACTGAAGTTGATTTATACATAATCGAAAATCAAATCGACAGTACTGTTGTAAATCAATTTAAACAAAATGGTAAAAGTTTCTATATAAAATTTTGTGAAGTTTTGAATACAAAATTAAATTTTGATGACGAGATCCTAAATTGGTTTAGTAAATTTTCACCCGAAAATGTTTTGTCAGGAAAAATTAACAGCATTGTGCCCTTTTTGATCAAAATGTTTCCCAATGAAAGCAAAAATTTTGAGAACATTAACTCACAATATAGAGCATTGGCCGATTTGGATGAATTAAAACCATTAATAAAAGAAAATATGTGTGGTTTCTGGTCAAAAGTGTCTGAAATTAAAAATGAATTAGATGAAAAGATGTTTCCTGATATTTTCAGAATTGTTCGTGGAATTTTGTCGATACCTCATTCCTCTGCAAACGTGGAGAGGATTTTTTCTTATCAAAATCTTATAAAAACAAAAGAAAGATACCGGCTTCTTGTTCCAACAGTATCAAATCTTATTCAAACCAAAGACTTGTTAAAATCAGCAAATGCTTGTTGTTATAATTTTAAAATTACTAACAACATGGTATTAAAAAATGTATAAAAAATAGTTTAAATTGAATTAAACTTTAAATTTTAAAGTCGTACAATATCTTTACTTTAAAGATGTTAGTAATATTTTTTTTTACATCTTTATCTTAAAAACATAATTTTTTGATCTCGAAAAAAATATTTGTGTTCCTTTTTATATATAATTTTATGTATATTTTTTTTACTTTATTTAATTTTTTTTATTTTGTGTTTTTAAAATACATTAATGAATTTTTATGTACCTGTTTTGTTTATAATTATTATTATTTTTTTTTAAATTAAATAAAAAAAAGTACCTTGATGGTCAAAAAAGTACAATTTAAAATCATTTTTGATACCAAATCGAAATTGCTATATTCCATCCCTGATATGTATATTTTTACGCTCATCACTGTTTCTGTGACGCTGTAGGATTAATATTTTATTTCATAAAATGCTCAATCATGGGTCGAAGTATTAATAAAAACCTAACATCACATAAATTTTACATATAAAAGGTTTATATTCAAAAGGGTTATCTGCTTTAACAAAATTTTTGAAGAGAGTGAGGAACACCAATTTATTCATTGGATCTCAATGAAGAAATAATCCTACTATTGATGTTGAAAATTAAAATCGTTATTATAGATAACAGTTATCTTAGAGAATAATTTAAAACCAACCATAAATTATATTGTAAATTGCAGATAGCGCTTTTTGAATATATATAAACCCTCGATATAAACTTATGTCTTCTTAAAAAATACCTTTCCTTAAAAAACACATTTTCTTAAGAAAAAGTACTTTTCGTAAAACGTACCTTTTCTAAAAGACGTAGCTTTACTTAAAAAATTATGTAAATTTTTTTAAAAAATTACCTTTACTAAAAAAATTCCTTTTCTTTAAAAAATACTTTTTCTTAAATAAGTGCTTTTTCTTAAAAAAGTACCTTCTTGAAAAACCACCTTTTTTAAAAAAGTACCTATTCTTAAAAAAGTATCTTTTATTAAAAAAATACCTCTTCTTTAAAAGTCATTTTTCTTTAAAAAAAAAAAGTACCTCCCATAAAAAAGCACCTTTTTCCTTTTTTAAAAAGAAAAATAAAAAAACAAATAGAATATTGATTTTAGACCAAACTCATTTGTTGCATGTATTATAGAGTGTACGTAGGGCTCTTTTGGTCAATTTTATTAAATGTAAAATAAAAATTCTTTATTTTATTATTTCCCGATGTTTCGTTGAGTTTTTGTCAACATCTTCAGGGGCATTTTATTTTGAATATGAATTTTTAACTTATAACATTAATAAAAAATTATTGGTGTATTTTGATATCACAAATTGATTGATTTTAAAACACAGTATATATAAATAAACAAATAAGTAAACTATTGAAAAACTAAAACATTTATATCACAGAATCTAACTCTAGTATCACAGTGCAAACGGATATATACCTGTTTTAGAAAGTACGTTTTCTTAAAAAACACCTTTTCCTAAAAAGTACCTTTTTTAAAAAAAGTATTTTTTTAAAGTGACTTTTCTTAAAAAAATTCTGTTCTTAAAATGTATATTTTCTTAATAAAGCTCCGGTTCTCAAAAATTCATATTTTTTAATACCCTTTCTTAAAAAAAAGAAAATTTTTAATTGAAAGTTAATTTTCTCAAGAAAGTTCCTGCTCATAAAACGAATACTTTCATTTAAACATAAATTTGCTTAAAAAGTACATTTTCTTAAATTCCTTAAGTGAAAAAGTACATTGTCTTAACAAAAGTACATTTTCTTAAAAAAAGTATATTTTCTTAAAAAGAACCTCTTCTTAAGAAGCACCTTTTCTTAAAAAGAACCTTTATTTAAAAGAGCCTTTAATTAAAAATTACATTTTCTTAAAAAAGTACCAGTTGCTCAAAAATACCTTTCCTTAAAATAATACTTTTTCTTAAAAACGTAACTTTTTTAAAATAGCACTTTTTCTTAAAAAATTAACTATTTTAAAAAAGTAAATTTTTTTAAAAAAAATACATTTTTTTTAAGTAAATTTTTTTAAAAAAGTACCTCCTCTTAAAAGGTACTTTTTCTCAAAAACTTACTTTTTTTTAAAAAGTCCCTTTCTTGAAAAAGTACCTTTTCCTAAAAAGTATATTTTCTTAAAGAAGTACATTTCCTGAAAAAATTTAAAGTTTCGTAAAAAAAAGTACCTTTTCAAAAAAATACCTTTTCTTGAAACAGTACATTTTCTTAAAAAGTAACTTTTTTAAAAACGTAAATTTTAAAAAAAAGTACCTTTTCTTAAAAAGTTTCTTTAATTAAAAAGTACATTTTCTTTAAAAGTTTCTTTTATTAAAAAAGTATCTTTTCTTAAATATTACTTTTTCTCTTAAAATACTTTCTTTTTTAAAGTACCTATCTTAAAAAGTACCTTTTCCTAAAAGTACCTCTTTTAAAAAGTACCTTTTCTTAAAATTTTCTTTTTCTTAAAAAGTACCTCTCTTCAATATTTTCCTAAAAAAGTACCTTTTCTTAAAAGAGTGGTATATTCTAAGAAAGTACTTTTTCTTAAAATGTACGTCTCTTCAATATTTTCCTAAAAAAGTACATTTTCTTAAAAGAGTGGTATATTCTAAAAAAAAAAAGTACTTTTTCTTAAAAAGTACGATTTCTTAAAAAAGTATACTTTTATTTTATTTTTTATTTATTTATTTCGAATTCCCATACAACAAGACATAAAATCTTATAATTAAAGTACAGGATTAGTACTAGTTACATAGTAGTGAGGAAATTTAACATTTTGTATAATAACAATTAAAAGTTATAAAAATATAATAACAAAATAAAATAATAATAAAAAAGTTTAATATAAAAATTAGTTATTTAAAAACGATTTAAAATAGAAAACCAATTAATTATAGAAATTAAAGAGGGCCATTTTAAATTTCACCTTTTTTTAAAGAAAAATCCTATAGAAATATCCTATAGTCGGTCTAGACCGACTATACGATACCCTATACCATGCGTTTAGAGACCCTGTCTCTTAGGCCCAACTAATTGGATATAGAAAATAAGCATAAACCAAATTTGAGTGGGATTTTTATTAATTTTTTTGGCTGTAGATATGAAAAAGTTCATATCGGATGCTATATCTATATGGGGACTAGGTCCAAAAATGGACCGATCCTGACCATGGTTGGTAAAGTCTCTTGTATTTTGCGAAAATATATACAAACAAAATTTGAGATGAATCAGTGCAATATTTTTGTTTTTGATAGATTTAAGTGAAGATCGGGAAGCAGCTCTATATGAGGCCCATGACCAAGAGTTGTCCCATAGGGACCGATTTGAACTATTCATTAATGGATGTAATAAACACATACAAACCCAATTTGACTAAGATCTTTACGACAATTTGGATCTTATGGCAATTTATGTCGATTTTATAGGAGTCATTTGTATGGGGGCTAGGTCTGAACATGGACCGATTCTCACCAATTTCAATAGCGTTCATCCCATGGCCGACGAAAGCTTATATACCAAATTTATCAAAACATATTCATATTTGCGACCTGCAGTTTGATTACAAGCTTTACATGGACACACAGACGGACGGACGGACGGACGGACATAGTTAAATCGATTCAAAAAGTGATACTGATTTGATCGGTATAATAAAAGATGGGTCTACGTCAAATATTTTTGGTTGCTACAAACAGCAGCACAAAGTCATTATACCCAAACCACATAGTGGTATAGCGTATAATAAAATCGATGTTTTGGGATGTAAGTTAAACTTAGTTTGATTAACTCAATTTTTAATGTATAAGTCAAATAGTTTAAAGTTATAAAAATTTTAAGTTTAACAAAACTAAGCTCATTTGCAAAACTCGCTCTTATAAATATAATTTATTTTGTTTAAGAGTTAAAAACTAAAGTTTATTTAAGCTAAGTTTAACTGACATCCAACAATTGAAAGTTATAGGTGAATTTTATAGGTGCTAAACAATCTGAAACTTAAATTAAATCAGTTAAACTTATTTTAAGTTTACGTTAATTTAACTAAGTTACCCTAAGTTTAAGTATAATTGAGTTTAGGGCCCGAAAATTCGCCTAAAGCATACAAGTTCTTAGATTAAGTAATCTTATAGAGATTTTTTGTTATTTCAATTAACCTTAGTTTAGTTAAGCTGAAGATTTTTAACGCCTTGTTCATGTAGTTTGAAAGTTATCAGTATTCCAAAAAGTCGTCATAAATTAAAAAATACTAAATTAAACCAAGTTTAATTGATAGCCCAAAAAAACAGGCTTATAATTGGGGATTATTTAACTAGAGCTTTAAAAAAAATTAGTTTAAGCTAAGTTTAATTGACATGCCAAGAACTCTCCTAAAATTAAACAGAGTTAAGTTTGGCTGCAGCCAACTTTAGTTAAAATCAAAATTTTGGATATCAATTTAATTGAACTTTTGTAAGTTAAACTAAAACTTAGTTTAATTAAACTTCCATTTTTATAGTTTTTGAATGTTTCCATTGTAGAAATAAAAAAAACGTGAGTTTCAATAACAAGTATTTCTATTTAAATTGAAACTATTGCCGTTTTCTTTTCTGACAAAAATGTCGCCCTTTTTTGCCCTTTTTTCGAAAAGTGTATTTTTTATATATTCTGAATTAAAAGCAACCTTATCTTATATATCAATCGAAAGGTCTCAAAGTCGAGCCCTCATAAATCACAAAAAATTCGAGCCATTGACTTCTTTCAGGTCATAGTGGGAGAATATTTCCCCATTGTTCCCCTTTTTTTGAATATTTTCACCCTATGACTTCCAAGAGGATAATAATCAAATTTTTTTTTTGTATAAATGAACACAGTACTTTGAGACCTTTCGATTGATATATAATACAAGGTTGCTCTTAATTCAGAATATATAAAAAAATACACTTTTCCAAAAAATGGCAAAAAAGGGCGACGTTTTTTGTCAGAAAAGAAAACGGCATATGATTATCGGATTTGTTCTCTGTCCCCTTAAGGTTTATGGTTTATAAATGTTTTACACGTGATTTAATTAAATCGATTTATTTCCAAGATGTATAAATACAATATTACATTGTTATTTCTTTCTTTTAAAGATCCATTACATTTTAATAACTTAATTATTATTCATTAGCCTCTGTTTTATGAAAAAAAAAACTGTTTTCTTCTCATATACGAGTACAAATAGCAATTGTTTTGTTTTCTATGCAATTAATACTATGGTTATTCAAAATCTTTCAAAATTACAAGACATGCATGTAATATGATTTTTCTTATATATTCGTGATGTTTTATTTTAAACTAATTCACTGTTAGCTACTTTTAAAATCACTTAAATCTATCAAAAACCCAAAAATTTTGCTCCGATTTTTCTCATCTTTGGTTCGTATATGTTTTTGATCTAGTCCCCATATAAATACAGGATCCGATATGAACTTTTTCATACCTGCAGGCAAAAAAAATTAATAACAATGCCGCTCAAATTTGATTAATGCTTATTTTCTATAGCCAATTAGGTGGACCTAGGACTCTCTTTGTAAACTCTTGGTATAGGGTATCATATAGTTAGTCTAGACCGATTAAAATTTTCTTACTTTTTTCACATGGCCTTCTAATAGGTTTACTTAAACCAGACTTTAAAGTTGCTTAAATTTTTTATTATTTTGTTTTAGTTCTATTTAAAAATGCATATTTGCATTTTCGCACCACTGCAAGTGTCATCGTGAATACTTTTAATGTCTCTTATCTTAGATTAAATATTGTTTTCAAAGGCGAAAGCGAAAGGAAGCTAACAATTAAACAGTTTATTTATTTGTATATATTTACACATACATACATACTTACATACTCGTACATATATGTATAAAAAAAATAATATATGAAAATTAAAAATAATATTAGACAGTTGATAAACATGTTTTCACGCTGCTTTACACTTTTTCAAACCAATCACCATCAAATTGGTACATGGCTACAAGTTTTTTTTTTTTGTTTTCTTAAAACAAAAGTTATTTACATCGTATATTTGTCCAAAATCTAATGCCTTAATGTTATTGCTTTGTTAGAAACACGTTTTTCATCATAACTTGTCGATTTTTTGGAATTTTGGTTAATTACACTAGGCTACAACCATTCTGCACTTTAAGTGCGACTGTTTCTTTATACCCTATACCACTATGTGGTTTGGGTATAATGACTTTGTGCTGCTGTTTGTAACTACCAAAAATATTTGACCAAGACCCATCTTTTATTATACCGATCGACTCAGAATCACTTTCTCAGAATCACTTTCTGAGTCGATTTAGCGGTGTCCGTCCGTCCGTCCGTTTGTGTGTCCATGTAAACATTGTAATCAAACTACAGGTCGCAAATATGAATATGTTTTGATGAAATTTGGTATATATGCTTTTGCCGGTCATAGAATGAACACTATTGAAATTGGTTAAATTCGGTCCATGTTCAGACCTATTCCGCATACAAATGACCCCTATGAAATCGACATAAATTGCCATAAGATCCAAATCATATAAAGATCTCAGTCAAATTGGATTTTTATGTGTTTATTATATCCATTAATCGATAATCCAAAAATATTTCCTAGAGGACAATTCTTATTCATAGGCCCCATATAGAGCTGCCTCCCGATATTCACTAAAATCTATCAAAAAACAAAAATATTGCACAGATTTTTCTCAAATTTGGTTTATGTATATATTTTCAAAATATAAGTGACTTTGACAAATATGGTCAGGGTCGTTCCATTTTTCGACCTAGTCCCCATATGTTTATGGCACCCGATATGAACTTTTTCATATATGCAGCCAATAACATTAATAACAATGCCACTCAAATTTGGTTTATGCTTATTTTTTAATTAGTTGGACCTAAACGCATGGTATATGGTATCGTAAAGTCGGTCTAGACCGACTATAATTTTCTTACTTGTTTTTTTTTTTTTTTTGTATTGTGGCCCACAAAACCTGAAACGCACATTAAAAAAAATGTTGTGAACAAGTTTTTTTCAAGGACTTTTATTCGTCTTTTGACTAAATATTTATAGTCTAGTGGCAAACAAAAATATCAATATAAAAATCGAAATCAAAGAAAATCAGCAAGAAAATTAAGGTCGATATAGAGCGGCTATACGATACACTATACCATGCATTTTGAGAGATCGTCTCCAAATCCAACTTTGCTGAGTCAATATTTGAATATAAAAAACAAGTAAGAAAATTATAGTCGGTCTAGACCGACTATACGATACCCTATACCATGCGTTTAGAGGCCCTATCTCTCAGGCCCAACTACTGGATATAGAAAATAAGCATAAACCAAATTTGAGTGGGATTTTTATTAATTTTTTTGGCTGCAGATATGAAAAAGTTCATATCGGATGCTATACTTATATGGGGACTAGGTCGAAATATGGACCGATCCTGATCATGTTTGGTAAAGTCTCTTGTATTTTGCGAAAATATATACAAACAAAATCTGAGAAGAATCAGTGCAATATTTTTGTTTTTAATAGATTTAAGTGAAGATCGGGAAGCAGCTCTATATGAAGCCAAAGAGATCATTTTTGGACTACTCATTAATGGACGTAATGAACGCATACAAAACCCAATTTGAGTAAGATCTATATGACAATTTGGATCTTATGGCAATTTATGTCGATTTCATATGGGTTATTTGTATGGGGGCTAGGTCTGAACATGGACCGATTCTCACCAATTTCAACAGCGTTCATCCCATGGCCGATAAAAGCTTATATACCAAATTTCATCAAAATATATTCATATTTGCGACCTGCAGTTTGATTACAAGGTTTACATGGACACACAGACGGACGGACGGACGGACGGACATTGTTAAATCAACTCAGAAAGTGATCTGATTCGATCGGTATAATTAAAGATGGGTCTAGGTCAAATATTTTTGGTTGTTACAAACAGCAGCACAAAGTCATTATACCCAAACCACATAGTGGTATAGGGTATAATTAGTATAAACCATATTTTAGTGGCATTGTTATTATTTTGTGTGTTTATATCTGATGTTATTTTTAAATGCGGACTGGGACAAAAATGGCCTGTTCATAACCATAATTAGCAAAGTCACTTACTTTTCTCGGAAATGTATTTAAACTAAATTTGAAAAAAATCTATGCAATATTTTTTTTTTTAGAGATTTAAGTAAGGTCGGGAATCAACTTTATATAGGGACTATGTTTAAAAATGATCGTATAGGGTTTATTTTGGACTACTAATTTATGGGTATAATACAGTGCGTTCTTAAATGATAGCACATTTGGTAATCTGTGATTCAATGTTATATAAAATTTTAACTATGCGTGCTATAATTATTATTTCTTTGCTGGACTTACATTAATATGTTTTCTTTCCAAAAATACACGTATATTACCCAAAACTCCCATTAATTAGGAATGCCGTTATTAAAATCTCTTACATCCCAATACTTAGCATATTAAAGCGTTCAAATAGTATAGCACAAATGCAACAAAGTCTTTGTTTAACAAAAATAATTAATTAATTCCTATATTTATTTTACAAAAATAACAAAAATAATAAAAACAAGTAAGAGTGTTAAATTCGGCTGTGCCGAATCTTTGATACCCTCCACCTCGGTTTGAGTATTGATAATAAATGTAAACTAAATATTGGAGAAAGTAAACAATTTGTTAAACTTAATATCAAATTATTTCAGAAAATTCTTTGGGTTGGTTTTCGTCTTTTCTATTATTTCGGTGTTTGCTTTTTGGTCATCGTGGTTGCTGATCGGCATGCATTTAGGTTATATATCTATATGTATGCGGATGGAGTAACAAAATAATAACGAAAAAAAAACTCTCTCAACTTTTTTATTAAAATATTGCCATATTTGGAAAACAAAGAGAATAAATTTATAATAATAAATATTCAAATTAGGGATGCCAAACGCAAAAAACCAAATGTCCCAAAAATTTTAAATAAAATAATTTGTTATTTTTATTTTCTGAAAAACTTCAAATATTCATCCAAAAAAATTGTGAAAATTTATATATAAATAACATTCTCATCAAATTGCGTTTATTTATGTAACAGTTTTTATGTTCGCAATTCTTAAATATCATTTGACGTTTTCGAAAATTCATTGAATTTAAATTAATGTTTTCTGTAGTAAATTTCAACGATCCGACAATCGCAAAATATATCGACAGCTATTCTTGTTTGCACTAAGGATTAAGTGATTCACTAAGTACATACATCTTAACGACAGTCGACAAATTTTTCTATTTATTTAAATTGTAAACGAGTGGCATCTCTGTCAAAATAAGCGAAAAACACAAAAACAAATTACTTCGTTGGGTCAAAAACCTCTGTCGTTAGTACCTAATAAAATAAATATATTTATACTCATAATTTATTATGATTATAAGTGCTGTTAAATAAATAAATAAATTACTTCGTGTTTGACAGGATGATTTTATGTTTATGTTTAATATCATTATTTTGTTTACTAATATTTCTGTTTATTTATTTGCAAATGAAATAATGAATTGAATATGCTATTTAATTTTTTTATTTATATAAAAAAGTTTTTTAATAAAAGCAAAATATTTTCACTATTTTACGATTTTTATTTATGTATGCATGACGATATTTCAACCTAAAAATTTAAGTTTTTATCGATTGAATAAACAACACAAAAACGGTTGTCGTTTAGATAACAACAGCTGACTTTAACAATAGCGAATATCGTTTAAAATTTTTACTGATAATTTTGCAATTTTCTTTTTTTAACGATTCGACTATCGTTAAAAGAAGTTACTTAATCGCGGTACAGAAAAGTTATTAATTTCTCCTGGAAGGACAATATTTTTTTTAAATGTAAACATTTTTTAAATGTAAACATATTTGGTGTTTTTTTTTGGAATTTCAATTTGTGTTTAACGAATAAAATTTATATATTAAAGATGCAATTGATGTCTTCTAAATTTAAAATTATAATTTCCGACGTTTTGATATGATTTTCTGAAATTCAATTAATTGTAATTTATAATTGAAAATTTTTAATTCTAGTTTTTAGAATTGATATTTTCTCAAAATTTTAATGGAAAATTTAAAAAGTGCAATTTTGTATTTATGTGAATAATAATGCTTTAGTAATTATAAACAACTTTTAAAAATTAGATGTAATCGCAATCAGATATTTTGTAGGTAAAGCAGAATAATAGTTCTATATAACTATGTAGAACTGTTTTGAAAGCAAAAAACTCATTGATGAACTCGGTAACTCTATTTTATAAAGACAACAAAAAGTTAACATGCCAAACTTATGTTCATATTTGTAAAAGAATAATGAAAAAACATATGAAATAAAAGACCAGCCCGTGTATACTCTTAACATTGTTCTGTATGATATCTAGTTGAAAATATTAACATTAATGTTAAAATAAAAATAACTATTGCAAAGCTAATTAGAACAAAAATTGTGGCGCCATCTACTGTGACATAGTCACGCAAAAGAAATGTATTTTCCCCACAACAAAATATTGCAGAAAATTATGTAAATAAAATAATATACCGATTTATTTCTACCATGCAGTTGTTATGGATATACATATATATAATATATGTATATTATTTGTATTATTTAATATGTTTATGTATGTATATGTAAATATTACACACACAAAAATACAACATCAAACGTTATTTTTGTGTTTTTCTCATTAAATAAATTTATACATATTTTTTTTTTTTTTGCGAAATTTACATTGTTTTTTTTTTTATTAACAACTAGGTATTTCAGCATTATTTGCTTTAGATGTTGGTGAATTTTTACTCCCTTTATATTAACTCGTAGTGTCTGCTTGTCGAAAAAATTTTGGATCGATTTTAACCCCTTTCCCGTTACCCATTCGATCTGAAATTTTGCAGGCAGGCTCGTGGTAATGACAGAAATGATCTAACAAATTTTTCTACCAGATTTAATAAAAAAAAATGTACAAAGGGTTAGTTTTTATTATATTATTACCACAACGACCACAAAAACAACAAGTTCAGCTATGACAACAACACAACATTTAGAATAACAACAAGAACACTATAGAAACATCATATTTTTCATTTTTTTTTTTTACTTTTTCAGAGATTTCCCTGGACCTGTTCCACCGATTTTAATGATTTTTGAAACAGAAATCTTCTCATGAATTTGGTGAATCATTCTCACTAAAAATGATCACTGTAGCTGCACTATTCAGGGCGTGATCGTGACAAGAACAACATAGAAAATTATATTTTTTCAAGACTTTTTTTAGTTCTTCATTCAAATCTCGGGCCCTAATCGACCGATTTGGACGATTTTAAATAGCAGACTTCTCAGGATGTCAATGAATCATTTTTTATGTCAACGAGCACCCTAGCTGCCCGATTGATGCCGTGATCGTGATTTCCAGAGACGGACAGACGGACAGACGGACATCGCTATATCAACTCCGGTTGTTATAAGGATCACAAATATATATATTTTATGGGGTCCAAAATTTTTTTTCTAATTATTACAAACGGAATGACAAACTTATATATACACTCTGCACACTGGCGTGGAGGGTATGATAACATCATCTTAATAATTTATAACACCACCTTTTGCTTTAATGCAATCAAATATTCTAGTTTTCATAGAATTTATTAATTTATTCAAAAGACCTTGATTGATTAAGTGCTTCCCATTCATTGAAAATTGTAATTTTTAGTTCATTTACATTCATGTATTGAAGATTGTCAGCATAAATTCGCCTGACGAGAATCCCCCATAACTTTTCAATGGGTTCATATCAGGAGAGCAGTACGTTTGTTTGTTTGTTTCTTTGACTGATTGATTGTTTGTTTGATTGTTTGTTTGTTTGATTGATTGTTTGTTTGTTGGTTTGTTTCTCTGTTTGATTGTTTGTTTGTTTGATTGATTGTTTGTTTGTTGGTTTGTTTCTCTGTTTGATTGTTTGATTGTTTGTTTCTTTATTTGTTTGTTTCTTTGTTTGATTGATTGTTTGTTTGTTTGTTTCTTTGCATGTTTAATTTATTGTTTGTTTCTTTGTTTGATTGATCGTTTGTTTGTTTTGTTACTTTGTTTGTTTGTGGTTTATAGGAGACCGATCGTCTTGAAATTTTTACAGCAGGTAAGTGCCTATCGGGAAGGAAAAGTAGGCCACATATTTTTTGAATTTTTCAAGCGGGCGTGGCACTTTCCATATAAAGTGAATTTGTAACATCTTATTTTCACATATAATATTTGGAGTACTACGACAGCAAGACTTCTGAAAGTATGTACCCATACATATTGAAGAGTTGCAGAAATCGGCTGGGGGTCGGACCATTGGGCGTGGCACTCACCATACAAAGTAAATATTTAATGTCATATATCTAGAGTACTGTACTTTCTTTGAGTTCATAAGTTATTAATGTAAGTAGTCGGACAAAAATGGACCGGATAGGACGAATGGGCGTGGCACCCCATAATATTAATAGGCTAGGCGATTTCTTGTGAATAATGCTTTGTTCTATCGTTTTATCCCGATTTTGACCAAACGTATATTATTTGAAAGGTATTTCTTTTTAGTCGATTTGCAGATTTACAGATTTTTAAATTTTTTCCTTTATTTCGAGTATATTGCATTTAAAGTTGTTACTAACACATACATAAAATTATGCAATGTTATGTATGCCCTGCAGGAAGCCTGGGGTCAAGTGTCCGCAAGTCACCACTTTTGTCTACTATTTTGTTGACATTGTCAACTAAGCGTCTACACTATTTACTTTATCTGTGAAAAAAATTTTCCATAGTGAAGTTGGGAGTTCTGTTTCTTCCTGATTTCTATAGTTTCGTTTGAAAAACACGTGGTTGGACGAAAACTAAAGTTTTAAAATAAGATATAAAAAAATCGAATATAAAAGGTAAATAAAAATATATCTTATAATAAATCAAATAAAAAAAAAACATAATAAGTAAACGAAGTTATAAAAGAAAAGTGAAAGAACAATCAAATTTGTACAAGAATATCTGGTTCCAATGTCTACATATGGTCCCATGAGAACTACCTAGACACTAGTAAATCTCTGGTTCCAATGTCTACACATGGTCCCATGAGAACTACCTAGTCACTACCTAATCAATAGTTCCAATGTCACTAGTGATTTGCAATGACACGTACATGTTAAATGTCTATAGAAAATTACGTTGCCTGGGGTATAGTTGGTCAGTAGTACTGGTGACAAAGTCAATAGTGAATCAGTACTGTTTCACTATTGACATTTCCTGCAGGGTGTGTTTATTAAATTTGTTAATGTGTTTGTAATAAAAATGAGTTTGTTTTTTGTGTTGATTTGTGAATTGGCTATAATAGATTAGCATACTTTTAGGGTCTTCATTTAATGAAAAAATAATATTTCTTAGAATTTGCGCTCGAATTTAGAGGGCTGGAATCTGATAGTATTTATTTAATATCATATAACTGATATACTATAATGGAAAAATCATTGTTACTTTGTCCTATTACATAAATTATTAATGTGAGTGTTTGCCCAAAAAATGGGCAGGATCGGACCAATGGGCCTGGCATCTCCTATACAAAAAAATATGAAGATCTCTGAAAAGGACAGTCTTGCAACTATTGACAAGTACATTAATTACCAATGAGTAGTTGTGGAATCAAAAAACCGAAAAACGCGAATAACAAAAATCGCTAAAATTAAAAATAGCACAAAAAAAGGCCAAAGTCAAAAATCGCCAAAACGGACAATCGCGAAATATAAGTATCTGTAGTGCGATTCTGTAAATTTTAACGATCCGACAATCGCAAAATATATCGACAGCTATTGTTGTTTGCACTAACGATTAAGTGATTCACTAAGTACACCTAAACAACAACCGACAAATCTACTTTTCTATTTATTTAATTTGTAAACGAGTGGCATCTCTGTCAAAACAAGCGAAAACACAAAGAAGAATAGAATAGACAGGATGATTTTATGTTTCTGTTTAATTTCTTTATTTTTTTTATTAATAGTTTTGTATAATTATTTTAAAATAATATAATGAATTAAATATGCTATTTAATTTTTTTATTTATATAAAAAGTTTTATAATAAGAGCAAAAAATTTCCAGTATTTTATGATATTTATTTATGTATGTATGCCGATATTTCAACCTAAAAATTTAAATTTTCATCGATTGAATAAACAACACAAAAATTGTTGTCGTATAGATAACAAAAAAAGTTGACTTTAACAAAAGCGAATATCTTTTAAAAATTTTACTGAATACCAAAATCGATAATTTTGTTATTTTCTTTCTTTAACGATTCGATTATCGTTAAAAGAAGTTACCGAATCGCGCTACTGGTCGTAAATATAAACATATTTTAACGAAATTGTAAATGTAAGCTTTTGTCGGACAATGGACGATCATTATTTAAATTGATGAAAATCGATGCATGTTGAAACATAGTCCCCATACAAGTCATTTCTATGAGATCGACCTATATTGCTCTAAAATTATCATATATATCCCGGTAAAATTTAATTTGTGGCTGTTTATTACATTTATTAATCAGTAGTCCACAAATAAACTCCGTAGGACCATTCTTACCTATATACCCCTATCAATACAGATTTGGTTTCTATAAGTTTTTTCAAAACATAAGTGACTACCATATATGGTGCATTTTTTGACCTAGTCCCCATATAAAAATAGCATCCGATATGAACTTTTTAATGCTTATTTTCTATCTCCAATTAGTTAAACCTTAAAATATTTTTCAAAACTCATGATATAAGGTGTCATATAGTCGGTCTAGATTGAGTATAATTTCCTTTCTTGTCATAGCGAATTAAACATTTTTGAAACGATATCACCAACATCTTGAAGTGAAAATTATTTAATTTACAAATCTCATTTTACATTTTTACCTTAAATTTGAATACGACGCATATAAAAAATTATTATAGTTCATTCACATTTAACTTTTCCTCCCAAAGAAATATTTTCTCTAAATTATTTCTTTTATTCATTTATTGTTTCTTTCAAAACAAAAAAAAAATCAGTCATTAATTAATCTTAAAAAAAATTTTTTTACAAAAATTAATTTTTTTTACCAAAAAAAAAAAAAAAAATAATAATAATAATAATATCAAACAAAATTTCTACAGTTAATTTTTCATTAAGTTTCTCATTATATAATACAAATATAAAAATCTTAACCCCAATACGTAGAAAATGACCCAGTAACACAGCAAATCGCGTTAAATCGTAGTTTATTTAGTAATTTTGATGAGTTACCGGTTTTTTTTTTTTTTTGGTACTTTATTTAAAATTAAACATTAAGAAAATGATAATTATGTAATTTGTAATTTAGTTGCTATTTTAGTTGTCTTTAGCAAAAAAAAAAAAAATAACAATTAAAATAAAAATAATATTATAAAAGTTCATTAGGTTTAAGCATGTCGTAATTTTGTGGCTGCTACTTAAAAATGGTACAAAAAAGATTTAATGACTTGAAAAACATTACATGTGAGGCGACTCAAAAACAATAACAACAACAACAACATTCTAGAAACAAAACGATATAAAGCTAATGTATAGAGACACTGTATTCTCAGTGCACTTGATTTAAAAACATAAATTTAAATTAAGACAATATTTTGTATAACAACACATTCGTACAATATCAAATTGGCGTTTGTATGAACTGCTCTTTTAATTAATTGTTAAAAAAAAAAAAAGAAAACCAAATAAATTTAATAAGAAATTGTTTAATGTCTGACAAAGATTACCAAAGGGAAATGAATCTTTAACATTCTGCCAACGCGTTTAGATTTTACTTGACTTTATTCAAATTGTTTTGCATTTGAAACTCTTCAATGCTACAAGAAAAAGAGGAAACAGATAAAATTCCACAAATAAACGGTAAACAGCATTGATTTAAAAGGAATCGTTTATTTAGCGTTTTTTTTTTTTTTCTTTTAGCCAATAACCGCTTGCCGCATATTAGAAATGGAAATTTAATATGGCAACATTCAATTGAATTTAAAAATATTTCCTTCCGGCTTAGAAAGAATAACGGAAAAAGTTTAACGCCATTACATTGAATGAGAATAAAAACTCAGAATCAAATATTTAAATATGACATCACTTAGTGTTGGATTTCGATATTCTAAAACAAAACCTAAAAAAAAATTATTTAAAAAAAATAAAATGGAAATGATAAATAACACTTCAAATAGCATCTAAAACCAATTAAATTTAGAATTCGGCTAAGTCAACAACAACACTCTTACTTATATGTTTGTATTTCCCACTTTCCTCAAATCCATCATTTTGAAATTTTGTTGCTGTTGTGGCCCTACAAATCTTTGTATGAGCAAACTTTGAAATACAGTCAGCAAAAAAATAAACTTACCAAAGCGGTATAAAGAGAAACACGGTGTTAAATGTAGAGAAATAATATAAAAATTATTCCACACAAATTAAGGTTTGAGATCTATTTTATAAATTTACATCAAAGTTGTTTTTGTAATGCTTTTATATAAAGAGGAAGAAAAATAAGAAAAAAAACTTGTACACTTCTTATTTCGTTTGTATAAGAAGTCCAGATACGAATTTATAATATCCTCCACAACAGCGTGCATTTCGATTGTAATAATTAGAAAAAAAAACTGGACGCCATCAAATATATAAATTTTCGATCATTTTAACAAGCGGAATTATATAGCGATATCCGTCTGTCCGTTTGTGGAAATCACGATCACGCCCTCAATAGGTGAGCTGTATTGCTCATGTTTAGTGAAAAAGTTTTATTGACATCCTGAGCAGGTTGCACTTTAAAATCATTAAAATCAGTTCATATTTTCAATGAATATGTAAAAAAAATTCTTTAAATAATATGTTTTTTCTATGTTGTACTTTTTATTATTGTTAATCTAAGTTTCATAATTTGTGTTTCCAACATGTTGGCAATTTCATTTTCGATGTCAAATGCTGCCAGTGGTTGCAAATGACAAGACATTACAGCCCGTTTTCATACAACTGACAATAATTGACAAATATTGACATTGGAAATGACATAGTGAAAACCAGGCATATGTATCGTTAAACTTCTCATGTCACATTAGTTTAGGCTGGTGTTGCCACACTTTTTTAACGTTATTCCGTAAAAAAAATCTCCAATATGAAAGAAAAACAGGTGAGAAAATTATGGTCGGTCTAGACCTACTACACGATAACCTATAACATGCGTTTAAAGGCCCTATATTAGATATAGAAAATAAGTATAAACCAAATTTGAGTGACATTATTATTAATTTTTTTGCCTTCGGATATGAAAAAATTCATATCGGATGCTATATTTATATGGGGACTAGGTCGAAAAATAGACCGATCCTAACCATATTTGGTAAGGTTACTTATTTTTTTCAAAAACATATACAAAACAAATTTAAGAAAAATCTGTGCAACATTTTTGTTTTATGGTAAATTTATGTGAAGATCGGGAATTCGCTATATATGGGGACTATTGTATAAGAATTGTTCTACAGGGTTTATTTTTTAACTACTGATTAATGGATATAATAAACACACTTGAACCAAATTTGACCGAGATATATATGATAATTTGGATATTATGGCAATTTAAGTCGATCTCATAGGGATCATTTGTATGGCGACTAAGTCGGAACATGAATCGATATATATTCATATTTGCGACCTTTAGTTTGATTACAAGTTTTACATGGACACACAGACGGACAGACAGACGGACGGACGGACAGACGGACATCGCTAAATCGATTCAGAAAGTGATTCCGAAACAATCGGTTTAATAAAAGACTAGCAGAGCCCAGCCCTCTAAATTCGAGTGCAAATTCTAGGAAATTTTATTTTATCATTCACTTTATTTCTTGCAATGTTTTTTCATCTATTTAATTCATTAAGTTTATTTCATTATACATATTTGTTGAACACACATAAATAAAAGCCACCTTGTATGCCACCTAAAGGTATTCAAATTTTTGGCAATTCACAATTAACTTGCGTGTTGCATAATGTAAAGTTGATTGTGCACGCATAACTTTCTTCAAACTCAACGAATTTAAACAGCTCAAAAGAAAGAGCTTGATCCACTGAGTGTTCTGAGAGTGAAACTATCAAGATCCATTCATTAAAAGAGGAGCTATGAGAATTCGAATTGCTTGAATGAATGTGTCCCATAAGAAATGTACAGGGAAGAATCACGTTTGAGTATAACTTGAGTAAGGTGGGAGCTGACTAAATTTCAATGATTGACATATTAAAAAAAAAAAAATCATGTGAGTCCGATCGCAGGGGAGATGTTTAAACATCTAGTAATTAAAGATTTTTTTATATCACTTTCTTAAAATCAAACAGAAAGCGTATCACTTATTATTATTATTTATTATTTTAACCGGTTAATTTTTAATTTTTCGTTTTTTTAATTTTTATTTTTAATTTTTCCTTTTTCTTTTTTCGTTTTTCATTTTTCATTTAAAATTTTTTTTTAATTTTTAATTTTTTATTTTTAATTTTTCATTTTTTAATTTTTTAATTTTAATTTTTCATTCTTTATTTTTAATTTTTTTTTCTTCATTTTTCATTTTCCAATTTTTATTTTTCTTTTTTCAATTTTCATTTTTTATTTTTCATTTTTAATTTTTTATATTTTATTTTTTATTTTTCACTTTTTATTTTTCATTATTCATTTTTAATTTTAGTTTTTCATTTCTTATTTTTCATGTTTCATTTTTTATTGTTAATTTTTTAGTTTTAATTTTTTATTATTAATTTTTTATTTTTTATTTTTCCTTTTTATTTTTTTTTATTTAATTCATTTTTCATTTTTTATTTTTCATTTTTTATTTTTCATTTTTATTCTTAATATTTTATTTTCAATTTTTTAATTTTTTTTTTTCCTTTTTCATTTTTCATTTTTCGTTTTTCATTTTCATTTTTCATTTTCCATTTCGTATTTTTCATTTTTCGTTGTTCATTTTTCATTTTGTATTTTAGTTTTTCATTTTTTATTTTTCATTTTTCATTTTTTATTTTTCATTTTTAATATTTTATTTTTAATTTTTTATTTTTCATTTTTAATTCTCAAACAGGTTATCATAATATCATAATTTTTTCACCAATAGAATCATATTTTGTCTTACGACTTACATGTTACGCTTACATTTACGCTGTTATTGAAATTTACCCCCCTGCGCGTATAGATGTTTACACATCAAAAATGAAGGAAATCGGCGGAATAGAACACCCTGACGGACTGACGTTAGTTTTCATAAATTTTTTTATATATAAGATGGGTCTAGATCAAATATTTTTGGTAGTTAAAACATTACCACATAATGATATAAGGTATAAAAATTGTGGGAAATATTCTATGAATAAATCCATAATGAATAAATCCATTATTTTGAAATATTTCAAGAAATATAGTGAAAGAGTGACGGTGACGACTTAACATTTATGGGCAGGCCCCGTAAAAAGTTCAAAAAATATTTTTAAAAAAGTGCTACCTAAAGAACTCATTAATAATCTGAAACTCAAATTATGAGCTCGAACTGTTTCCCGACGATCAATTGAGGGTGATCTTAGTTGTTATCGTTCTGTGAAAAACAACTTATACCGGAGAAAAATCGTCTGGCTCGCATTAATTTTTGCAAAAAATCACATGAACTGGTAAGGACGGAATTGGAATACTGGTACCAATTCTTCGCATTCGATATCCAGTAAATCAAAAATCAAACGAGATTCCATATTTTAGTTTATTATTTAAAGAAGACATCAGCCCACGTTTCACTTACAACTTATTCTTAGTATATTTTTCTTTTTTTTTTTTTTGAAAATAAAAGATCATTCCGATCGAAAAGTTTCATAAAGAACGTGCTGACTTGGCCCTGTTCTGTTTTCAGATGAGTTCAAGTTTAATTTAAGAGGTCATGATGGAAGAACGTTTGTAAAACAGCCCAAGAGGAAAAGACCAGACCTCAAATATGCAAATAAAACTGTTAAGTTTTGTGGTGGCAATATTAAGGTATGGGGTTGTCTTTTGGGCCAAGGGATGGGTCCAATTCATGTCGAAAAAGATACTCAAAGTGGAATTGGATACAAGAAAATTGTAAACAACGTAATGTATCCATACGCAGAAAAAAATATGCCCCTGGTCTAGAAGTTTCCACATGACAATGACGCAAACCACAACTCCAAAGTTGTAACCGAATAGCTAAAATCTAATGCAGTACAATAACCAGATCTCAATCCTATAGAGAATATTTGGGAAAAAGATAGATCGAAAAGTACGGACACGAAATTACACAAACAAGACTGATCTCATTGAAGCTGTTAATTCAGAGTGGCTAAAAATTTCAATGGATATCATCAACAATTTTATTGACTCCAGGCCTCGGCGTTGTGAAGCAGTACTTAAAAGTAATGGAAACCCAACAAGATATTGAAACCAAAAATAGAGGGAAAGTTTTCAACAATTGTATAAATAATGGACCGCTCAAAATATGGCAACATTCAAAACATGATTACAGCGCTCCTGGTGTATAAAATTTTTAAGTTTTTAACTCGACATGTTATTGACATGGCATATGTCGTTACTTTTAACGCGTTTCAAGTTTGTCAATTTGTCAACTTAATATTATTTTGTACAGACGCCATGGAACAAAAGGGACGTGAAAAAATTTTGCACACTTTTTTGAAAAACTCCTTAAAATTCCAAAATCTACAGTGAAACGTTACAAGGTCACAGCAACTATACAAAGAAAAGCAAAACAAGTGTAAAAAAAATTATGGATTCAACTTTGAAGAAAACAGTACTACTTTCCATTAAAAATAATGCTGATAATGTCTGATCGAGATAGTGCCAAAAAGTTCAATACAAGTAGAAGCACTGTGCAGCGCATACGCTCAAACGGAGGATTAAGGACCTACCGAGCTATTAAACACCCAAACCGTACGTGCTAAAACACGAACCCTTTTATTGTACATCAAAATTTGACGAAGTTTGAAGGTTGTATAATGATGGATGATGAAACAGATGTAACTATAATTTGATATTAAGCAGTTGCCTGGAAACAAATATTATATTGCAACGAAACGTGAAAATGTCGCCCCTAAATATAAGTATACCAAAATGGATAAATACGGAAATAAATTTATGATATGGTAAGTTATATGCAGTTGTGACTTGAAGAACAGCATCAGCGATGACGGTAGAATTATATACAAAGAAATGTCTCCAAAAAACATTATTACCACTCATTAAACAGCTCAAGAACTCATAAAATTTTGGCCTGATTTGGCATCATTATTCAAATTTAGCAATGAAATGGTATAAAGACAAACGGTTTAATGTAATACCCAAATATATTAATACTCCAAATTGCCCACAATTTCGGAAAATCGAAATTTATTGGGCAAAAGTAAAAAATAACTTACAGAAGGGTAAAGAAGAAGCAAAAACTGAAGATTTAAGGTTAAGTAAATGGAACAAGTATTCTGCAGAGGTGGGATGGAAGGTGAGTAAAAATTAATGGGAAGTATCAACAAAGATGTCCGGTCATTTATTCGTAATATGGAAAATTAAATATTACTTTTATTTATACCCTCCACTCCAGTGTGCAGAGGGTATATATAAGTTTGCCATTCCGTTTGTAATAATTAGAAAAAAAAATTTTGGACCCCATAAAATTTATATATTTGTAATCCGTCTGTCCGTCTGTCCGTCTGTGGAAATCACGATAACGGCATCAATCGGGCAACTAGGGTGCTCGTTGGCATAAAAAATGATTTACTAACATCCTGAAAAGTTTGCTATTTAAAATCGTCTAAATCGGTCGATTAGGGCCCGAGATTTGAATGAAGAACTAAAAAAAGTCTTGAAAAAAAATAATTTTCTATGTTGTTCTTGTCACGATCACGCCCTCAATAGTGCAGCTACAGTGATCATTTTTAGTGAGAATCATTTACCAAATTCATGGGAAGATTTCTACTTCAAAAATCATTAAAATCGGTGGAACAGGTCCAGGGAAATCTCTGAAAAAGTAAAAAAAAAAAAAAAAAAAAACATGATATTTCTATATTGTTCTCGTTGTTATTCTAAATGTTGCATTGTTTTCATAGCTGGACTTGTTGTTTTTGTGGTCGTTATGGTAATAATATAACAAAAACAAACCCTTTGTACATTTTTTTTATCAACTCTGGTAGAACAATTTAAAAGTTTCCATTGTTTTGGCATCACTAAAAAAATATGTTAGATCATTTCCGTCATTGCCACGAGCCTGCCTGCAAAATTTCAGATCGATTGGGTCACGGGAAAGTGGTTAAAATCGAACCAAAATTTTTTCGACAAGCAGACACGAGTTAATATAAACGGAGTAAAAATTCACCAACATCTAAAGCAAATAATGCTAAAATACCTAGTTGTATCACTTGTATCACTTTACAATAGTGTAAAATTGTTGTTGGTAATTTTCACTGAAAAATCTGATACACGATCCAACTTCATTTGCTATGTTTAGTAAATGTTGTATATTGTATCATAACATATCAGTTCCAAGTGAATGCCAGTTTTTATGAAAAAGAAAAAACAAATTCATAGAATTTTATCAGCATAAATAATTATAAAATAAAATATGGCAAATAATGCAAATAACGCAAATACATCGATAAGTTTATTTATATAAAAATTAATGTTTATAATTTTTTAGTATGTATTTTCTCTTTCAGTACCAACCAAAACATTTAACATTTTTTTTTTTTCATTATAAATTAAAATGCAAGAGGTACGTAACTAAAACTCCAGGGTATATCTCACGACCAAAAAGCAAACACTGAGAAGTGTTTTCTCTTATACAAAATAGCAGAAGCGACGAAGCGATCTTTCCTCGTTGGATCGAAAATTACTAAAGAAAGCGTTTTACAATATGAAAATACAACTGAGTGTTCACAACAAATGATTGTATTGTGTATTTCAATACAACATACAATATACAACACCTGTTGTGAATTGCCCAAATGTAAATTTAGCAAAAAAATTTATGTATTAATTTATTTAAAGAGAAAAACACAAAAATAACGTTTGATGTTGTATTTTGTGTGTGTAATATTTAAATATACATACATACACATATTAAATAATACAACAAATATACATATATTATATATATGTATGTATGTATGTATATTCATAGTAACTGCATGTTAGAAATAAATCGGTTATATTATTTACATAAAATTCTGCAGTATTTTGTTGTGGGGAAAATACATTTCTTTTGCATTAACAGAGTGTCACTTCATTTTGCTCAGCGTGACTATGCCACAGTAGATGGCGCCATAATTTTTGTTTGTTCTAATTAGCTTTGCAATAGTTATTTCTATTTTAACATGAATGTTAATATTTTCAACAAGATATCATACAGAACAATGTTAAGAGTATACACGGGCTGGTCTTTTATTTCATACGTTTTTTCATTATTCTTTTACAAATATGAACATAAGTTTGGCATATTAACTTTTTGTTGTCTTTACAAAATAGAGTTACCGAGTTCGTCAATGAGTTTTTTGCTTACAAAACAGTTCTACATAGTTATATAGAATTATTATTCTCTTTACCTATAAAATATCTGATTGCGATTACATCTAATTTTTAAAAATTGTTTATAATTAATAAAGCATTATTATTCACATAAATACAAAATTTCACTTTTTAAATTTTCCATTCAAATTTAAGAAAATATCAATTATAATAAAAACTGAAAATAAAATTTCCAATTATAAATTAGAAAATATTAATTGAATTTCAGAAAATCATATCAAAACGTCGGATATAATAATTTTAAATTTAGAAATATGTTTAATAACTTTTCAGTACTGCGATTCAGTAACTTTTTTTAACGATAGTCGAATCGTAAAAAAAAAAGAAAATTGCAAAATTATCAGTAAAATTTTTAAACGATATTCGCTATTGTTAAAGTCAGCTGTTGTTGTTATCAAAGAGAACCATTTTTGTGTTGTTTATTCAATCGATAAAAACTTAAATTTTTAGGTTGAAATGTCGTCATACATAAATAAAAATCATGAAATAGTGAAAATATTTTGCTTTAATTAAAAAACTTTTTAATATAAATAAAAAAATTAAATTCATTATTTCATTTTCAAATAAATAAACAGAAATATTAGTAAAAAAAATAAAGATATTAAACATAAACTTAAAATCATCCTGTCAAACACGAAGTAATTTGTTTTTTTCTATTCTTTGTGTTTTTCGCTTATTTTGACAGAGATGCCACTTCGTTACAATTTAAATAAATAGAAAAACAGATTTGTCGATATTAATTTAAATTCAATGAATTTAAGAAAACCTCAAATGATATTTAAGAATTGCTAACATAAAAATTGTTACATAAGTAAACGTAATTTTTTGAGAATGTTATTTTTTATATATAAATTTTCACAATTTTTTTTGGATGAAAATTTTAAGTTTTTCAGAAAATAATGATAACATTAAATTATTTTATTTAAAATGTTTGGGACTTTTCGTTTTTTGCGTTTTTCATCCCTAATTTGATTATTTATTATTATAAATTTATTCTCTATGTTTTCAAAATATGGCAATATTTTAAAAAAAGTTGAGAGAGCTTTTTTTTTTGGTTATTATTTTGTTACTCCATCCGACCTATATGGCCAGTTAAAAGAAGCTATACAGCCATCTCCAATTAGCACGATTTAATGCATATAGCCACTCTACACAACCATTACCTTTGCAATGGAGGTTAGGGCGAGCTATTTAATTAGCAAAAACTAAATTAAACGAGAAGTTATGTCATATAACCGGAAACGTATGCATATAGGTATATAACCTAAATGCATGCCGATCAGCAACTACGACGACCAAAAAGCAAACACCGAAATAAATCCGAAATAATAGAAAAGACGAAAACCAACCCAAAGAATTTTCTGAAATAATTTGGTATTAAGTTTAACAAATTGTTTACTTTTTCCAATATTTTGTTTACATTTATTATCAATACTCAAACCGAGGTGGAGGGTATCAAAGATTCGGCACAGCCGAATTTAACACTCTTACTTGTTTATCTTTGAAGTCGAATAAATTGCCTCTTATTTGATACATCTATAATATTAATCGACAAGACGATTTCTTGTGGCCGATATAAATATTTTAGTTACCAACCGATTTAGACCAAACATACATCAATTGAAAGGTATTTCTCTGTAGCTGTTCACAATGTTTACAGATTTGCACCGTCTGAAACATTTTTTCTTTGGAATAATACCCATTTAAAGTTACTACTAACACATACATAAAACACTTACTGTGTGTGTTTATTATAAATATCAAAAGCCCTGTGTTGAATTGTGAATTAGATAAAATTTATTAGCATACCTTTAGGCTCTTATAAAATTATTTATTAACAAACCCATTTATATATCTTCTGTATGTTCAACAAATATTTATATTGAAATTTAATGAATTTTTTTATGTGTAAACATCTATACGCGGGAGGGGGGGGGGGTAAAACCTATTTCACAATACAATCACAAAAACAGCGTAAGATGTAAGACGTTAGACATAATCGGTATGACTTATGATTGTATTGGTGAAAAAATTATGATATTTAATAACATTTTTGTCACTGTTGAAAAATAAAAAATGAAAAATTAAAAATTAAAAATAAATAATAAAAAAATAAAAAAAAATTTTAAAAAAATTAAAAATTAAAAATGAAAAATAAAAAATTAAAAATTAAAAATAAAATATAAAAAATGAAAAACGAAAAATAAAAAATAAAAAATAAAAAAATAACAATGAAAGATGAAAAATAAAAAATAAAAAATGAGAAATGAGAAAGAAAAATAAAGAAAGAAATATAAAAAATAAAAAATAAAAAATGAAAAATGAAGAATGAAAAATGAAAACCGAAAAATGAAAAATGAAAAATGAAAACTGAAAAATGAAAAATGAAAAACGAAAAATGAAAAATAAAAAATGTAAAATAAAAAATGAAAAATAAAAATGTAAAATAAAAAATGAAAAATAAAAAATGAAAAATAAAAATTGAAAAATAAAAATTTTAAAATTAAAAATAAAAATTAAAAAAAAATTAAAAATGAAAAATAAAATATTAAAAATGAAAAATAAAAATTGAAAAATAAAAATTAAAAATAAAAAATGAAAAATGAAGAATGAAAAATTAAAAATGAGAAATGAAAAATAAAAAATGTATAATAACAAATGAAAAATAAAAAATTAAAAATGAAAAATAAAAATTGAAAAATAAAAATATAAAAATTAAAAATAAAAATAAAAAATAAAAAATGAAAATTGAAGAATAAAAATGAAAAATGAAAAACGAAAAATTGAAAATAAAAAATAAAAATGAAAAATAAAAAAAATTAAAATGAAAGATGAAAAACAAGAAACGAGAAATTAAAAATAAAAAATTAAAAATGAAAAATGAAAAATGAAAAATAAAAAATTAAAAATTAACCAGTTGAAATAATAATAAATATTTTTATATTAGCAGAGCCCCTGCAGTTGTTTGCTATAAGTGATACATAGATGACGCTTTCTGTTTGATTTTAAAAAAGTGCCATAAAAAATTTTTAATTAGTAGATGCTTACACATCTTCCCTTTGATCGGACTCACATGATTTTTTTTAAGAGTGTTGAATTGTGAATTAGCTAAAATTGATAAGCATAACTTTAGGCTTTTACAAAATTATTTATTAAATAAAAAAAATAAAATTTCCTGGCATTTGCACTCGAATTTCTTCGGCTGGACTCTACTAGTAAAAATTAATACTTTTAAGTTTTGTTATTTTTTTCTGAAGTTAAGCTTTTTTATGTTCACATTTTTCTTTTTTAAATATACAAATATACAAATTTTTAAAATAATAAAAGAGTTTTTAAACTTATGATCCAATTTTTTTTTATATTGACCGTTCAAATTGTCACAAGTACATATATTTGGTTAAAAGTTTCCATCGCATTGTCATTCACTGTATTTTGGTTGTTGTTATTTTTCTCTTTATACATAACAAACAAAGGTTTGATGAAATTTTTTAATATGGATCTCAAGCTTTTATCACCGTATTTCTCTTTATTCTGATATGGTAAGTGACCAAGTTTTTTTTTTTTTTTTGTGGGGGGGGTGGGCTAACTGTATAGCGCCGGCAACAAATATCAGTTAAAACGTTAATATAACACGCAGTTTTGTTAACAGTTGTAAATGTTAAGTGTGAGTGTGATTCAAGTAGTGGTAGTAAAATCTTTATAAATTGTTGCTCAGATTTGTTTTTTATTGTAATTACTTTATAAATTACGATTATTTACATGAACACACGACACTATAAAATATTACTTGTTGGTAAACATGGAATATGTTTATTTTTATTAAACTTGATAAAACCTAATAAGTGAGAAGATTAAATGTGTGGGCTGTACAGTAAATAAATGCTGCTCTAAGTATATTAAAAGATTTTCATTAATTTTCTATGGGAATTGCAATTTATTGCAAGCGAAATAATGACTTTTTCATTTATTATAAAATCTTTTTAAATATAATTTAAAAAAAAAAAATATCTTAAATCGTGACAATTCATTGATGTTCAAAACAAATAATTCAATTAGAAATAATCGCATTCCCCAAGTTTCTATGTAAATAATAAAAACGCATTAAATAATTCAACTTGTAATATCGTGACTATTTACTTTTGATGTTTGTAAATTAATTAATTAATATTAAATTTTCCATAATTCACCAATTCAGATTTTTATTAATTTGAAAAACGTGTAAGTTATTTTTTTCAGTTATCAATCCAAAAACTACTAGTTCGTATATAAAAATCGAGAAAAACTGAAGATTCTGTGATCGCAAGGCATAACAGCATAACTCGAGTTATACTCAATCTCAGTAGCCTCGTATATCGCATTACAATTTCAAATTAAATTGTGGTTTTAATTACATTTTTTAAACCTCCAAAATAGAGGGCCTCAAAAGTTGCAATAATAGAGATATGCTATTATGCCTTGAGACCACAAAACTGTTTCATATACTTAAATTATAATTTAATTTTCTTATTTGACAAAAATGCTAATTATTTTTTTATTAAAACAATTCTTAAAATAGGGAAAAAAAAATTGTTTATGACTAACGAATTTAATATTAATCAAATGATTCACCGAATTTCGAATATCACATTCGAACTCCTGTTGTCACGAATTTTTGTAAATATAATATCAGTTGCTGCAGTGAAGCGACTCGATTAGAAATAATTGCGATTGTCACAACAATTGTGTGGCTAAAAACTATCGTACATTTTAAGGGCAGATACCCCCAATTTACCTCTTTGAACAGAATAGTTTACTAATCGATTTTATTTCGATAGGCCGGCCATAAACTACACAAATTCAGGGCTCAAGTTTGGCACTAGGAACTTGAGCAAATATCAATATCGTTCAAGTGCATAAATAGTGCAAGCACCCCCATACATTACACAAACGCACTGTACAGTGCTAAACTTGAGCACTGAACTTGTGTAGTGTATGACCAGCAATAGACGGTGCATTTATAGGTGATTTATGGGTCGGTTTAGTTTTTTTTATTTAACAAGTTAATTTTGAACTCGTTTTACAACTTATCGGTTATGAAGTTAGAAAATGGCCCATTAACCGAATATCATCAAAATAATTTTCTATTTGGATATTTTAATTTTTAAGAAGAAAACTAATTTTGAAGTAATAAATATTTTTGTATGGAAAAAAATTGTAAATATATAAAAATATTTACATGAAAAAATTTTTTGGAATGAAAAAACTTTTAAGGTGAAATAAATTTTGTTTAAAAAAATTAAAATTTTCCCCTCTATGAGAAAACCATTATAATGAATTAAATATTTTTTTAAGGAAAAAAATTTTATGTAAAAAAATACTTAATTAAAAAAGAAATTTTGATATAAAATAAATTCTTGATATCCAAAAAAATTTCCAAGGTGAAAATAACTTTGTTTAAAAAAAAAACTAAAAAAAAATTACCCTTATGAAAAAACATATTTTGAAGAATGAAATATTTTTTGAGGGAAAAAAATCTTTTAGTTTATAAGCAAACTCATTTTTAAGTAACAAATATTTTTGTATGGAAAAAAATTTTAAATATAACAAAAAAATTAGGAAAAATGAAAAAAATGAAAAAAAAAAATTAAATGAAAAAATTTTTTGAAATGAAAAAAAAATTTTTTGAAATGCAAAAATTTTTAAGGTGAAATAAATTTTGTTTAAAACTTTCCCCTCTATGAGAAACGCATTTTGAAGAATTCAATATTTTTTTAGGGGAAAAAATACCTTATAAAAGGAAATTATGATATAAAATAAATTCTTGATATCAAAAAATTTCTAAGGTGAAAATAATTTTGTTTAAAATAAAAAAAATATATATATATACTTCTATGAAAAATGAAGAATGAAGTATTTTTTGAGGAAAACCAAATTTTTTGTAAAAAATGTTTAAGCTGATAAGGTTACATAGTTGTTTTATTTAAATTCGTAAACAAAATTATCCGAAATAAATTATTGATATAAAAAATTTTTTCAAGGTGAAATAAATCATGTTTTAAAAAACGAAATTTTCTCCTCTATGCAACTCCAATTGTTAAAGAATGAAATATTTTTTAGGGCAACAAATTTTTTAACCTAAAAAATTTTAAGCACAAAAAATTTTTAAGCTAATAATAATTGTTTTATGAATATTTTGACCTCTATGGGGGGCTAACTTCGCAATCGTGTAAAAAATGTTTATTGTTCTCATGTGCATACGATACGGTTTGCGAACAATGTTTAGAACAACTAGAACAACCGCCAAATTTTTTTTTTTCCAAAAGTGGGGGGGCAAAGCTTATAATTCGTTTTTTTTTCGATTTACCGGTACAAATTACATTTAAAAACTTATCGTTTTGGAACATTGTAGAACAATTCTAGAACAATTCAGAACTATCTTCAAAAAATTGTATTTCCAATAATGGAGATTGGATCACGGGAAAAGACTAGCAGACACTACTAGTATATATAAAGGGAGTAAAAATAAGAAATGTTCTTTAAATGTTTTATTCCAAAAAAACTTTTAAGCAGAATAAATTGTTAATATGATAATTTTCGTTTTATGACAATTTTCAATTTTTATTTCATAGGAAATAAAAAAACTTTTGAAGGATGAAATATTTTTAAATGGAAAAAAATGTTTAAAAAATTTTTAATTTAAAAAATTTTTAAAACTACAAAAAAAAATATATAAAATAAAAATGTTCACCTCTATGAAAAAACATTTTTTCAAGAAGGACTTTTTTTAGGGAAAACAATTTTAATGAACAGTGTTTAAGCTGAAAATAATTTTAATACAATATTTGTTTTACGTAAAAATTTTCACATCTATGAAAGAGAAAAATATTAAGGAATAAAAAAATTTTTAAAGGAAAAAAAATTAGAAACAAAGAATTAATTTTTTTGTGAAAAACTAAAATAAATTCAAAAATTATTGAGCAGAAAAATTTTTATGAAAAAAAAAATTTGACTGAAAAAATATAAACTCAAATTCTCACCAGTATGAAAACCACATTTTGGAGAAGGAAATATATTTTTAGGGAAAGAAAATTTTTTAATGTAAAAAATGTTTAAGTTAAAAAATTGCTTAAGTTAAAATAATTGTTTTATCAAAATTTTTTAGAGGAAAAAATTTTTAATAAAAAATTTTATAAAAAATGTTAATAAAAATTTTACTTTTTGTGAAAAAAAAATAATTAGTAAAAACTAAAAATTCATATAGGCGAATTTTTGATGAAGGATTTTTAGGAAAAAAAATGTTTAATGTAAAAAATGTTTAAAATAAATAAATTTTTAAGGTAAAAAAAACAAATTTTGAACAATGAAATTCTTTTAAAGAGGAAAAATAATTTAAGGAGCAAATTTTTAAGTTAGAAAAGTATTTTTTTTTTAAAGAAAATAAATGTTTCATCTCTATGAAACAAAAAAATCATGTGAGTCTGATCACAGGGGAGATGTGTAAACATCTAGTAATTAAATATTTTTTAAAACCTAACAGAAAGCATCATCTATGCATCACTTAGAGCAACCAACTGCAGGGGCTCTGCTAATATAAAAATATTTATTATTATTTATAATTTCAACTGGTAAATTCGTTTTTTATTTTTTATTTTTAATTTTTCGTTTTTCATTTTTTATTTTTAATTATTTATTTTTCATTTTTTATTTTTCATTTGTCATTTTCCATTTTTTATGTTTCATTTTTAATTTTTTATTTAATATTTTTCATTTTCCATTTTTCATTTTTATTTTCCATTTTTTATGTTTCATTTTTCATTCTTTATTTGTCATTTTCCATTTTTTATGTTTCATTTTTTATTTTTCATTTTTAATTTTTCATTCTTTATTTTTCATTTTTTATTTTTCATTTTGCATTTGTCATTTTGCATTTGTCATTTTCCATTTTTCATTTTCCATTTTTTATGTTTCATTTTTCATTTATTATTTTTCATTTTCCATTTTTCATTTTTCATTTTTCATTTTTCATTTTTCATTTTTCATTTTTCATTTTTCATTTTCCATTTTTTACGTTTCATTTTTCATTTTGCATTTGTCATTTTGCATTTTCCATTTTTCATTTTCCATTTTTTATGTTACATTTTTCATTTTTTATTTATTATTTTTCATTTTTCATTTTTCATTTTTCATTTTTCATTTTCCATTTTTTACGTTTCATTTTCCATTTTTTATGTTTCATTTTTTATTTTTCATTTTTAATTTTTCATTCTTTATTTTTATTTTTTATTTTTCATTTTCCATTTTTTATGTTACATTTTTCATTTTTTATTTTTCATTTTTCATTTTTCATTTTCCATTTTTTACGTTTCATTTTCCATTTTTTATGTTTCATTTTTTATTTTTCATTTTTAATTTTTCATTCTTTATTTTTATTTTGCATTTTCCATTTTTCATTTTTCATTTTCCATTTTTTATGTTACATTTTTCATTTTTTATTTATTATTTTCCATTTTTCATTTTTCATTTTCCATTTTTTTTGTTTCATTTTTCATTTTTTATTTTTTATTTTCCATTTGTCATTTTTTTATGTTTCATATTTCATTTTTGTACCCTATACCACTATGTGGTTTGGGTATAATGACTTTGTGCTGCTGTTTGTAACAACCAAAAATATTTGACCTTGACCCAACTTTTATTATACCGATCGACTCAGAATCACTTTCTGAGGCGTTTTAGCGATGTCCGTACGTCCGTCTCTGTATCCATGAAAACCTTGCAATCAAACTACAGGTCGCAAATATGAATATATTTTAATGAAATTTGGTATATAAGTCTCTATCGGCCATAGGATGAACGCTATTGAAATTGGTGAGAATGGGTCCATGTTCAGACCTAGTCCCCATACAAATGACCCCTATGAAATCGACATAAATTGGCAAAAGATTTAAATTATAATATAGATCTCAGTCAAACTGGGTTTGTATATGTTTATTATATCCATTAATCAGTAGTTCAAAAATAATCCCTGTTTCCCGATCTTCACTTAAATCTATTAAAAAACAAAAATATTGCACAGATTTTTCTCAAATTTGGTTTGTATATATTTTTCCAAAATATAAGTGACTTTACCAAATGTGGCCAGGATCGGTCCATTTTTCGACCTATTCCCCATATAAATATAGCACCCGATATGAACTTTTTCATATCTGAAGCCAAAAAAAATTTGATTTATGCTTATTTACTATTTCCAATTAGTTGGACCGATGAGATAGGGTATCTAAACCATGGTATAGGGTGTCGTATAGTCGGTCTAGACCTACTATAATTGTCTTCTTGTTTATTTTTCATCTTTTATATGTCATTTTCCGTTTTTATTTTTCATTTTTTATTTTTCATTTTTCATTATGTATTTTTCATTTTTCAATTTTTATATTTCATTCTTTATTTTTCAATCTTCATTTTTTATTTTTCATTTTTTAATTTTATTTTATTTTTTTATTTTTCATTTTTAATTTTTAATTTTTAATTTTTAATTTTTAATTTTTAATTTTTTATTTTTCATTTGTCATTTTCCATTTTTTATGTTTCATTTTTTATTTTTCATGTTTCATTTTTTAATTTTTCGTTTTTTATTTTTAATTTTTTATTTTTCAACAGCGACAAAAAGGTTTTTACATGTCATAATTTTTTCACCAAAACAATCATAAGTCACACCGATTTTGTCTTACATCTTACATCTTTTCAGGATGAAATTTTTTTTTAAGAAAATAAAATATTCACCCCTGTTCTTGAAACCACTATCACAAAAAAAAACTCGTAAATGAAAAATTCTTAAGTCTACGAGTTTTTTGCTGTTCTCTAATTTCAATAAGAATATTTTTTCTCGTTTTAATTCACATAGAAAAGGCTTTGTGAAATCAAAACAAATGCCCTTTTTTCTACTAAACAGGTCTTAAGAGATAAAAAAACTAATTGATATTTAAACTCTAACATGTTTTTTATTGAACCTTGTCATTATTTTAAAAAATTAGACATTAATTTTATGAAAAAAAAAACGATTTTAAAAAATGTCTACATTTTGCGCTGATTTAAAAAAAAAAAACTCGTAATCAGTAGTCAATGTTAATAAAACACACTTTTGGAGATGATGTTGTTCTATAACTATAATAAAAACTTTTTATTTGCACAATCTATTTTCCATTATAATTTTTTCAATTATAAAATAGATTCTCTATGTACTAATTATTACGAATAAAGGAATTTAAAATAATATTTCACACAAATCACATATTTTTATTTTTTTTTGCATATGACTGCCACAACTTTGTGTATGTTCGAAACAGTAGTGATGCCAGTCAAAACCAATTTATTTGAATTTCGAATTTTTTTTGGTGATGCATAACTTATTTCAAAAAGAGAAGTAATTCTTTATTGAATGAAATTGAAGAATAAAAACAATTATATGAACAAGTAAATTGTTATTTTAAAAGAAAATATTTTTTTTTTACTTTCTTTATAATCTTAAGGAAAAACATACAAAAATTACTTAAGGTTTTTTTGTGAAAGTGACTAAAGAACCATATGGCACCTTGGTTTCTAGATAACGTGTGGTTCTGAAGCTAAACCATATGTTTCATGTCATTTTCGAAAATATAAAATTTGTGTTTTCAAGAAACACAAAATTTCACTTTCATGTTATTTCAAATTCATTCTTATTCAAATAACAACGTTTCAAGAACAGGGCTGATTGTTGTGAAAAAAAGATAAGTTTTGAAAAAATTGTTAAGGAAAAAAATTATTTGAAAAAATAAATTTCCTAACCTATGATTATCATAGTATTCACTTTTCGACAAAGTATATCGTTTTATATGAAAAATCTAAAAATCTTTTTGCAGTAATCGTTAATAACTTTTGAGCCCATAAACCACTATTCGATTCAAGCGTAAACTGCTAAGAAGAACAGCAAACATTTTGATTAAAAACCCCTTCTTGATGGACGTGATCATGACAGACGGTCGGAGAATAAAACATATATATTTCTCCATTTTTTTTTTTATTTAAATAGTGCGTATAAAACAGCATTCAAGGAAGTGAAATAGATGCTTCTTGGGATCCGTATGTGATAAAAAAATTGGTGCTGCATCAATGAATTTATCATGCGCTTGTTATAGAACAGAAGTTTTCTTTTATGTATATTATGAAGTAAATACATTTTAACTAGTGCTTAGGAAAACGTGATAAATAACTTCTCAAAATGTAATTTTTAGAGCTATTTCCAAAAGAATTTCTTAGCATTTTAATATATGTAGCTTTATATTTTTTCCAGCATTTTTTTTTATTTCTTTACTCAATTTTTATTATTTTTTATACAAATTTTTTATTTAATTTTGATAGAAATTTTTTATTTAATTGAAGCTTTGAAATTTTATTTTCAGCTTTTATGGAAGCTCTTTAAACCACATTCAAAGAAGTTCTTCCTTTGGAAGCAATGAAAAAGCAGGGGGTAAATTTCTATTAAACAATACAATCACAAAAACAGCGCAACATGTGAGCTCACATGTAAAACAAATCGGTGTGACTTATGATTGTATTGGTGAAAAAATTATGATATATAATTGTTTCAGCTAATTCAACAACCCTTTGCTGTAAAACGACAAAAATTTTACAATATAAACGTATAACATATACATAATTCAACAATCCCACAAGTATAACCAGAGTCTCTGCAGTTGTTTGCTATAAGTGATACATAGATGACGCTTTCTGTTTGATTTTAAAAAATTGACATAAAAAATCTTTAATTACTAGATGTTTACACATCTCCCCTGTGATCGGACTCACATGATTTTTTTTCACTGGGAACTGATTTTACATTTATTTTATGTTAAAAACCATGCTTTTCCTGCTAAAATTCATATAGGAAGATCTTATTGATCTCCTTTGACCCTAGAAAGCTTACCTAGTATGAAAAGTGAATCATCTTTTGACTTGTTACGAGAGAAACACATCTGGTGAAAATTGTCTATAGAGTAACTAACCCACTTCAAGTTGCCTAATTAAAATGAATTAGTTAAAATGGATCATAAATTCATATCATAGTTATACAATCGAATATTCCTAAAACGTGAGAATATCGCTATATACTCTACACTTAACAAAAAACATACATATGTACATACATATGTCATATAACAATATGGTGTACAACATCAAAATGATTTAAAGATTAATAAAAACACAGGTGACAGATTTTCTATTAAAAAAAAAAACCTTAAACGTGATTAAATTAAACTATCATATTAATCTTAAATTTATTTATATTTACTAAATATAAAATAAATATTAACACTTTAGAATATATTTTTCGTTTTTGTATATATTTTTTTATTTATATTATTTTTTTGGTTGCATATGTTTTAGACACGTTTTGCCTTTTGTCTTAACATTTAAGGTTAATAAATATTGACGTTTGTATGCCAATTTTACTAATAAATGAAGGTTTTTGAAAAAACTTTGTTTGTCAAAGTCATCTGTGAATTTCTGTAGAATATTAAAATAATTCATTTCATTTAATTTTTTTTTTAGTTACTTGCGTATGTAAATAATGTATTGACATGTGTATAATGGAAAAGTGGATAAGTTGCCAATTTAAAAAAAAAAAAATAATTTGATTGTTAATTTGAAGTTCACTATTGTTTTGTTGTTTTGTAACTGAATAATTACTTTGAATTTGTTCTAGACAATTTGAATTTTGTTATTATTCTTCGGACGTAATTAAATGATCACAAAGAAATTTATATAATCATGATTTTTATAATAATGATTATTGTTTAAAAGTTTTCAATAAGGTAAGTTTATACATTTTTTCTACATATACATAGTATTAATTTGAAGTAATTGTTATTGTCCATAAAGTAAAGGTATAATTTACCATAAGATTGAATTAACCCTTTTATACCAACCGTTTGAATAGAAACTTTAAAAGTGGATTAAGATATGACTGAGTTTGAATGGTAGCGTATGCATGCTTATAGTACAGAAATAGGAGTTGCTTAAATGAGAATTTTTAATCAAATATAAGATTTTCTGAAAATTTACTTTGATCAACATGACTTTTTTTATTCCAGAAGCATTATACCTTTGAAAGTATTAAACACGTGATTCAGGAAAAAAATATTTTTTTAAATGATGTATTATAAAACGAATGGCTCGTTTTAAAGTATTTTGGCTCATTTTATTTTATTTTGTATATAAAATTAAAAAATAATAATTGTAGACCACTTTTTCTTAAGGTATTCTGAAAATTTTAGAATTTAGAACCGATGGGCTGTAGTTTTTAAAAAAGTTTTAAAAACAGTCGTGCCATTACAAAAATCGATTCTTCTATGATTTCATGTGCATAGTCGTAATGTTTATAAACATGTTGTCGTTATTATAGGCGTGTTTCAGATTTTTCCGATCGCGAGTGGATAATGTTTTAATTTTTAGATGTACGCGTTGAAGAAAATGTTCTGTTTTTTAGCAGTACACGTGCAAGAAAACGAACTTAAAATTAAGCTACACTCGAATCTGTGTGGTTTATGTGTGTTCGAAGCAAAAAATACGTGACTGAAAAATGTTCGTGTAGATAAAGAAATATTAAAACGAAGCAGAGTCATGATTGAGTTGGGTACCGTACAAAATTTAGAAACACACATAATTGATATGAAAATATAAATATGTGTTGGCTGCTTTAGAACAGAACATTGTGTGTTTCCTGTGTGTATTTTCTGAACCTTGTTATAAACATTACGATACGAGTATGCATCTAAAAAAAACAAGTAAAAAATTATAGTCGGTCTAGACAGACTATACAATACCCCATACAATGCGTTTGGAGACCCCATATCTTAGGTCCAACAAATTAGATAAAGAAAATAAGCATAAACCAAATTTGGGTGGCATTGTTATTAATTTTTTTGCCTTTGGATATGAAAAAGTTCATATATAGGTCGAGAAATGGACCGAAAACATACAAACCAAATTTGAGAAAAATCTGTGCGACATTTTTGTTTTTTGATAAATTTAAGTGAAGATCAGGAATCAGTCTTACATGGGGGTTATGGCTAAGAATTGTCCTATAAGGTTTAATTTTGGAATACCGATTAATGGATGTAATAAGCACACACAAACCTAATTTGAACGAGATCTATATGATAATTTGGATATTAGGCAATTTAAGTCGATCTCAAAGGGGTCATATGTATGGGGACTAGGTCTAAACAAACACCGATTTTCACCAATGTCAATAGCGTTCATCCTATCGTCGATAGAAGCTTATATACCAACTTTCATCAAAATATATTCATATTTGCATGAACACACAGAAGGACGGAAAACGCACAGACGGACGGATAGACATCGCAAAATCGACTCAAAAAGTGATTCTGAGTCGATCGGTATAATTTTGGTAGTTACAAATGTCAGCGCAAAGTCATTATACCCTGACCTCACTATGGTATAGGGTATAAAAACGCACTAAAATACATAACCTACTTCAAGAGTTACAGATTTTTGACCGCCTTCTCGCCAATTGTTCTACTACGGATTAAGTTTTTATAAAGTAAAGAATAAGTCAATGTAAACTACACATATATCTTTATATATAACAGTTGATATGTAAATTAATAAAATATTATCTGTTGTAAATCTCATTAACATGCACACAATTACACAGATCGACAATTAAGACCTTTGTTAGTAAAAATATCGAAAGATATTTTCATTTAATAAAATTAAATTGTAATAAAATTTACCAAATTTTTCAGAGTTCGATTGCTAGAGCTATAATATAATGGAATATAATGAAAAGGTACTGTTTTAAGAAAATTTATTTTTTAAGTTACTTTTTAAAATTTACTTTTTAAGAAAAGGTACTTTTTTTAAGGAATGGTACTTTTTGAAGGAAATTTATTTTTTTTTAATAAAAAGTACTTTTTTAAAGGAAGTGTACTTTTAAAGGACCTTTTTAAAGAAAATGTAATTTTTAGCAGAGATATTTTTTCAAAAAAAATTTCTTTTTTAAGAAACGATATCTTTTTTAGAAAAATGTACTTTTTAAGAAAATACACTTTCAAGAAAATGTACTTTTTAGGTAATGTTATTTTTTTTAAGAAATGTCCTTTTTCAAGGAAAGATACATTATATAAGAAAAGGTATGTTTTAAGAATCTATATTTTTTAAAAAACAGCTATCTTTCAAAAAAAAAGGTAATTTTTAAATAAAGTTCACTTCTTTCAAAATGGTACTTTTTAAGAAAATTTACTTTTTTTATGAAAAGATGCATTATATAAGAAAAGGTACTTTTTTAAAAAAGTTCACTTCTTTATGAAAGGGTACTTTTTGAGGAAAATGTAGGTTTGTAAGAAAATTAAATTTTTAAGAAAAGGAACTTTGTAAGAAAAGGTGCTTCCTTATAAAAAACTCTTTTATTGAGAAAGGTTACTTTTATAAGAAAGGATACTTTTTTAAGCAAGGGCACTTTCTTAAGAAATGGTACTTTTTTGAGAAAGGGTACTTTGTTTAAAAAAGGATACTTCTTTAAAGAAAATGTGATTATTTAAGAAAAAGTTTTTTTTTTTCAAGAAAAGGCCCTTATTTAAAAAGTTTAAATTTTTAAGAAAGGGTACTTTTTTAAGAAAATTTAATTTTTTAAGAAACAGCACTTTTTAAGATAAGGCACTCTTTTAAGATAAGGTACTTTTAGAAAAATCTCTTTTTTAAGAGACTTTTAAGAAAATTTACTTTTTAAGAAAAGATACATTTTTAACAAAATGTAACTTTTAAGGAAATTTACTTTTGTGAAAATAGGTAAATTATTTAAGAAAATTTACTTTTTTACGGAAAGGTACCTTGTTAACAAAATGTACTTTTTTAAGAAAATTTACTTTTTTAGAAGAGGTAAATTATTTAAGAAAATTTACTTTTTTAAAGAAAGGCACTTTGTTAAGAAATGGGACTTTTTTAATGGGCTGTAAATTATTTAAGAAAATTTACTCTTCAAGCAAAGGTATTTTTTAAGAAAAGGTACTTTACGAAAATTGGCTTTTTAAGGAAAATGTACTTTTTTAAGAAAAGGTACATTATTTAAGAAAATTTATTTTTTAAGGAAATGCAACTTTTTAGGAAATGGTACTTTTTTAAGGAAAGGTTAATTATTTAAGCAAATTTACTTTTTAAGGAAAGGTATTTTTTAAGAAAAGGTACTTTAAGAAAATTTGCTTTTTTAAGGAAATAGACTTTTTTAAGCAAAGGTAAATTATTTAAGAAAATTTACTTTTTTAAGGAAAGGCACATTTTTAAAAAATGGTACTATTTTAAGGAAATGTAAATTGTTTAAGGAGAGGTGTTTTTTTAAGAAAAGGTACTGTAAGAAAATTTTCTTTTTTAAGGAAATGTACTTTTTTAAGCAAAGTTAATTGTTAATAAAAATTAAGTTTTTGAGAAAATTTACTTTTTAACAAAAATTTAAATTTTTTGAGAAAAGGTACTTTTTTAACAAAGTTTACTTTTTTTAAAAATTTAAGTTTTTAAGAAAAAAAATCTTTTTTAAGAAGTAATTTTTTTAAGAAAACATATTTTTATAAAGAAAAAGTAATTTTTTAAGAAAAAGTACTTTTTTAAGAAAGTACTTGTTTAAGTAAAGGTAATTTTTTAAGAAAATTTACCTTTTTGAGAAAATTTCCCTTTTTGTGAAAATTTACTTTTTTAAGAAAGGGTACTTTTTAATGAAAAAGTACTGAAGAACTTATTTGACTGCATGTCCAATTTACACGATGCTATTTATTGTACTTATTAATACTTAGACGTATGAGTTATAATTTTATGAAATCATATATTAATTATATATGTATACATCGTTACAGAATACGGATGGTTAGTGATTAACGTAAATATGTATGTATGTATCAAAATAATAACTGGTTTCAACACCAACATTAAAGCCAAAAGTCATAACTCCGTAAATTTTATTATTTATTATTTTGGAAACTCACACAGCTTAAATGGTGTACCCTTTATTAGTAGACGAAACTCAATTTCCTAAACATTTAATTTTTTATTTGAATATATTGTTTAAAGTTAAAAGTTTTAAAATCAAAATTCCCAAAATTGCCGTTTTTTATAACATCAAATCTGACCTATTCTTACTGGGAACAGCCGACACTTGCCCGTTTAAATTGTTCGATAAAAAAAATGATAGAATGATTGCTTCATATATGCATCGTTACTCACTCAAAGTTTAAAGTTTTTATTTTCATAAACAATGGTAGAAGCCAATATTTTACAAAATAATATTTTCCCACTTAATCCTCGGACTTATTATTCTGCTGGAAAGTGTTAACAATTTAAATATGAACACGCTGTAATAAAAAAGCTTTCTCAATTATTCCAACACTGCCTTTTTCACAAGAAAAAATATCATAGTAATCATTGTAGGATAAAGATCAACTTTGGCAATTTAGCCCTTTTGAATAATTGCTAATGATGCAAAAAACAAAGTCAGTATAGGCTGAATATACTATACTAATTTACCCTACACCATGAGTTTTGGAAAAAGGTCTTAGTATATTAAATGCTTAGATTAAAACACGTTAGGTAAAAAATGTATGAATGATTATCTGAAGCGATCTCAACTTTTTCCAATGCAAAAAGCTTATAACAGTACCTCAAAATGCTCTAAAAAAAGCTAAATTAAAATGAAACGAAAAGCGCTAGTTACATGTTTCACAAAAAAAATATTTTTATTAAAATGCAGAAAACATTTGATATCGTACACTATTTGATGATACTTTTTAAGTGTATATCAACAAAACAAAATAAAACAAGTAAGAAAATTATAGTCGGTCTCGACCGACTATACGATACGCTATACCATGCGTTTAGAAACCCTATCTCTTAGGCCCAACTAACTGGACATAGAAAATAAGCAAAAACCAAATTTGAGTGGGATTTTTATTAATTTTTTTGGCTGCAGATAGGAAAAAGTTCATATCGGATGCTATATCTATATGGGGACTAGGTCCAAAAATGGACCGATCCTGGTCATGTTTGGAAAAGTCTCTTGTATTTTGCAAAAATATATACAAACCAAATCTGAGAAGAATCAGTGCAATATTTTTGTTTTTTAATAGATTTAAGTGAAGATCGGGAAGCTGCCCTATATGGGGCCAAAGGGATCATTTTTGGACTACTCATTAATGGATGTAATGAACGCATATAAACCCAATTTGAGTAAGATCTATATGACAATTTGGATCTTATGGCAATTTATGTCGATTTCATAGGGGTTATTTGTATGGGGGCTAGGTCTGAACATGGACCGATTCTCACCAATTTCAATAGCGTTCATCCCATGGCCGATAAAAGCTTATATACCAAATTTCATCAAAATATATTCATATTTGCGACCTGCAGTTTGATTACAAGCTTTACATGGACACACAGACGGACGGACGGACGGACGGACGGACGGACGGACATTGTTAAATCAACTCAAAAAATGATTCTGATTCGATCGGTATAATTAAAGATGGGTCTAGGTCAAATATTTTTGGTTGTTACAAACAGCAGCACAAAGTCATTATACCCAAACCACATAGTGGTATAGGGTATAACAAGTAAGAAAGTTATAGTCGGTCTAGACAAACAAAATTTGAGAAGAATCTGTGCAATATTTTTGTTTTTTAATAGATTTAAGTGAAGATCGGGAAGCAGCTCTATATGGGGCCAAAGGGATCATTTTTGGACTACTCGTTAATGGATGTAATGAACGCATATAAACCCAATTTGAGTAAGATCTATATGACAATTTGGATCTTATGACAATTTATGTCGATTTCATAGGGGTAATTTGTATGGGGGCTAGGTCTGAACATGGACCGATTCTCACCAATTTCAATAGCGTTCATCCCATGGCCGATAAAAGCTTATATACCAAATTTCATCAAAATATATTCATATTTGCGACCTGCAGTTTGATTACAAGGTTTACATTGACACACAGACGGACAGACGGACATCGCTAAATTGATTCAGAAAGTGATTCTGAATCGATCGGGTCTAGGTCAAATATTTTTGGTAGTTACAAAAATCAGCAGAAAGTCATTATACCCTGACAACATAGTGGTAATATCTTAGTTACGTGCACTGAAATTATATCGGAGTATCTGTACATTTTCGTATGTCATTCCGCGGTTATTGGGCCTAGAGGCTCCAAATTCAATACCAATCGCTTGAATATTATGACGAACATTTGAGGAGTAAGTCTCTTGTCTTTAACGTAAGCTCCTGTCTTGAAGATCTTATCTCACGGCGATTAAACACTAGACAGATATAATGCGTTCATCCAACGCCCTGCCATAAAACAGTTTGCCAACTAGGAGAAATGTATGTGGCGCAGCTCCATTCTTTGCTGAAGGATCGGGTCGATCTAAAACCCTGTTGCTCTATGGGTCGCAACACAAGGTTGTGAAACCGCGATTTTGTGGTACCACAACCACCACGAAGCTCCCCGGGCGCCCATTCCCAAAAAGGCCATTTAAGGGTTCAACACTTTCTTCTCCATCATTAGCAGAACTTGCAAGTACACACAATCTGACACTTCTTGACACCACAATATTCTTGTCTCCAACTAATCCTCAATGCTCTCTTGTCACCGGCTCAAGCACACTCTTGGACTTCGTTTTCAACTCATGCTCTCAACACTGTTGTCTTCCCCTTATTATCAATGCCTTTCGTCAGTGCTAGCCGACTCAGCATTCTGAAATTCGTTTCCAACCCATGCCATCAATTGACCATCTTGTCTTCTACTCCTTCTCCGCACCCACCGTCCACACATGATTTTTTGCATGGGGATAGCAATGATAGCTTTCCGAATACGTTTACAACTCATGTACCTCCTTTCGAGACTCTCTTCTACTACACTCCTTCTTACTGCTACCTCTATCACCCCTCTGGCAGCACATGCGGGATGACTTTGACAGCATTCCGAACTCGTTTTTCAACTACTGGTTCATCATTTTAGCACTCTCGTCTACTGCACTCCTTCGTGCTGCTACGGTAATCATCCCTATAGCTGCACGAACTCGGTTTCCAACTACTGGTCCATCATACGTCAACTACGATTATTCTTACTAATTGTCGCTATCATAGAGGGTTCCGACTTCGCTTTTCAACTTCTTCAAATAGTCTCCGACTCGTCTTGGATGCTGTATTGGTGTTCTCGTGCTACCTCAAGCGCCTTCGACTCATCTTCAACACAACACTCTTGCTTCCAACTTCTCCGTAATGGTATCTTGTCAGTGGTTGCTGACTCATCCATTCCTTGCCTCGTTTTTCAATCATGTTACCATCATAACCATCATTTACACTTTGAGACACCAACACAATTGTGGGATGTGACAATCAGTTTTTGACACCTCCAGTTTGTGTACTTTTGTTCGTTCTGCCTCTGATATGGACAATTCTGTGATTTCCCCTCGTAGGGCATATGCTTACCCATGGTACCAATTTAGCGCCTTTGGTGAGGCTTCCTTACCAAGCCTGGACATTGCCCGGTTCCTATCAGTTACCCCCAAACAGGGTGAGTCTGGTGGCCCCCAATTTAAGGCGTACGTAGTACGACTTACTCGACCTATTGCGGACAGGAGAATGTTTTTAGCTGACAGACAGACAGACAAACATCGCTATTTCGACTTCGCCTTTTATAAGGATCAAGAATATATATAGTTTATGGGGTCTCCCAAATTTATTTCCGAGTTACAAACGGATTGACAATCTGATATATACCCTCTGCACAGTGGTGTGGAGGGTATAAAAAGCATCAATTCAGCACTTTCTTTACGAAGTCGTTTAATTGGGCGCTCAATCTAGCTTTGATTATCTGGGTCTGGACTAAATATGTACAGATTTGCGCCAATTAGAATAGCGATCGTTCATATATACCTATCTTTAAAGCGTTGCAACGTTGAAGTTGCTCAGCATAACAAATAATTCCATTTAATAAATCTTTTAATACATATTTCCAATATTTGTTTTCTTAGTTGGTCATTCAACTCAGCACAAACTAGTTGACGATATTTTTGCTCTAACGCCACAAGACATCTACTTATATTAATAGCAAATCACCTTCAATAACAACATAAACAAAATTTTTCAAACTATAAATAAATTTAGCCTATTTCCTAACAATTTTATATAAGGAAAATAACAATTATGACAAATATGGAAGTGGTCATTTTAAAACTGGTACTTTTGCGTATAAGTTGACAACGAATAATAATAAAAACAAATAGTTTAATTTAATTTTAAAAAATTCAACATGTTGTTAACATCTAAGTACGAGTATTACAATATCAAATTAGAGAATGCACGCTTTGACAGGTAATTAAATTTTTGTCAAAAACAATATAAATTCAGTTTTATTACATATATATATTGTTTGATTGTTTATTCTTTGTTAATAATTTTTTTCTTAAAATTTTTTACCACATTTTATTTAAAAAAGCACGTAATGAAACGTTTCAAATAAGGACCTTAGTGGATGTGACATTGATCAAAAGGTTAACTGTTATTATGGCCAGTTTTATATTAAAAAATAAGAAAAATTGGCTAAGGTCTTTCTAAGTTATAAGTGAACATGTGCGAAGACCTCTAAAATTTTCATGCATATATTTTTGTCGCACATTCTGTTTATGTTGATTTTAATTTTAATTTTTTTTGGAAAAATTTCACTTTTTTGTGATCAAAATTTTCTTTTTGTAAAAAAATTCTTTGACTTAACTTTTTTTGTGTTTGAAAATTATTGGATGAAAAATAATTTAGCACTCCCGAACTTGATGGAGTATTTAAATGTTTTATATGTAATGAAGAATTATATTTAAGTCAACACATCTCTAAAGGTGACCTTACACGACATGTATTTGTCAGCCGATAAGCCACTTTTTACCACATTAATTGCTTGCTTCTTTAAAACACACGCAGCCTGCCAGCTGACACATTCTCAATTAGAAAATGTTCTATTTCCAGCAGACAAAACATGGCAACAGCTGTGTTTTGCAACAAAAATCAGCTGTTGTTTTTGACAACAAAAATTAGCTGTTGCTTTTGATCTTTGCCATAATTCCACATGAACGTGTGGATGTTAAAATTATAAATCACCTGAAAATACCAATTTTGACAGACAGGCTGTAGTACAGAGGGTTCGGTAAAGGGACGTGTCAACTGACATGTCGTGTAAGGCCACCTTAAGAAATAAATCTATATGCGACAAATGGTAATTTCTGAATAAACCATATCAAAAGTGGTTCAATTTTATATATACGAACAATAATCGTAGTATGTTTAGCTCCAGATGTAGGAACATATTTTAAATCTCGTTATATTTACAGATTTTAAAATTTTTACATTTTGTTGGAGTAAAATGCATTTAAAATTGCTACTAGCACATACATAAAATTATACAATGCGGTGTGTGTGTTTATTAAATGTGCTAATGAGTTTACAAAAAGCCCTGTGTTGAATTGGAAAATAATTTTGGACATACACCAATAACGACAAGAAAAAGTTGATGATTGTTTTTTTACCATGTTGGTATTGTTGTACCATTCCAAAGCATTTGACACTGTAGACCACAACATATTAATTCAGAAATTACAGAAAATTATGAATTTTTCTTCAACATCGGTCAGCTTAATGTCATCTTATCTTAAAAACAGAATGCAGCGTGTGGAAACCTAGTCTGGAATGTCAAATTTACTTTATGTAAAACGAGGAGTTCCGCAAGGGTCAATTCTTGGACCTCTTCTTTTTTCGATTTACTCTAATGATCTTCCCAACCAGTTGTTGCATAGTAAGATTCGCTTGTATGCTGACGATGCACAATTATATATATGCAACAGAAATGAAGGTGTTGAGGACTGTATCAGAAAATTGAATGAGGATCTTAACAGAGTTTTTCTTTGGGCCTCAGCAAATGGATTAAGTTTAAATCCACGAAAATCTAAATGTATTGTTATACACAAAAGTACTAGCAAAATTATAATTAGGCCAAACATACTTATAAATAATCAGCCGATTGAAATTGTTGAAAGCGCAAAGAATTTAGGAGTTATCTTCAATAATACGCTTACTTGGTCTGATCATGTAAATGCAGCATGTGGCAGAACTTATTCTATGCTTAGAACACTCTGGCCCACACAACGATTTACACCTATAAAAATTTTACTCGCGAAAACATATTTGTTACCGATTCTGATGTATGGATGTGAGGTTTTCTCCTGTTGCGACTCAGAAAGTAAACGAAGATTAAACGTTGTTTACAGTAACATTACTAGATATGTATTTGGACTGCGGAGATTTGACAGCATTTCATCGTATTCGAAGAAACTATATGGTGTACAATTTGAGGACCTATTGAAAATACGTATTTTAATCTTTTTGCATAAAATTATTATCGCTCGAGAGCCTGACTATCTATTTAATAGATTAAAATTCAGTAGATTTAATAGAACCAAAAATATAATTCAAATCAGGCATCATAGATTAATATCAGAATGGCAATTTTATATTAATGCTATTCGTCTTTGGAACATGCTACCAGTAAAGAAGAAGAAAAAATTATTTGAGCTATACTCGTAAAAGTAATATATGTATTGTTTATCTTTTTTTTATTTTTTTCTATTTTTTGTATTATTAAAATATTTATTATTATTATTTAAAATTTCAATACTGTTTTTGTTTATTTAACTAAACTTATTGATATAAATTTTAATGAATGCATTTTATATTATATTTTTTATTTTTAATTCTTAATTATTAATTTTTAATTTTTGATTTTTAATTTTTATTTTTATTTTTATTTTTATTTTTATTTTTATTTTTATTTTTATTTTTATTTTTAATTTTTAATCTTTAACTTTTGCTTTTTAATTTTTGATTTTTAATTGTTTAATTTTTGATTTTTAATTTTTAGTTTTTATTTCTTAATTTTTAAATTTTTAATTGTTATTTTTTATTTTTTTATTTTTTATTTTTTAATTTTTATTATTTTAATGTATTAATTTCTTCTGAGACTTTTATTACCAGTTTTGTTATTATTTTTATCAAAAGCAATGTCAAATTATCACATTTGTCCTTAATGTACCCCTGTGTTGTTTTAAGACTTCAGTCTTGTTACACAGGCTAACAAATAAATAAATAAATAAACTCTATAAGTGTTGAATTGTGAGTTGGCTAAAATTGATTAGCATACCTTTAGGGTCATACAAAATAATTTATTAAATGAAAAAACAAAATTTCCTAGAGTTTGCACTCGTATTTCGAGGACTGGGATCTGCAAATATTTATTATTTTACTTGCTATATTTAATTTGTATTTTTTGCCAACAACTAAAACATATATGTATTATGAGAAGAAGTTAGTTAATATATGGGGTTTACGAAATGAGACGAAATATTAAAAATTATTTCCAAAGTAGTGAATCTTCTACCGAAAGTGCAAGAAAATTACGTTCGAAATTCTGACTTTTTTGGGGCACAAAAAATCCACACATGACTGCTGAAAAGTTAATGAACCCCAAGCGATCCACTATTTGGTGTAGTTTTTGGGACGACGGTATAATGGGGCTATTTTTCTTCGAAGATTGGGAAGGAAAATTAGTTTAGTGAACGGTGAGCATTACCATGCAATTCTAACTGATTATTTTCGAAGATATGGATTCGTACAACATTTTGTTTCAACTGGATGTCGCGCCATGCCACACAAGCCGTGAATCAATCGATCTTTTGCATGGCAAGTCTGAAAATCGCGTTATTAGCCGTGTTGGCGATGTGAATTGGCCACCGCGCAGCTGCGATTTTACCCCGTTTGACCATTATATATGGGGAGCTATTTAAGAATGAGTTTTAGGATATCAAAAAATATATATATTAAATATTAAACACAAAATTTTCAAATTTGATTTATATATGTATTTGAGAAAAGTTAGTGACTTTACTAAATATGGTCATGATCGGTCCATTTTTGGTCTTAGTCCCCATATAAAAATGACATCAGATATAAAGTTTCTCATATCTGAGTTTGAGAAAAGTTAGTGACTTTGCTAAATATGGTCATGATGGGTCCATTTTTTGACTTAGTCCCCATATAAAAATAACATCAAATCTGAAGTTTTTCATATCTGCATACCACAAGTTAATAACAACTAGCAGATTTCAGCTCTCGAATTTCGAGTGCAAATTCTAGGAAATTTTATTTTTTCATTTAATAAATTATTTTATAAGACAATTCACAATTCCAAAATTATTTTTCAACTCAACACAATTATTATTGTGAATGTTTTATTTCCAATATTATCTTTCAATTCAACAAAATTATTATTGTGAATGAAGAAAACAAACTCATTTTTTTGCAAAAACATTAACAAATTTAATAAACACAAACATATCATTGTATAATCTTATTTATGTGTTAGTAGCAACTTTAAATGCATTTTACTCCAAAAAAAAATTTAAAAATTTCAAAACCTGTGAATCTGGTGGACAGCTAAAAAGAAATACCTTTCAAATAAGATACTTTTGGTCAAAATCGGGAGAAAACTGTTTAACAAATCGTCGGTCACAAGAAATCGCCTTAGCTATTTATATTATAAATACCTAAACTTTGTTTATGCTTATTTTCTAAAGCCAGTTATTGCCTCAGCAAAGTTGGATCCAAGACACTTTCTTGAAACGCATGGTATAGTAGGGTGCTTCAAAATCGTATGGAGAAACTAGACGTGGTCCGATTTGTGAGGCTCACGTCTGGATCGTTGTATACGAACCACACGAACGTATGTTCCAAATTTCAGAGAAATCGAATAAAGTTTGAAGGTCGCGCAAAATTTTCACTTTTTCGATTATTTTGTATGGGAATTTACATAGAAATTAAAAAAAAAAGTTTACATTAAACTTTATCTGATTTTTAATTACGTTTTAAGTGACTTCTCCATAATTTCTAATATAGAATTTTGTAGGCTTTAAGATTGTAGAACAAACTATTTACCAATTCTTAATGGTTTTCGAGGAATTCGCGTTTTTTGTAATTTTGGAAAACAAAACCATACGCAGAAAGGGGCTTTTTTTACCAGGGGCCTAAAGGGCCAAAGTTTTTAGTTTGTTGCGCCCTGTGCAATAAATGTGACAGCAGTCTGTAAGCAACTCTATTATTGTTGTAGTTTGAGTTGACTTTTTATCAGCATTGGTATATACCATTGGTATAGGGTATGACTGACTATTATTTTGATACATTTTTATCTGATTTTAATTAACTCTCTTAGTCTGTTTGAGGTGGTTTTTCTAATTGGATATTCGCCCAACTTCCCGACTAGTTAGAGCACTGAAACTTTCAGCATTCACGTAAAAATGATAACAACAAATTATTTATTCAATTTTTATATGATCTGATCATTATATGTTGAGATTATTGTGAAATCCCATAAAAGAATATTTTAAAAAATTTTTATAATAAGTTTGTGCTGATGTTTGTCCGTCCGTCCATCTGTGTGTTCATGTCAAGCTTTTAATCAAGTTGAAATTTGATATACTAGCACAGCCCAGCACTCGAGTGCAAATTCTAGGAAATTTTATTTTTTCACTCAATTATTTTCTTCAGAGTTCAGAAAAAAACACACACTGAATAAAAAACTCGTACATATATGTAAACAAACATAACTTAGACCAACACACACATATCTTTATTTTCATATCAATTATGTGCGTTTCTAAATTTTCTACGGTGCACATAAAGCACACATTTCTGAGTGTTGCTTTATTTGAAGTTCATGTTCTGGTACGTGTACTGAAAAAAAACACAGAAAATGTACAATAAACAGGTTCGAGTTCAGTTATATTTTAAGTCGTGTTGTGGCTCGTATAGTAAGAAAAAACAGAACATGTACAATAAACAGGTTCGAGTTCAGTTATATTTTAAACACGACTTAAAACACGACTTTAAACACGACTTAAAATATAACTAAACTCGAACCTGTTTATTGTACATGTTCTGTTTTTTCTTACTACACGAGCCACAACACGACTTAAAATATAACTGAACTCGAACCTGTTTATTGTACATGTTCTGTCTTTTTTTTCAGTACACGTACCAGAACATGAACTTCAAATAAAGCAACACTCAAAAATGTGTGCTTTATGTGTGATTGAAACAAAAAGTACGTGATACAAAAATGTTCGTGTAAATAACGAAATATTAAAACGAACACAGCCATGGTTGTGTTGGGCACCGTAGAAAATTTAGAAACGCACATAATTGATATGAAAATAAAGATATGTGTTGGCTACTTTTGAACAGAACATTGTGTGTTTCATGTGTGTATTTTCTGAACCTTGATTTTCTTTCAATTATTTTTCAGTATAAATATATATATATAAAATTATTTAATACTTAAATAATTTAAATAAAATTCATTAAATTTCATTATAAATATATATGGGATTGTTAATAAATAATTTATAAGAGCCTAAATGCATATTAATCTATTTTATGCAATTCACAATTCTCTTTTCGAAACCATCAATAATAAATGCACAGGCGATGAATTGTGAATTGTCTAAAATTGATTGGCATACCTTTAGGCTCTTATAAAACTCTTTATTATAAATATTTTATTTTATTTTATTTTATTTTATTTTATTTTATTTTATTTTATTTTATTTTATTTTATTTTATTTTATTTTATTTTATTTTATTTTATTTTATTTTATTTTATTTTATTTTATTTTATTTTATTTTATTTTATTTTATTTTATTGTATTTTATTTTATTTTGTTTTATTTTATTTTATTTTATTTTATTTTAATTTATTTTATTTAATGAAATATTAACTATATGAACTATAACTATGCCAAATTACCCACTCCTTTTGCGCGTATTTTGCTTACAAACTGGTCACGTATTAACATATAGATGAGCTTCTATCAGCCGTAGGACGATAGCTGTTGGTGAAATTGGTGAAAATCGGTGCATTTTCAGACCTAATCGCCATACAAATGACTCCTATGAGATCGACTTAAATTGCCATAATATCCAAATTATCATATGGATCTCAGTCAAATTGGGTTCGTGTAGTCAAGAGTCAAATACCATATGACAATTCTTAATCATGGCCCCCATATAAAGCTAAAACCTATCAAAAAACAAATATGTTGCACAAATTTTTCTCAAATTTGGTTTGTATAAGTTTTTGTAATATATGAGTGACTTTGTCAAATATGGTCAGGATCGGTCCATTTTTCGAACTGGTCCCCATATAAATGTAACATGCGATATGGACTATTTCAAATCTACAGGCAGAAAAATTAGTACAAATTTCACTCAGCTTTGGTTTATGGTAATTTTCTATACCCAATTAGTTGGACCTAAGACCAATTCTGTAAATACTTGGTATAGGGTATCGCATGGTCGGTCTAGACAGACTAAAATTTTTTTACTTGTTTCTGATTTATATTTGTTAAATGCATTAACATTCTACCTTTGGGTTTATATTTTTTAATTTACAAAACTTTCCCAAAAAGAAGTTTTAAGCTTATAGAGACGGACGGACAGATAACACTGTCTCTGATTTTGTTTTAAAAACAAGTATCAAAGATTCGGCATACAAGAATTGGGTTTTACGGTAACATTAATATCTGGTCTATTTGTAAAATATTTGAAAAAGTAAATAAGTTGATAAGTTGATAGGTAATATCTTGGCACAATGATGCCCGATTAACCCCTTTTTAAATAACAACCTGCTGGAAATAATAGCCAACCATATTGTCCTACGTTTAACCAGGTAAATGGTTTATTTTTTGAATGAGCGTGATTTTAACAGACAGACAGACGGACAAGTGTTATAATGATCAAGAATATATTTACTTTATAGGGTCGCAAATTTATTTTTCGATGCGTTTCAAATGAAATGACAAATTTAAATATTACCTCCGCACAGTGGTATAATAATATAGATTCTAACGTTTTATATATATGAACTTTTTAATTTAACTTCAGAAATTTCACATACAATTGGTCACCCTAACAATATAAATTTCAATTAATTAAGATGCATTTTAGGTAAAACCACATATTTAGCATTTCATTACAATAACAAAAAGAAAACAAAAAATAAAAATAAACATTACACTACTCTTATCCGAATATGGTAAATGAAGGTTTAATGTTTTCGAGTAACGATTTTATAACTAAGGTTAAAACCCTACAAACAGGCAAGGGTCAGGTCAGCAGTAAAGATCTTATGGTTTAGGAACTTGAATATGAAAATATAAAATACTCGTACATATAACAACTTACAAGCTGATAAAGTTTACAGTAATTTATGCCATGAAATTGCGTGTAAATTACAAAATTGTGTGTTTTAACGGAATTTAGTTAGTTCAAAATAACAAATATGATTTAGTGTTTATTAAAGTTATGAATGGCCTTCCCAGATTTAATAATAAAAACAAAAATTATGGCATACTAACCCATTTCTTTATATGTACATACAATATGCATATTTTGGATGGAGTTATGGTATGTGTATGTGTATGTGTAGTAACAGTAGAAATTGTATGTTTGAATACATTCATTTATTCAAACAATTACTCAATTAATTAATATTTCATTAACGTTTGTTTTGACATGACGAACGATGTCATCTTGATTGTTGTGTATTTCTTTTAACCTCTTTTTTTATAAGACCAAAATATTTTGATTGATCTACAATATGGTATAATTGACAGAAAGAGAATCACATACATAATCTCAATCCAATTTCCGTCATTTAAAGAGTGATCACCACTGATCGATCACGTTTATTCTTAATTTTTATTACTTCTACGTGTTTTCTTTTTTGTAAAGACAAGCAAATCTTGATTTTTCCATAAATATTGTTCTAATTTTGCCATATTAAGAGATTTAAGAGAAATATATATAATCGGAATGTTTATTTTTATTATGGTATTAATAATTAATTTGTAATATTTCTTTAATTGTCACATTTACAATATTTTTTTACAATTTATTATAAATTGTTTAAGAGACTTGTTTTTATTATTATTATTAATAGCTACAAACTTGTTTTGATTCGAAATAAGACTAATTTTACTTTGTAATGAAAAAAAATTGTCAATCATTTTTATATTTGCAATACAAATTAAGTAGTGTACACATACGAGTATACAAATCAAACTATTACAAAAGAGCACGCGACCAAACGGAAAATAGCCAACATATGGACTGCAAATGTAAAAACAACGGAAATTCAATATGAAATTTTAAAACTAAACAAACCAAACAGTTAATTTTGGTCACCATTGAAAAAAAAAATAAACAGAAATCCATATAAGAAATCCATATGATATAAAAGTTATTCAACCCTGGACGATTATTCATTACAAACAAAAGTAGCTGTTAATCTGACGTTGCTACGACTACCTTGGAACTCCAAAAGGAATTTTGGTATGGCATTTTGTTTGTATTATTATTTTATTTTTCTTAAATTTGCATAATAATTGTTTATTTTATGATGAATTTTTTAATACAATAAAATTTTTTTTTCTCCTTATTGTGTTAAAATAACGGCAAAATTTAAGGAGTTGCCAACTCATTGAGAATAATTACAAAAAATGTATACAGTTGTGTGAAAAATAATAAGGACAGGAAATAAATAAAATAAGATAATTGGCGTTAAGTACTGGAATTCATTTCTTAATCTAGATGACAAAAACAAGTTCCATAATAATATTACCATATAATTGAACATATTTCCCAAGAAATCAGTGGCCAAATCACCGCATTCGTTATCGAAATTTTTCGATCGAAATCATTTTTTATTTCCCAAAATAAAATGCTAAGAATAATTTTTCTTTGTCACAGTTGAAGAATTATGGTAAAGAAGAAAAGCGAATCGTGGTCGAGCGTTTGTCCGTCTTCTTCAAATAATAAAGCAAAATATGGAATTTCGATTGATTTTACTCGATATCGATTGCAGTGTTTTGGCCTCAGTATTCTTCTAAAATCACTAGTTTTCGGCTGTGCGAACTAATAGGGACAACGTGTGATTTCCATAAAAAAAAAGAAAATCATAGATTTTATGTGAAAAGGTAAAAGATAATAAGTGCTAGTAGTAGAAATTTAAATTAAATGGCCCATAATCATAGTCGCAAACTCAAGTCGGTTCTTTTTAAAATCGACTTTAAATTAAAAACCTATTATTATCTATTTTGCTATTATAGTCAAAAATAAAGTCGGTTTTTAGTTCAACCAGCTTTAAATGGGTGATACCTCAAATGTGCATGCAATCTGCAGCAAAATCGCAGCAAGTGGCTACCTTGATCAGCTGATTCTTTTTCATTTAGAAAAAAAAAATACAAAAATATACAAACACATATCAGAAAATTTACAAATAAAAAAATACAAAAAAACGTTATTTAACACAGCATTTAATTATTATTATCTGTATACATATAGTGAAATTTGGAAAAGGTAAATATTATACAAATTTTATTTTGGCAATTAATTGCAAATTTTTACAGAAACAAAAGAAGCCGAGGGAAAGTAAGGCGAACTGGGGTACAGCGGAGGAGGAATTCCTCAGGGAATGCATTAGCCTTCATATTAATATCGTGGAGGACAAAGGAAACCACGTTTCCATGATAAAAAAAAAGAGCTACTGGAAAGCGATTTGGGCTGCTATGGTTTCAGCTGGTTACGATCGCGAAATTGGGAAGATGAAGTCACAATGGGTGTGAATGAAAGTGGGTGCTAGAAAAGCTGTTACGGGCGTGACCATAAATAATTTTTTTTGAACTCTCATATTTTAATTAAAAATATATAAACAAAAAGTCTGATTTTTGATCTTTATCATTAAATGATTTAAGTTAGAAATTTTTCAGGCTCAAGATCAAATGATTTGCTTACAAAGTTAAAACCGTGTACATACATATAAACGGATATATATCTTAAAATTATAAATAAATATATATTTTGATTCTCAGAAACCGATTTTTTTAAGAAATTAGATTTATGTATATACACAGCTGATTTAAGTGTTGCTAAATTGGTTAACAACAGGTTTAGCTGGTTTTAAAGTTAAAACATACTTTAACGTTTAAAGTATTTTTAAGTTGTCTATAGCAGACCTAAAGCATGCTAAAAGTATACAAAAAGCATATAAAAGTATACTTTCTAAACGCTAAAGTGTATTTTATTTTTGACTATGATTACGGGCCAATATGTATATCTTTTTTCATCAACTAGCCAAATATGGGTGGATCTAAGCACTTCGACTCTGTGACTCAAGAAAATATAAAATATTTGTTTAACGCAGGAAATTCCTTCAGGAACTGGGGTCTAATCGCCACATTTGTTAGCGTAATTTTTGATCGAAATTATTTTTTTATTTTCCAAAATAAAATACTAAGAATAATATTACTCAAACATATCTGGTCCTTGTTAATAGAAAAAGTGAAACGAGGTCTGACGTTTGTTTGTCTTCTTTTAATAATAAACCAAAATATGGAATTTCGATTGATTTTATTAGATATCGAATGCGGCGATTAGCCCATGGTGGTGGTTACAGTGTGGTATGGTGCAGAACCGCTAAATCGTATACAGGGCATTATGAAGGCAACAAATTATGTTGGAATTGTTGAAACTATGATACTACCGTACGCTGCACAGTGGCGCCATTTGAGTTTTTTCGTTGCAAAAATCATATCTTTTGAACCGAATAACATAATTGAACAGTTTAAACAGAATATGATAGATAACTGTTCACCCTATGAAATGAGCGTTTGGAAAGGGTGCTACGCTTTGTAGGGGCCTCCTTATGGGTCATCAAAGTTAAAATTTGTAGAAAAATCAATTTTATGGTAATTAAAAAAAATTATTTTTAAATTTTTAGATTTTTATTTTTTTTCTTTATGGTTTTATGTTTTAAATTATTACCCAACAAATTAAAAAAAAATTACTTCTTTTTTAAATTTATTTTTTCAATTTTCTGTAAAATATTCATCACAATTCGTAAGAGAAGGTATATCTAAAAGACTAATCATTTCTAAATTATAATTATTTTCTAACTCTATTCGTGACTTCATATGCCGCAGGGAAGAAATAAGTGGATCGGAAAATGCTGCCAACATGTTGAAGAGGTCCTCATTTTGCCTTACGCTTGATGCTTTGAATGTGTTCTGCAATCTATATTTTTTTATAAAATTTGTTAAGAGACTCCTGTGCTTCTTCAGAAAGCTCTCCAATTGGCAAAGACTGCTACTCAATTATATCTTTGCCATGGGCCAATATTTTATGGACGGTCGGGGTCAACTTCTTCTGTGGATACATTTCTGCTAAAAGAGATGCAGTTTTCGATGCATATTCTCTATATTTTGTAGAAGTGACATTTTCTTTGCAGTTTAAAACATTCAAGATCGTTCCCAATCTTTTCACGATTTGATTGTCAAATCCAGTGATTCTAGTTACTGCCTCATCATTTTCAAAAAATCTCCTAGAAATGTTTCCATCATTTGAGTAACCGTATCCGTGCTTGGGACAGTCTACTTTTAGTCCAACTTGTTTAAAAAAAGCATCCTGTATTTGCTTCTTTCTGATCTTTTCCTTATCCTTTATTGATGTATTTTCATCGAAGTTTTCCTCCTCTTGTGGTAGGGTATACGCCAGTTTTAGCAAGAACTCCATACACCTTATCCTTGCGTGCAATGGTGACATTCCATATTCGTAATTCTCCTCGTTTGTAGAATCGTTTAAATTACCAAAGTTCTTCTGACTCTTTTTGTAAATCGGGCATGACAATGTTGAGGTTGTTCCTGTCAGTTCGTTTACGACTTTTCCGTCAACCATGGTCAGGTGGAACTCGTAATTGCATTCAATATATTTTCCTTCTCCAATTTGCAGCTTTGTAGGCTTAATCTTGCTTATTTGTTCTTCAATGTCCTTCACCGTGGTCCTTATGAGTTCTGCCGATTCCCTTGCAAAATGAAACATTATTGGTCGGCAATAATGCACTGATGACGGACGTGGATTTTTCCAGTGTAGGGAAACATCAGATTTTAGCCGCAAAGGAACAACAGATGCCATAAACATATTTCCGTCCGATATTGTAGCGTCATCGGAAGATATCCTTTGCTTATAAACGCTTTGTCCGGATGATCCATCGCAGCGCCATTTGCTGATCAATGTCAGTTTCTCAGGAAGAATTTTCACCTCATTTTCAGGAAGACTCTCCATCAACCGTTTTGCTGTATGGCCCTTAGATCCTGCAGATTGGCTTTCACAGAGACTTCCGTAAACTCCGTATGCAGTGGTCGTGAATTTATTTTGCCTTGCGTAATATGCTTGTATACTGGTAAAACGTCAGCCCCGTGTCGCATCAAGGATGCCCGTAGTGTCTCATATTTTTCTTTGGAAAGTTGCAAGTCCATAAACAAGGCCAAGGCTTCTTCGGAACCATACTTTTTAATGTGTGCGTTTGTGGGCGTGGGAATGCTTTCCTTAATCTTTTTAGTCGCAGTGGGCTTGCATCAGCAACAGATTTTGTAATCTGCGACCTAACTCTTTCACTATCCTTTGTATATTTAATAGACAGCACGTCCGATAAATGCTTCGTGGTCAATTCATTGGTGGCATCGGCAAGTTTCCTCTTTCTTGTGAAAATTGAACACTCCTCAATACTTTTTTTGGCCTTCCTTTTGCTCCTCTGGTTGATGTGGTGGGTTTATCTACTGCCAATATATCCAGGATGGTGTCTTCATTAAGCCAGTCCTCGTATTTGGAGTTGAAGTTCTGAATGGTTCGATTAGATTTCACCCATTTTGCCTTAATATTTGCATATATCAAATAAAAATTATTTTTTATAATTTCGCTTCTCTCACTATTTCCGTATCAAGTTCTTCTAAAGCAGCTTCCGTGAAAAACTTTGGTAAGGTTGACCTTCTAAACAGTTCAAATAATTTTAAATTGTTCAACGCCATGTTTTCAGTACTTAAATTGTTTAACGCCATGGTTTCAGTACTTGTTGCGCCAACTTTCAGTCGTAGACTAATCCAGGCATTATGCTTATTTTGCAAATATAGGCTTATGCTACCATGCCTAAAAATTTACCTGTTCCCTGCATACATATGGATTTAGTCTGAATTATGCAATTTTGATATTATGCTCGTGTCTAAATAAGATTTGTGCCTACCTGGAGGGACCAATAAGTCAATATTGTTCTTGACCATTTGTACTACAAAGTAATTTTTAAGTGAGGCGCGTACCTGCGAATTTCAATGAGTAGTTTTTTGTGCATCCTGTGTCTGTAACAGAATATTGGGAGTAGACTTTGGCAGAGGCTCACAGGTAGACAACCGACTTAAAATGCAATTTTCAAACTATTAGATCAAACTACTGTCAGTCAAAACATGTAAGGGATGCACGCCATACAATTTCTGCAACCATGTCTTTTTAACCTTTTTTACCTCTAGAAGTCAAACGGGCAGATAAAACCTTTTGAATTATGTAAAGAAATAATCAAAGAACATGTTTTGCAAATATGGCAAATGTAAAAAAATATAGATTTTTTTATTTTCCGTCAAAGTTGAAAAATAGTGAAAAAACGGATAGTTTTTAAATAGTGATTTACCAGGAGAAACACAAAGCAAACAGTTAATTTTTTTTTTATCATTATATATTTAATAAATACATCAATCAATGCAAATAAAAAATAAGGCGATTCGTTACCTATTTTTCGTGATATTACACCTGAAATCGCAACAAATTGACTAAAAATTGTGTGTTTTTTGAAATCCGAAAGTCGGTCAACTTTGAACGGTTATATCTTCTAAACTAAAAATGTGATATTATTAAGAGTAGCATATTTGAAATCGTTGAAAAGTTTCCTATAACATCGGTTTATTCAAAACTTCGTCGGCGCACGTGAAAATTTTGATTTTTGCAACCTCGTTTGCTCTACGGGCTCCACTGTGCGCTGAAGACAATATGCCACACAATGACCTCACTAGCGAAGAGTGGGCACCACAATTCCCTCATCTAAAAACAATAGAAAATTTGTTGAATGTAGTAAAGACGTTGGTTAGAGGAAAGTGTCCAACCCAAAATGTTGAGCTTTGGCTACTTATAGTGGTTTCAATCTGTCAAAACTTGGTTGACTTTATGCCTAGACGATGCCAAACAGTCTTGAGCCCAAGGGGTCCTCAGCAAAGTATTAGACCAAATTATAAACCTATTTAAGTAGCAACTAGTGCAAATCGCTTCTCTTTTTTTTTTAATTCGATCAAATATCAGATTGGTCCTTATTTTTTCACATGAAAAATATATATTTTCTATATAAAATAATAAATACTTCATAACGACTTCTCAGTGTGGGTAAAATCTTAACCGTATTTGTTGCTGTAGATTATAAGCAAGTAACTATTTCTCTTAACATTTTACTTGCTTTTGCATTAAATGTAAGTATGTCTTACGTAATACTGTCGCTATTATTTCTCACATAACTGTAGGTATATACACGCAAAAAACCTAATGTTTATATATCTGAAGTAATTAGCAGAGCAGGTCTTTTCAGAATACGCTTAAATTCAGATATGTAAAAGAAAAGACAGAACTAGGGGACCCGAATTTTTGAAGCTCTTCAATCTCACATTTAGGGGAAAATAAAGGTGGTAGAAAATATGGCGTTTTCACATTTATTTACTTTTCCTTCCAAGTATATATATAGTATATATATAGTCCTCAGAAACCATAAAAATTACATAAGTATTTATATACTTATAGTGCGTTTACATCTAAAGAAAATCTAATAGATTTTAGTTGAAATCTATTTTGAAATCTATACCGTTTACATCCAACTTTTTTGTCATTTTGTGAGATTTTAGCTCTGTTCGTTTACGTGATAATTAGTAATAATTTGTACAAATTATCACATAATTTACTGGATCCTGTTCGTTTACTTCAAAAATCCAGCAAAAGAGAACAAATGAGCGCGTAAAGACAGTTCATTTTTTGAAAATTTGCTAGTTTTAACTGGATATATTTTTGCCAGTAAGAATAAGCAAGCAAGAAAAAACATATATTTGTAAACATATGATTGAGTTTTGTCGTAAATAAAGCAAAAATACTACAATTCTATTCTTGTGCAAAAATTGTAAATAATAATTCTGAGGAAATTAACAATAGAATAAGTAAGTAAATATTCACATAACCAGGTTTCATTAAATTTAATCTTTTAAAACCGGTTCCTGTCAAAAAATAGCTGTATATCTGCCAATTCATACGAGTAATAAATTTTTTTTTCTAAAGCAATAGGTAATGATATTAGTTTTTTTACATGTTAAAATAAATTCTTCTAATTAAGGAATATTTCTTTTTTTAATTTAGAGTTTCCCTTCTTCTTCACTTTCAAATGCGTTTACAATCAGCAGTTTCTCTGAACTTTCAAATTCTTACAAATTGCTGTTTGCTATTTTGGATATTTATGTTTTTGAGCACTAATATTTCTTACTCTCTGAAATTTTGGTTTTTACGGGGAAAGTAAACGAACAGAGCTGTTGTTTCCATAACAATAAATAGCTGATTAAAATAAAACATGTAAACTAGAAATACCAAAATAAACAAAACAATAGGAAACTGGAAATATGGAAAATTCAAAAAGGAACAGGATTTATTATTATATTATGTATCAAGAATGAAACAAGTACAAGTTGAAATAGAAATTTTGCGAAAAAAAAACATTAGAAATTGTTAAATGTATTGTTTGAACAACAAAAAAACAAATGCATTTTCCACAATTATCAAAAGCAGATTGGAATGTTTTTGTTTTTAAGGCCTGTACGCAGCTTGCTAAGGAATCAAAAACTTCATATAAAAAAACGCTTCAGAAATGCTTAAGGAATTTTTCTGTCAAAAAATTTCTGTTGATAGTCCGCAGCTTTTTAAAAAAGTAGTATTGTTTTTACTACTTTTTTTTGACGTAAATTAAGTTAGGCAACCCAGGCTTTGAGCAGGAATATCAAATTTTTCGTTCTTTCTGAAAGGAATTTTGACAGGAGAGGTAAGCATAAACAAAATGTAATATGCTAAAAAAATGAAAGTTATTTTTCAGTTGCAAACATGGAAAAAAACGAACAAAATTCGGCAAAAAAAACAAGAAGCGGATGGGTAATTTTGATGCTGAGCTTAAAGAGCGTTTAGCAGGCCAAATAAAGCAGAACCGAAGAATTGATTTGTTTTCAATTTCAAAATTCTTAATAATTGACAGAAAACAGCTGATTGCTAGCGTTGCACTGAAAGGTACTTTTGTGCTTTTTTTTCTTTAAGAAATATATGAAAATTTTCTGTTAAGATTCCTTAACAAGCTGCGTACAGCTCTTTAAATGTAAATTCTTCAATCACTGCGTTGTAATTTTCTACTACAATATTAAAAAAACACAGTAGTATCATTTGGTAGTGACCAAGTTTGACAAGATTTTGTGAGATTTTGCTAAAATCTAGTAACGAGCTACATTTTGTTTTGTATAGGAAATCTAGTAAAAATGAGCTAGATTGTGCCGGAAATCTCGTATATACTAGATTTTGCTAAGATGTTAACGCACTATTATAGCCCTTTTCGCGTTAAATTTGGCGCTTTTCACCATTTAGCGCTTTTGTTAAAAAAAACGCTAAATTGGCGCTTTTCGTTATTATTTTTTAATTTTTTTAGCCCCTTTTAAATACAGCAGTTTCTGTTAAACAATATTGCTCATTTTTGAGGAATCCAAGTCAAAACTTTTTGGTCAAAGAGAAAATAATTTCTTCTCTTATTCGTCAGTAAGACAAAAAATATATATAATAAGATATATAAGTTGATTAACACAGATTCCATTGAAGCAATTCTGAATATGTGACTTGCATTGCAAACTTATTTTAACGTTGTTAATGAAAAATCATATAAGACGACGCTGTTTATATAACATTCTTAGCTCAATTTTATCAGAAATAAAAATAGTTAACCTGGCATTCGAAGCCCAAAATGCAGACCACAGAGAACATTCTGATGGCTAATATCAGTTATCTAAAAGTTTAACAAATGGAATAACTGCACCTTCACTTAGCAGAAAAGCTATGCGTAAAGGCGCAGTCAAAACTTTTAAAGTTGAAAAAATATATGTTTTATGGTGTTTTCTTTATTGAAAAAAAATGTTACACTTCTTAATGTTACAATTTCATAATGTTTGCATTTTTAATGGTCAAGAGCTGTACGCAGCGTGCTAAGGAATCTTAACAGAAAATTTTCATATATTTCTTAAAGAAAAAAAAAGCACAAAAGTACCTTTCAGTGCAACGCTAGCAATCAGCTGTTTTCTGTCAATTATTAAGAATTGTGAAATTGAAAACAAATCAATTCTGCTTTATTTGGCCTGCTAAATGCTTTTTAAGCTCAGTATCAAAATTACCCATTCGCTTCTTGTTTTTCTTTGCCGAATTTTGTTCGTTTTTTTCCATGTTTGCGACTGAAAAATAACTTTTAATTTTTTTAGCATATTACATTTTGTTTATGCCTACCTCTCCTGTCAAAATTCCGTTCAGAAAGAACGAAAAATTTGATATTCCTGCTCAAAGCCTGGGTTGCCTAACTTAATTTACGTCAAAAAAAAGTAGTAAAAACAATACTACTTTTTTAAAAAGCTGCAGACTATCCACAGAAATTTTTTGACAGAAAAATTCCTTAAGCATTTCTGAAGCGTTTTTTTTATGAAGTTTTTGATTCCTTAGCAAGCTGCATACAGGCCTTCAGAATAGAACATATTATTACAACTTTGCAACACTTTTTTAATGAACAGCTGAGAGCTAAGAACTAAATTGCCAGCTAATTTTACAACATTAAAAAATCTTAACTCAGCGTGCATAACACTTTTTTTAAACTCTGTAGTTTTAAAATGTATAAAAGAATTTGTAAAAAATAATAAATAATTCGAAGAGTACGAACATTGTCCCAACAATTTTAAAGTACGTCAATGGAAAAATAGATATAGAACCGATTTATTTTGGATTGAAGTATATAACTTCTAACACTCAGTCACTGAATTCCAGTTTTATATAATATCTAGTTTATTTGGAGATATATTGACTTTTCCGTACTCATACGAAGCAGTGCTCGGTGCAATGAATTTTTGTATTAACAAAATAATAGAATGTCTTTAAACATTGTAAATTTTTTACAGACATACAAATAGAGCTTTTATACTCCTTCTAATTTAGCGCCTTTTAGCGCTTTTTGGGATACTGTTTTGCGCTTTTTGCTTGGAAAAAGTTGGCATCGCTGGTTCCGACTTTATTAATCGTTATTTTTATTTAATAGTTTTGACTAAACTAAATATTTAAAAATATGTTTACATAGCTAAAATTATTATTTTTAAGTTTTAACAAATATTGCTGGAAAATAAAACTAAGGTTTCTTCTAAATTACATTATAATTATTTTACAAACTTTTACCTAATTGCTTAATTTATGCATAAACTTCTAAAATTATATTTTATACAAAAAATTTGGGTAACATATAATTTTTAACGTGTTCACAATAATAGTTTGTCATGCTATGCCAATTAATGAGATTTACGTTCGCCATAAAATTATTGCAAGTAATGTGAACAAAATGATCTTCAATTATTTTTATTTATTTATTTTTTATTTTTGTTCATAAATCATCAGTTATGAGTGACAGGTCTATGAACTGCTTACAACTTTAGGAGAGTAAAATAATTATTTAATTATTTTTTATAATATATAAAACTTAAGCTTTATTGCAATTTTAATAAAATAAATATATGAGCCCAAAAGTTTATATTAAAAAATATTTTTAAGTAAATTTCAAATCTATATATTAATACGTAAAGGTAAATTTTTAGTTCCCTTTTTAAGCAATATGCGGGCACGGAGGAGTGTGAAAATTCGCATAGATATAGTTCATATGGAGGAGAAGCTGGGAATGATAAAATTTGTGTTTGATCTGTCTTAAAAATATGTTAAATTAAATAAAATAAAATATTTATAATAATTCGTTACGCCCTGTTAATGAGAATTATTTAAATTGTATATGACTCGCCTTGTGTTGAATTGTGAATTGCTTAAATTGATTAGCATACCTTTAGGCTCATTTAGATATGCATAAATTTTTAAATTGAACGAAAAAATAATATTTTCTAGAATTTTCACACGAATTTCGAGTGCTGGCCTATACTAGTATTTGATTAATGAATAATTTTTCATTTTCATAAATATTATTTTTTTTAACGCTTCTTGATGATTAATAATTAAATGAAATATTTTAAATCCACTTTAGAAAATTTTAAATGCTTATAGAACTATTTGAAAAATAACTAAAACTTTGTTTAAAAAAAATTAAACCTACGGTGCATAATAATGCGCTTGCTTCTCCTATTACTTTTTTTATCGAAAAGTAAGACAGAAAGTATCAGCTTTTCCTAACAACATTGCAAGTACAAAACATTGAATGACTGTAGTTGTAGTTCTGGAAATACTTTAAACAGTTGTTATTGCGATTTATGACAACATGTATGATTTTTTATACCGTCGACACCACGATGCAGAGGGTATATATTAGTATGTCATTGCATTTCTAAAGCATCGAAAAATTTATTTTCGACCCCAGAAAGTATATGCATATATTCTTGTTCCTTATAACAACTCGAGTTGATATCGCCATGTCCGTCTTCACGTCTGTCTGTTGCCCGGGTAAAATTAAGATAACTAGCAGATTCCAGCCCTCGAAATTCGAGCGCAAATTCTAGGAAATTTTATTTTTTCATAAAATAAAGACCCTAAAAGTATGCTAATTAATTATAGCCAATTCATAAATCAAGACAAAAAGCAAAGTCATTTTCATTACAAACACATTAACAAATTTAATAAACACACACATAGCATTGTATAATTTTATGTATGTGTTAGTAGCAACTTTAAATGCAATTTACTCAAAATAAAGGAAAAAATTTAAAAATCTGTAAATCAGCAAATCGGCTAAAAGAAAATACCTTTCAAATAATATACGTTTGGTCAAAATCGGGATAAAACGGTAGAACAAAACATCAGTCACAAGAAATCGCCTAGCCTATTAATATTATAGATATGGATTTTCATTATTTCCTCAGGTTGGTATTGAATTTGGAGCTTTTAGGCCCAATAGCTGAGGAATGACGTACGAAAATATAATGATTCTCTGATTAAATTTCATATAAAAAAAGTTATAGTCGGTCTAGACCTATGCGACCCATGCGTTCAGAGAGTTGATTTTAGGCCCAACTAATTGGGTATAACAAATAAGCATGAAACAATTCTGAGAGAAATTTTTATTATTTTTTTGCCTGCAAATTTGAAAAAGGGACTAGGTCGAAAAATGGGTCGATCCTCTCCATATGTGGTAAAGTCACATATTTTTTGCGAAAACATAGACAAACGCAATTTGGGAAAAATATGTCCAATACTTTTATTTTTTGATAGATTTAAGATTAAGATCGGGAATCAATTTCATATGGGGGCTAAGATTGTCTTATAGGGTTTATTTTTGGACTACTTATAAAAAGTTATAATAAACATACACAAACCCAAATTGAACGAGATCTATATGATAATTTGGTTATTGTGGCAATTTAAGTCGACCTCATCGGACATTTTTTGTGCGAAAACTTGGTCCGGACAAACACCGATTTTCAACAATTTCAAAAGTGTTTGTTCTATGGCTGATAGGAGCTTATATACTAAATTTCTTTAAAATATATTCACATTTGCGACCTGTAGTTTGGTTACAAGGTTTATATGGACAGACGGACGGACGGACAACGCTAAATCGATCCAGAAGGTGCTCGCGCGGCGATCGGTATAATAAAAGATGGGTCTAGATGAAATATTTTTGGTAGCTACAAACATCAGCACAAAGTCATTATACCCTAACCACATCCTAGTATCTATAATATTAATAGGTAAGGCGATTTCTTGTGACCGATGATTTATTAAACAGTTTTCTCCCGATTTTGACCAAACGTATCTTATTTGAAAGGTACAGATTTACAGATTTGCAACATCTGGACATTTTTTTTTTTTTGTAGTAGTGCTCATTTAAAGTTGCTACTAACATATACATTGTACATGCTATGTGTGTGTTTAGTAAATTTGTTAATGTGATTGAAAAAACAAATGAGTTTGTTTTCTTCATTCACAATAATATATGTGTTGAATAGTTTTAGACATAAACCAATTTAAAAAGTGTTGAATTGTGAATTGTCTTATAAAATAATTTATTAAATTAATCTGCTAGTAGAGTATAAATAGTTGAAAGAAAATGTCAAAAACTATAAATATTTAAATAACTGTTAAGATTTTATAATTTTTTTTTATATAATCTTCTATTTTTATTGTTTTTATCACTGAAGTTTAAAACTTTCCATTGTTTTGGCATCACTAACAATATTTTTTTTTTGTTTATCTATTTCTTTTTATCTGCATTTTTTGTAACAAATTTGTTATCTTCCGATATAGAACGCACAAACAAATTAGATAATTTTTGGACTTAACGCGTATTTATTTATTATAAAATAAAATTGTCAAATTCAGAATTTTGTTAAATGTTCGTATGTATTGCGACCCACTGTATTTAAACCTTTTTTTAAAACTAACGGACAGTTAAAAATGAGAAAAATCTCAATTCCATTTCGAACAACTCCATAATTTAACAAAATCCGTATGTGCTCCATTATTTGTTTTATCTTAGTTTTAAGTCAGAAAATCTCTCATATTTTTTCTTCGCTTTATAAGTATAACGTGAATTTAAACAAAAATTGACCTTCGATTATAAAAATAAAAAATTTGCATAAAAAGAAAACCATACAACACAAATCAACTACATACTACACCATAAAAACTTGAACTTCAAAAAAGGTGATTATAAAAAAAAAATACTTAAAAAAACATTTAAAAAACATGTATGAAAATTAAATACAAAAAAATAGGTGCGTTAGCATTTCTTCCATCATACAAGTAAAAACATGATGAAAAAATTATAAAAAAAATCACACAAAAAATGCGATTCAACATGCCAATTGTATGTACCGAGAGAGAGAGGCAGAATGAGCTGCTCTACAAACAAATGATCAAGCCAGATTTTTTTTATGAATGTAGAAAATGAAACTACACTTTCCGGCATTTATTCATCGTTGTTTGCGTGACAAACTCTATAGACAAAACTACTGAAACGCCTTTATTTTAGAAAAACAAAAGGTTTATGATGTATTTTTATACCCTCCACATCTCAGTGGCAGAGGGTATATATAGGTTTGTCATTCCGTTTGTAACGCATCGAAAAACTAATTTCCGACCCAATAAAGTATATATATTCTTGATCCTTATCACAGCTCGAGTCGATATAGCGATGTCCGTCTGTCCGTCTGTCCGTCTGTCCGTCTGTCCGTCTGTCCGTCTGTCCGTCTGTCCGTGTGTCTGTTGAAATCACGCTCATTCAAAAAAAAAAGCATTTACTTAGGTCAGGTTACGAAAAAATTATTTGCCATAATTCCCACCAGGTTGGTATTGAAATCGGAGTAAATCGGGAGCCTCTGCGCTGAGAAATGAACAAAAGTTTATAGATACCTCTAAAAAAAACATGAAACCTAGTGTTTTCTTGTAATAGTTTAGTGGTTGAACATACAACAACATAAAAAAAGCCACAAAAAAAATGTGATTCATACATATTAACAATAACAAGAACACAACTACCATGAGCTATGTTAATAGTATTGCCACAAACCGAGGTGGAGGGTATCAAAGATTCGGCACAGCCGAATTTAACACTCTTACTTGTTTTATTTTCAGATAATAGGAAATTTAATTCAAATAATTATTTTTTTTTCTTTTCAAATAATTTGTAAAATCTTTGTTTCAAAATGGATTAAATTATTAAAAAAAATTATTTAATTTTGTGTAATTATGCGATTATATTGTTGTAGAGGAAAATTAATTGATGAATTTTTAAATATATGAAATTTCATAAAAAAAAAACAAATGTAGCTTCGAATTGATCAAATTTATTTTATATTAATTGCTTAAACTTATACAGCCGTATTCATAAAAATTCTAAACAGCATTTCAAATCCATTTTAAGCAAAAATCGATAAAATTGTATTCATGAACGAATTTTAGCTTAAAATACCTATTTTAAACCTTGTGTTAATAAAAGAATTTTAAAATTGGTTCGACCCTATTTTAAACCTATTTTAAAATGACATTTGTGCTTTTTGCTTTTTGCTTTGTGTTTGTTTTCTTTTTGAACAGAAGTTAGTTGATTTTTTAATGAGAAATAGACAATTTATATTTGATTAATAGAATTGGTAAGAATTATTTTTATTGACAAAAATTATGTTTTAATTACATATGTATATTTTGTTTACAATAGAAATTATTGCCCAAATCTCAAATAATCGTCAAAAGAAAATTTACAAAAAAAAAAGGAGCGACCCATTTGCTATTCCGGATAAGGAGCGCTTGCGCTCGAAGTATTTATACAAATTATTAAAATAACTGAATTAAGTCAACTACATTAAAAGGAATATTTTTAATTTGTAATAATAATAGTACAAAGAAAACTAGTGATGTGTAAACAATCAAAACAAATTAAATAAAACTGGTTACTTGAATACTTTTTTTATCTGCAATAAAATCACCACATAAATTACATATCTATGTACCTATCATTTTGTTTTGAATGTTTTTCTTTATTTAATTAATAGACAAGTTTATCATTAATTTTTTTTCTATAAAAACCATATTTTTCTCAAACACAGCAAAAAAAAAATTATAGATACGAATATCGTATGAATTAATAACCATGATCTTGCATCATTACAACTCAAGTGACAAATAAAAAATGTAGTGTTGCCATCATAGAGTTTAATAAAACGTTAAAACGTTTATTACTTAAAATACTGATTATGAATACGAATTTTTAATAAACCTTTTTTAGGCTTAAAATGTGTTTTAACTAATTTGTATTTGAAACCTGATTTAAGGTTTTTTTATGAATATGGCTGATAATCTTGGAAAATATGTAAGCTGTTTCTAATGCCTGGTTTCCATTATGTCATATAAGCTGACAACAAAAAATTGCCTCAACTGACATCTCGTAATTTTCTATTCATTACGTATTCATAACATCTTATTAACGAACAAAAAATCCGGATGTCCAACACAAACAAATTGCCAACATGCTGGCAATTTCATTTCAGATGTCAAATGTTGCCAGGGGTTGTAAATGCCAAGACATTAAAACCCGTTTTCATACAGCTGACAATAATTGACAACAATTGCCATTGAAAATGAGATAATGAAAACCAGGCATAAAAAACAAATATTAATAAAATTGTGGCCAAAATAAAAGAAAGTGATTTATATCAGCTGTGCATGAAATTAAGAACGCGTCATAACTTTTATAAAAAAAAAAATCACTTTTAAATAAGTTTATATTTTGTAGCGAAACCTTTGTTTTTAATAACTGCAAGGTATTGGGTCACAAAATGTTCGCAAACTTTTTTGTTTTATAGAAATCGCCAACTTGCCATTAGTTCTCAATATCGTGGAGATCAAGACAGCCAGGAGGCCCGTCTAGAACAAGCGGAGGTACTTTCTATCAAACTCCAACCTCTTTTTTCAATTATGGTCAGACGGGAAATTCTTTTTAAAGAATCCTGCTTCTCAAAACCGTGGCTTTACTGTATTTACAGTTGGTTTTACAGCATGTTCACCATAAACTGCCACCCGATCCTCATTTACTAATTTCTACGAATTTTTTAACTGCCGGATAAGTGGCTCCTCTTTTCGAAATATTAATTAGACTTCTTTGATTAGGCCGAGTGTTGTAAGGGTTTTAACTTTGGCTGATTAAAAATCAAAATATTTTTCATTGTTCGATTAATTCTTAATTCTTTGAATAATCTATCAAATAAGAATAAAAAGTGAAAATTTCGAAATGTTTTTTATGTAAAAAAATTAAAAAACAAAGAAACTTAAAATAAATTGAAATCAAAATAAATTGAAATAAAATGTTATATTCTTTATTTTTATATATGTAAATAGAAATTTTTTTTAATTAAAAAAATTTCAACCAAATATCTATAATATTAATAGGCTAGGCAATTTTTTGTGACTGATGTTTTGTTCTACCATTTTATCCCGATTTTGACCAAGCGTATATTATTTGAAAGGCATTTCTTTTTAGCCGTTTTGTAGATTTACAGATTTTTTAATTTTTTTCTTTATTTTGAGTAAATTGCATTTAAATTTGCCACTTACACATAAAATTATACAATATGCTATGTGTGGGTTTCTTAAATTTGTTAATGTGTTTGTAATAAAAATGAGTTTAATTTTTTGTGTTGATTTGTGAATTGGCATACCCTTAGGGTCTTTTTTTAATGAAAAAATAAAATTTCCTAGAATTTGCACTCGAATTTCGAGGGCTGGAATCTGCTAGTACAAATAATTAGAGATAATATTTTATATTTATTTTCACTTTTAAATGCAATTCATAAATTAGAAAAAAATTAGTTAGATTTTGTAAAATAATATTCTTTTTTTTAATTCAGTCTACTGAGTTACCATCTTACAGACTATATAAATATAAAACAAGTAAGAGAATTATAGTCGGTCTTGAGCGACAATGCGTTTAGAGTATTAGGTTTAGGTACAACTAATTGGCTAGTGCTATTTTTATTAATATTGTGCCTGCAGGTTTGAAAACGTTCATATCGGAAACTATATTTATATGGGGACTACGTCGAAAAATGGACCCATCCTGACCATATTTGTTAAAGACATTTATTTTTTGCAAAACCATATATAAACCAAATTTGAGAAAAATCTGTACAGTATTTTTGTTTTTAATAGGTTTAAGTGAAGATCGGGAAGCAGCTTTATATGGGGGCTATGACTAAGAATTGTTCTATAGGGTTTATTTTTGTACTACTGATAAATGGATGTAATAAACATACACAAACCCAATTTTGACCGAGATCTACATGCTAATTTGGATATTATGGCAATTTAAGTTGATCGCTTAGGGGTCATTTGAATGGGGACTAGATCTGAACATGCACCGTTTACCACCAATTTCAATAGCGTTCCAATATTATTTGAGAGGAAGCGGAGAAGTAGGAAATTTTGGGAAATTTGAAGCAAAATACTTTCTTCTGTCTCCCAGTGGTAGCTGCAGCAGTCTATTTATTTGGGTGTACTTCCGAAAATCACGTACCTCCGATCGGTCTGCAATTTGGTATACTAACGTATTTTGACCTGCTAATCACGAATATCTTAGTGAAAATTACCGCAATTGCCGTTTTCAGTATAAAAATCGGAAAAAACATTGCCGCAAATTCCTGACCGATTTAAACAATTTTAGCTTTCCCCACGATGCACCACGTGGAGATAAATTCTATAAGCATTCCTTGTCACAATGCTACGGTCGCATTGTGATTGTATTTTCCTTTTCTTTGGCAAACGAACTGACCACAGCCAAATCGTGATTCGTGCAGTGTCATGTACTTTTTATGTAGGCCACAATATCTTGTGGTAGAGATCATTTCAATGTCGCTTAACCATTATAAAGTTTATGAAAGATTATAACTCCGATACATTATGATTTGGCCGGAATTACAGATTACACAATTTATATAAAATTATGAACTCGAAAATAAGTCTTCGCTTAACTTTTAATATTTTCCGCAGTAGTAGCTTCACTCGGAATATTTTCCGCTTTAGTAGCTTCAATCTGTAGATTTTACACTGTAGTAGCTTCGCTCTAAATATTTTCCGCTGCAGTACTTGAACATTGACTATTTTCAGCTATAGAAGTTTAAATCTAAATAAATCGGTCAGGATAGTGAGGCAATGCACGGCGGAAAAAACAAGGTTTTTCCTATTTTTATACTGAAAGCAGCATTTGTGGTAATTTTTACTATGACATTCGTGATTGGCGGATCAAAATACGTTAGTATACCAAATTTCAGAGCGATCGGAGGTATACGCTTTTCGGAAGTTTATCCATTTAATTTTTTTCCAATTCCCAAGGATTATAATATTTATTGATCGAGTTTTTATGGCATTCGAATCTTCTTCCGAACTCACGGTACGATTTTACGCTGTGGCTCATGGTTTCAACTTTTAATTATTTCCGTAATTTGCAGTATTTTGCCCGCCCAACCCTTTGCTTTCCATTTTTATACCAATAGCTCTATGTAGTCAGGGTATAATAGCTTTGTGCTGATGTTTGTAACTACCAAAAAGTTTTGATCTAGATCTTTTATTAAACCGATTAACTCATCACTTTCTCGTCTTGACCGACAATAATTTTTTTAATTAATGAAAGACATTTATTTTCGGGCGGATTTGCTTTACAAAATTTACAAACTAGTTTAAGACGCTCAAATATTGAGTACTAATTGATCAGAAAACAATATGGTTGTATTTTCGAAACACCAACTATATAAACTATAAGTTTAACACTTCCTTTTTTATATAGCGCTTTTACACTTTGCCCATACCTTATTTGAAGAATAGAAAAACTTATATACCTAAGTAACTATTTTTTTTGCAAAAAACTAAGTTTAAAAACAATTTTTTTTTTAAATTTAAACCAAATATATGTTATTTATATTTAAACTTAAACGATATATGTATATAATTAAATATAATTAAGAATTTGGATTACATGTTTAACTTAAGTTTAAGCAAGTTTGGTGATAATTAGTAAATACAATTGTTTAGGTATCAGCAAATCCTGTGAAAAGGTGAACACCAAGCAAAAGAAAATGTTATTTAATATGAACATGTCATACATTAAATTAAAGCTCAAGATCTCTTCTTAAATAATCTAATAAAATAATTTAATTACTTTAAGAAATGGTACTACTATAGCCATATCTGTGATGATTGTTCTCAACATTTTTAAATTATCATAGTAGTAGCAATCTGGTAACATGTTTTTTTCCAAGCGATGCAGTCCAAAATGGCTGACTTGATGTTCTAAGTTGGCAGAGACATCAGTGGTGTGTTTTTTATCAAAGGAATTGCAAAGCCTCAAGTTTAAAGGTAAATAATATTCTTTTTAGAAAAACTAATTAGCATGTCACAACCGTAACAAAAAGTATCCTTTCAGTTAAAATAAAACGGATTCTGTACTCATTACTGTTTTGTAACATGTATAATATATCAAAAGTAATACTGGCCATGTATGCAAACATAGTATTAACAAAAATGCTATTTTGCCCAGTTATATTTAATTAGTGTTACGGTTGTGACACAAAATGTTTTGGTTGTGACATGCCATTTTTGTTGCTGTTATTTACACACTTTAAATATGGGGTAAAATTTAGTTTCCACACAGGTGTAAAAAGAACAATCATACACAATGCAAATCAATCACATGATGTATAAATAAAACTCATACACAATGTAGGAACACACATTTATTATTGAATTGACTGCATTTCTTAATTCAACAATATATATGGGATCGTACAAAGAAGGGTTAAGAAGAAGTGTTAAAGGGCGATGAGTGCAGAATAGCAGACGAACGAAGTGAAATTGAAACAGACGGACACTGAGAGATATAGCATCACAAAATTGACGTTTTTTGTACTCAAGCGAGTACAGTGGAATCGAATGGGTTAAGAAATGTGTAGTCATTCAATATAAATATAAGTCAGTAGATAATAAGGGTACTATAATGACTTGAAAGATGGCAAAATTTGCATTCAGTAGTTAAGAAAAAATGAGGGAAAGTTGCCGCATTATGTTTTACCTTCGAATGATGATTTTGACACTGATGTTGGAATAGAACAGATTAAAGATTATTTGCCTATTCCTAAAGAAGTTTGGGGGAAATTGTATTTCAAAGATAACAAGTTTTTAAGGGACCGCAAAAATGTTTCATAATAACGAGATTTTCGTTTTAATGGAAATTGTTTGTAATAAAACTATTGCCAATTCATTTGTTTTTTCTTCCTTTTAAGTTTCTGGCTTGTGGGTTACATAAACTCTATGATAAATGCTGAATTTCTATTTATTTCTGTACTATGTCACAACCGTAACAACTTTTTAATATCTTTTTTTTAAGGGACCAAGAGAGAAAAATTTTTGAATACAACTCTAAATACTTAAATATATATCTGTTTTGACAATTACATTTTTTTTCATTTCTGTATTTTACTCAAGGGGGCACAAAATGTAAAATGATCATCAAGGGAAAAAATATGTGTCACCAATTGTGTCACAACCGTAACAACAGCAAAATAATTTTTTGCAATAAGTACAATAGTAAATTAAATAAGTGAAGGTTCCATAATTGTACCTTTAGGTGAGTGCTAAACCCCAAAAATTTTTCATAATGTTTTCATAAGACAGGAGAGCTGCAATCACCCGGTAAAGGTTCACTTTGTGTCACAACCGTTACCAGGATTTGCTGGTATATAAAATAGTATTCCAAAAGTTTTCCGATAATGTTAACCCTTGTGTCAGCATTGAAGGGTAAAATTTTAATAAGAAAAAAACTTTTGCGTAAAAGAAAAATATCAGGAAATATAGCCAAAAATGATATATTATCTAAATAAAAAAGTGTTTGTGATGATCAGGGGGGGGGGAATCTATTTCACAATACAATTACAAAAACAGCGTAAGAAGTAAGACAATATGGTGTAAAATATGAGTGTATTGGTGCAAGGATTATGATATAAAATTACCCATTGAGCCAAAAATGAGCTTCGTCGCTGAACACAATTTTTCGGTAAAAAAGTTGATCTTCGGCCAACTTTCCAGGAGCCCATTCACCAAAAATTCTACGTTGCGGTAGGTCGTTCGGCTCCAATTCTTGCACCAGCTGTATTTTGAAAGGCTTCACACCTAAATCCTTACGCAAAATTTTCCACGTTGTTGAGTAACAGAGGCCCAATTGCTGCGAACGGCGACGAATCGATAATTGATGGTCATCATTAACACTGGCCGATACAGCTGCGATATTTTATTCAATTCGCACTCTACGTAAGCGTATTGGTGGTTTAATGTCCAACAATGTAAATTTGGTGCTAAATTTAGTCACAATAGCCCGAATAGCCGCTTCAGTGGTTCGATTCAACTGACCATAAAATGGAAGAAGTGCGCGATGAACTTTCTTAACAGAGCACGCATTTTGATAATAAAATTCAATAACTTGCAAAAGTTGTTCGTTTTTAAGACGATTCATGGTTAAATTATAGACCAAACTGAGAATGTTTGACAATGAAACAAAACACGAAACATGCGTCAGCTGTTTAAACCAGTGTTGCCAAAAAGATAATAGCTAAAAAATCACCCTTTATAACGCTATTACTAATATAAAAATTATTTAAGCTAATTCAATAACCCCAACTATAACAACCAGTTGAAATAATATATAATTTTTATATTAACTGAGCCCCTGTAGTTGTTTGCTATATGTGATACATAGATGACGCTTTCTGTTTGATTTTAATTGATATGTAAATAGATGTTTACACATCTCCCCTGTGATCGGACTCACATAGTTTTTTTGATGTGTAAACATCTATACGCTCAGGGGGGTAAAAATCTATTTCACATACAATCACAAAAACAGCGTAAGAAGTAAGAAGTAAGACAAAAACGGTGTGAAGTATGAGAGTTTTGGTGCAAAGATTATGATATAAAATTATTTCAGCTAATTCAACAACCCCAACTATAATAACAACCAGTTGAAATATGAATAATAAAAAATAATTTTTATATTAGCTGAGCCCCTTCAGTTGATTGTTATAAGTGATACATAGATGACGCTTTCTGTTTGATTTTAATTTATGTGTAAATAAATGCTTACACATCTCCCCTGTGATCGGACTCACATATTATTTTTTTTATAAAATCTCAACAATATTTTATCTTAAATTAATATTGATAAGAAAACAAGCAGGCTTTAATTAAAGCAAAAACCAAAAAAGTAAACTGAAATATTTGGATAAATTTTGTTAATTTAAAATTAACGATTTAAAGTACAATGTGTAATGATTGCATTTAACATTTACACATACATATTTTTATACCCTATACCACTATGTGGTTTGGGTATAATGACTTTGTGCTGCTGTTTGTAACAACCAAAAATATTTGACCTAGACCCATCTTTAATTATACCGATCGAATCAGAATCTCTTTCTGAGTTCTTTTAACAATGTCCGTCCGTCCGTCCGTCCGTCCGTCCGTCCGTCCGTCCGTCCGTCCGTCTGTGTGTCCATGTAAAGCTTGTAATCAAACTGCAGGTCGCAAATATGAATATATTTTGATGAAATTTGGTATATAAGCTTTTATCGGCCATGGGATGAACGCTATTGAAATTGGTGAGAATCGGTCCATGTTCAGACCTAGCCCCCATACAAATTACCCATATGAAATCGACATAAATTGCCATAAGATCCAAATTGTCATATAGATCTTACTCAAATTGGGTTTGTATGCGTTCATTACATCCACTAATGAGTAGTCCAAAAATGATCCCTTTGACCCCATATAGAGCTGCTTCCCGATCTTCACTTAAATCTATTAAAAAACAAAAATATTGCACTGATTCTTCTCAAATTTTGTTTGTACATATTTTTGCAAAATACAAGAGACTTTACCAAACATGATCAGGATCGGTCCATTTTTGGACCTAGTCCCTTTATAGATATAGCATCCGATATGAACTTTTTCATACCTGCAGCCAAAAAAATTAATAAAAATCCCACTCAAATTTGGTTTTTGCTTATTGTCAATGTCCAGTTAGTTGGGCCTAAGAGATAGGGTTTCTAAACGCATGGTATAGGGTATCGTATAGTCGGTCTAGACCGACTATAATTTTCTTACTTGTCTTCTTTAAATTATTAGAAAAAATTAATTAAAATGTTTTCAAATAATGACCACACATAAATTTGGCAAACAAAAATATTTAATAGAAACTTGTGACCATTTTTTAATTATACATATGTGAAGATGACTAACGAAGTTAATTGAAATAGTGGTGTTAAACATAAAATTAATAAAGAAAAATCATAAAAATCTACATTACCAGTTAATTTTTTTTTTTATTAAATTGAACCTCAAAAATCAAAAAAGACTCTATTCATTTTAATACAGAATCTGAATTTTGATGTTTTTTAATGTTTTTACAAAAAAAATTTAAGTTTTATATGAATGACAAACGTTTGTTTAAGTATTCGAAAAAAAATTGTTCTTAACATTTGACACCATTAAAAAAGAAAGAAATTAAATTAATTTTTAAGTAAATATTTAACAACAATTTTATGCTAAAAAGTATTCTATTTTGTTGAGAAAATAGGTTCTTTAGAACATAAAATACAACTTAAATAGTTTCAATACACTTAAAACTTAAATATACATTTTAACATACATATTTTATGAATATTCAATGTTGTTGGAATTTTTTTTTTTATACACTTTCTTATTAATTAAATAAATTAACACCTAAATACAAAGTATAAATTGAAAGATTTTGTTGATGATGGCTTTGTAATACTTTAAACAAGTTTACAATGCTTTTTTTAAGTTCTTTTGGGCATATAAAGTTGGATAAGCAAGTCGCTAATTTTATTTATGTTAAAAATTTCTCCAAAATGTTAAGAAACCGATTAAATAGGATTAAGTGAGTGGTAGAGTACTCAGCTATGGTTGGCAACACTGAAGATATGCTAAGTATGTCCCATATGAGTCACATATTTTGATTTGTTTATTGTTTAAACAATTGTTCAAATATTTGTGTAGCTAACAGTTACCCGTAATTTGACGTCCATTGATTGAAGTTGTTTTACCATGGAACATATTTGCAAGAATTTCGTTGCTCAAGTTTGAAAAATACAATAATTGACTTTAAAGTCATAAGTAGTTGATTGCAAATAAAGGATTTTACTTTGTAGAATTCACCGAAATGAAATTTTAAGCTTAAAATACATTATAATAATAATGTATTTCAAAACTCAAAATTGGGGTTTTCCTTACGTACATATATTGATTCTATAAAACGTTCTCACCATTAGGATTATATGTTTTCAAACGTCAGAAACTTTAGGATTTTAATTTTCTTTCACATTTTTCTGAACAAATCGCACCCTAAAGTGAGTCAACTCAAAATTTACATATTTTCAGTAGAGGCAAAAAACGGTTTTTTTTTTTTAATATTTACTATAAAATTTTAATAGTTGTTTCATTGTAAAGAATTGCGAAAAATAAGTATATAACAGTAGTTGTTTTTGCGATTTTTTTCAGTGATCAGCAAAAATAACAATTCTTTTGGCTGGAACTCGAAATATGTCTTTTTAGTGGATTCTAAAGAAGCTACTCTTATAACACAAATAGGGTTACAACTGTATTTTTTTTTTTTTTTTTTGCGAAAGACTAGAAAAATCGGTGTAAGATTTTTACAGTGGATAGATATGACCACTGTGTATCGTTTTCTTGCAAAAAGTGAAAATTGAAAAATTTTGAGTTGACTCACTTTAGAGGTACAGGTGCGAAATGTGTACTTTTTAATTTTTATTTTATAACACTTTGTATAAAATTTTTATAAAATTTTGTTGGCTGGACATAAACAATAAAAATCTGTCTGTAATACGTTACTGATAAATGCAATTTTAGATAAAATTTTCTACTTAGAGACACTGTACGGTATTGTTACTATGTATAAATGTGTATAAATATGTCTAAATTTTTAATAATTTTCTGTAAACTGTTTAGGACAGTAACTAATCTTTGATCCTATTATATTGTCAAGTAGAACTAAAGGTGTTTTGATGTGAAAACATCTATACGCGCAGGGGGGTAAATTTCTAATTCACAATACAATCACAACAAGTAAGAAAATTATAGTCGGTCAAGACCGACTATACGATACCCTATACCATGCGTTTAGAGACCCTATCTCTCAGGCCCAACTAACTGGATATAGAAAATAAGCATAAATCAAATTTGAGTGGGATTTTTATTAATTTTTTTGGCTGCAGATATGAAAAAGTTCATATCGGATGATAAATCTATATGGGGACTAGGCCCAAAAATGGACCGATCCTGACCATGTTTGGTAAAGTCTCTTGTATTATGCAAAAATATATACAAAAAAAATTTGAGAAGAATCAGTGCAATATTTTTGTTTTTTGATAGATTTAGGTGAAGATCGGGAAGCAGCTCTATATGGGGCCTATGACTAAGAGTTGTCCCATAAGGATCATTTTTGGACTACTGATTAATGCATGTAATAAACACATACAAACCCTATTTGACTAAGATTTATATGATAATTTGGATCTTATGGCAATTTATGTCGATTTCATATGGGTAATTTGTATGGGGGCTAGGTCTGAACATGGACTGATTCTCACCAATTTCAATAGCGTTCATCCTATGGCCGATAAAAGCTTATATACCAAATTTCATCAAAATGTATTCATATTTGCGACCTGCAGTTTGATTACAAGGTTTACATGGACACACAGACGGACGGACGGACGGACGGACGGACATCGTTAAATCGAATCAGATAGTGATTCTGATTCGATCGGTATAATAAAAGATGGGTCTAGGTCAAATATTTTTGGTAGTTACAAACAGCAGCACAAAGTCATTATACCCAAACCACATAGTGGTATAGGGTATAAAAACAGCGTAATATGTGAGCGTAAGATCTTACGCGTAACATGTAAGACAAATCGGTGTGACATGATTGTTTGGTGAAAAAATTATGATATGTAATAACCTTTTTGTCGCTGTTTTCTGCATTTTATTTATAACCAGATGTTTACACATCTCCCCTGTGCCTATACCACTATGTGGTTTGGGTATAATGACTTTGTGCTGCTGTTTGTAACAACCAAAAATATTTGACCTGCACCCATCTTTAATTATACCGATCGAATCAGAATCACTATCTGATTCGATTTAACGAATCACTATCTGATTCGATTTAACGATGTCCGTCCGTCCGTCCGTCCGTCTGTGTGTCCATGTAAAGCTTGTAATCAAACTGCAGGTCGCAAATATGAATATATTTTGATGAAATTTGGTATTTAATCTTTTATCGGCCATGGGATGAACGCTATTGAAATTGGTGAGAATCGGTCCATGTTCAGACATAGCTCCCATACAAATGACCCCTATGAAATCAACATATATTGCCATAAGATCCAAATTATCATACAAATCTTAGTCAAATTGGGTTTGTATGTCTATATTACATCCATTAATCAGTAGTCCAAAAATGATCCCTATTGGACAACTCTTAGTCATAGGCCCCATATAGAGCTGCTTCCCAATCTACACTTAAATATATCAAAAAAAAAAATTTTGCACTGATTCTTCTCAAATTTTGTTTGTATATATTTTTGCAAAATACAAGATACTTTACCAAACATGGTCAGGATCGGTCCATTTTTGGGCCTAGTCCCCATATAGATATAGCATCCGATATGAACTTTTTCATATATGCAGCCGAAAAAATTAATAAAAATCCCACTCAAATTTGGTTTATGCTTATTTTCTATATCCAGTTAGTTGGGCCTGAGAGATAGCGTCTCTAAACGCATGGACGCATGGTATAGGGTATCGTATAGTCGGTCTAGACCGACTATAATTTTCTTACTTGTTTTTTTATACCCTATACCACTATGTGGCTAAGGTATAATGAGTTTGTAATGAGTTTGTAACTACCCAAAATATTTGACCTATACCCATCTTTTATTAAACCGATCGACTCAGACAGTGATTCTGAGCGATGTCCGTCCGTCCGTATGTATTTCCATGAAAACCTTGTAATCAAACTACAGGCCGCAAATATGAATATATGTCGATGAAATTTGGTACATAAGCTAAGATCGCCCATGGCATGAACGCTATTGAAATTGGAGGAAATCGGTGCATGTTCAGACTTGTCCACTTACAAATGACACCTATCCTATGAGATCGACTTAAATTGCCATAATATCCAAATTATCATATAGATCTCATTCAAATTACATCCAATCAATAAACCCTATAGCCCCATATAAAGCTGCTTCTTTACTTAAATCTGTCAAAAACAAAAATATTGCACAGATTTTTCTCAAATTTGGTTTGTATATGGTTTTCCAAAAAAATAAGCGACTTTACCAAATATGGTCAGAAACGGTCCATTTTTCGACCTAGTCACTTTATAAATATAATATCCGATATGAACTTTATCAAATCTGCAGACAAAAAAAAATAATAAAATGCCACTAAGATTTGGCTTAGCTTATTTTCTATATCCAATTATGAACTTGTAGCATGCATCACGATCCATTTTAATGGATTTCAATATATATTGAACGTGTAACAGTACCCTAAGGGTTTAAAAAAAATCTTTACGTATATATTATATATCTTCAATTATTTTTTTCCCTTTCTGGTTTATCACTATTCATTAAAACATTTTAAATAGCGGTAGTGAATGATATTTACTTTACACACAACGGATTGCGGTAGGTTACTTGCGTTCATTTGTGATGCAAGCTCATTATCAACCTGTTTGAGGCCAATACGTTTAAATTAGGAGTAAAATCAAAAATGCTATATACTTTTCCGTTTTATGCATTAGACGGTTGTTAATTCGGCATAAAAAAATCTATTTATAGATATTTTTAATTTGGCTGTTAAAAGCTGTGGAATTTTTTTTTTTTTTTTATTTAAAAAACTATCATCATTTCAATTAAAATAATTTATACATACATATATTTAATATCTACAGTTTTTGAGATTTTACTAAAAGTATTGCAACAAATAATTTACTTTTTTTAATAAGTGAAAAAACATTTGGAAATATTTACGTGTAAATGCTGTGGAATTTAAAATTAAATAGATTTTAACAAAATAAACACAAAAAATAATAATAAGAAAGTTAAATTGCGTCTATATAAATTCTTCTCACAGATGCTATTCACAAATAAAAAGCCAAAACACGTTTTTAATTTCACTTTTGTTTTATTTAATTATGATGGGTGTTAAAAATGCAAGTGTAAGCCTAACATTTTATTTTGTTTTACCAAAATAAAACCTGATTTTCTATTAACAACGATATATAGGTACACGTACATTCATACACAAATGCATTATATAATTATTAAGATTTAAACGTTAAAAATCGATTTATTTAATTATTACCCTTTAAACGATCTACACCAATTAAAGCGCTTAAAAGTAAATGTCAATAAATTATTTTTTAAAAATTTAAAATTTTTTTCATTTATCAAATTTCATGTAATGCAAAAGATAGTATTTGAGTTGCCACCAAACTTGTACATTGAACTTTTTTGCTGTTGAAAATAGAGAGTGCATGTTTGGTGTCTTGAATTTTTGTGTAATTTTTTCACTGGTGCAAAGTGGTATAACAAGTTTGCTTTTGAATTATTTTAACTAATAGCCGAACTTGCGACATACAAAAATAATATTTGAAAAACTAAACAAAATCAATAACAAAACAATTTTTTCAAACAAGTTTTTGGGAAAAGACAACAAATAAATACACAAAAACGCGTTTTTAAGAAATTTTTAAATTGAAATTGCAAGATTTAGTTACATTTGAAGCAATTGTTTATTTTTGTTATAGTCAATTATATTTGCATGCTAAAATTTCACATGTTTGTTAAAAACATTTTTCATGTAATATTTTGCCTTCTAAATATCTAAAAAAAAAAATAATTGTAAAATATGGCCGTCATAAATCCTTACTTCAGCGCAATCCGAGTTTTGATTCCAGGTACCTTCTTTGTCCCACTATTTCTCTAACTTCCTAATGTCAATTTAAGTTCCTTCAGGATATAATGAGTTGTGAATTAAACAAATACCTTTACTTAATTTATATTATACCGATCGACTCAGATGGAGATTTAGATCTCCGTCCGTCCGTCCGTCCGCCTGTGTCTCCATGTAAACCTTGTAATCTGCCTACTGGTCACAAATAAAATGTATTTCGTTGAAATTTTGCCTTAAGACGTTCGCTATTAAAATTGAAAAATGGTGAAAATTGGGACTTATTCAGACCTAGTGCCCATATAAATATCAATGGATACGTCTAAATTTTACCCTAAAGTCTAGATTATTATACATATATATTCACACAAAAAAGATTCCTTGTGGTTACCAAATTTATTGCCAACCGAATATGGATGAAGTTAATAACCGAATTTTGAGTTGATTGCAAGTACAATTCTATTGTCTTAACAGTACATATTTTAACACAGTATAAAATGGTTAGTTGCTATAAAATGTATGCTACAGTTCAATTGTTACACTCTAGAATAATTCGGTTAGCGATTTTTTTCTGTGTGCACCCATAAATCAGCAATCCAAAAAAAATCCTCTAAGACTTTGTTTTTTATTTATAGTCAACATATAAAGCAGCTTCCCAAGCTTCACTTACATCTAACAAAATCTAAAGGGAAAAAAAAAATTGTGAAACATAAGTGACTTCTAGAAATATGGTCGCGATCGGTCCCACAAAAATAACATCACATATTAACTTCTTCAAAACAATGCTACTCAAGTGTGGTTTACGCTATTTACCTATGTATTCCATTAACGACCTCAATATAGTTTGAAATAAGACTACATTGGCCAATTATAAATTTTTATTTATTTTTAACTGCTGTGCAATTAGCAAATATTTGTGCAAAAAATTCATTTGAAAAAATGCATATTAGTAACAATTGTTTTTTATACCCTTCACACCACTGTACAGAGGGTATATATTCCTTGCCTTATATTCATTGCCTTTGTAACGCATCAAAAAATGAATTTGCGAGCCATATATATTCCTGATTCTTGTAACAACTCGAGTCGATAAAACAACGTCCGTCTGTCCGTCCGTCCGTCTATCTGTTGAAATCACGCTAATTCACAAAATAAAACATTTGCCTTAGTAAACTTAAAACAATATTATTTGCCGTTATTTCGAGCAGGTTCGTGTTAAAAATGGGATAAATCAAGCATCATTGTGCCAAGATATAGCCTAAAATTTGAAGACACCTCTAAAAAAAATGCTAAAAATTGAGTGAGTTTGTTTTAATAATTTAGTGTTAAGTTTATCAAATTGTTTTTATATTTCAAATATTTTGTTTACATTTATATCATTTATACCAAAATAGTGCAATTAATTTAAACGTAAAACCCAGGTGGAGGGTATCAAAGATTCGGCATAATCGAAATTATTTCGGCATAATCGAAATTATATTAATATCACTTTGTAGCTTGTAAAAAATAATATATTTCAAATTAACATCAGATTCACAAGGAAAATATATTCACAAGATACTAAACGAAATTATTGAAATATAGCCTGATATATAAAAATAGCCTAAATATATTGAATTAATTCTTTAATGCTGTCTTGTAGCAGATATTAATATACAAATTATGAACATCGTACAAGAAATGTAATTTTGGTAGATTTTTTCAATTACCAGTCTTTTAACTGGTTTCGGTAATGTTGTAAACATGATGGGAGGGAGGGTTTAAAATTAATTCCTTAAAAAATTTTAAATCAATACCAATGTGAAATTATTTAATATAAGCACATTTATAAAACAAAACATTGCCAAACTCTTCAGCTTTGAGTTAAATTTCAATAAATTGAATTTTTCTATACAAATTTTTAACATTTTGTTTTATCAAAACAACCCAGAAGTGATTCAAGTTTACACTCCACCCTTGTGCCTTTGTAAATATTTCTGAGGGGATTTTTTCAATAAAGCAAAATTAACATATAAATTTACTGAATTAATTCATGCGATTTTATTTTGTGATCTGTATAACTGATTATCACATTTTTGGGGAACAACCACTGAAATGGACTTTCTTAAGCAGAAACATTCCTACAAAATCGTCAAACTTTAGTCTTTAAAATGTTTATTTTTTTTTATTATAATAAGAAACATTGTTGAACTTTTAATTTTTGGCCTATAAAATATATAAATTAGATTCAATTCAACACATGGATTTTTCAAATTAATTAAAATATTTCAAAATTTGTAATCGGTTTATTTTATCAATTTTCATTTAACAACTTTTTTATAAAATTTCTACATGTTATACAAAATAGTTTTATGTATAAAGTTTGTACTTTAACTTTTTGGATTAATTCTATTTATGTAAAAATTTAAATACAAAATTAAATATATCCAGGAATTTAAATAAAAGATTAGGTTTTCGAAATAGAATAAATAAATAAATCTTTTAAAGATTTTTTTGGTACAGTTTTTACTTTAAAAATAATTTTAATAACGTTAGATTAATTATCACAAACAATTTTAATTACGAATTTTTTGATAATCACTGTATTTAACATTTTTCAAACAAGAAATTAATTTATTTTTTTATAAGAATAAAAATAATTAATATTGACACAGCCTAAATAAAATCCATAAAATTATAAAAAAAAAAATTAAGACATTTTCATAAATTAATTTTAATAACACCAAAGCTATACAAAATTATATTACAATTTTAATAAAAATGATTTTTAAAGAACTAATGACCTCAAAAACGAGCTAAATATAAATTCAACGTATAAGGAATTCAACAAAAACTTGTTTAAAATTCTGTTATAAATTGATTTTGTAAAACAGGTAAGTTGTCATTATTTTACAAAAAAGAAATCACTATAATTAAATAAATTAACGACAAAACAATAAAAATTTTAGCAAAAAACAAAATAAACGTTCATCAATTAAAACTTACTTGATTACTGTCTGCATAATGGAATAAGAATTTTCAAATTCCTACTCGATGTCGGTTTAATTAACACTTTTAAAACGATTTGCTAACAAAACACTATAATTTATAAAAAAAAAAAAAATAATAACACAAAATATATTAATTATTACATACATATATAAAATAAATAATTTTAAGATTTTCTTTTTAGTTAGATTTGTTTTTATTTTATTATATAAATTTTGTTTTAATATATTTTTTAATATGCCACCTTTTTCTGATTCAAGATACCAACACGTTTTTTCTTAATAGACACCGTTAGTTTTAACTCCCGCACGCAATGGTTTGTTTTTATAACGGTTTAACGTCTTTATTTTGTTTATTCACCATGCGCTCTACAACACTGACAACGATCAACTGAAGTTTAAATATTAATGAAACAACGGTTTTATATGCAAAATCCAACAACTAACTAACAACAACAAAAGCAACCAGCAGCAACAGTACAAGTACTAATAGTAGCAGCAGCAACAGCAGCAGCAGAATAAGCGAAAACAACACAAAGCGGCTCAACCAGTGTTGCCACTCATGTCCCAGTACAGATATTGAGTGTAAGTTTTAGTTGTATATGTAAGGTCCATGTATAATTACATCCACGCAGTAATTAATGAAAAAATATGCTTATCCTAGTATGCTAGAAATCTGTCAAACTAAAAAATCTAATATTTTTTTTAACATTTGTTTTTATGACAAATTCATCGAATTTAATTTTCTCAAAATGAAATACATATATAAAAATTACTACAAAACGAACTATAATCATATATAATCATTCATAATAATGTAATATTTACCCATTTTAAAACACTGATTCTCATAATAATTTTCTAGGTCAAAAAGGTTGATTTTTTTATACATAATTAGTTTCTTCAAAATCTCTAGATCTAATTTATAATATGAACTACAGGAAAAAATATTGATGACTTGTCTGTTTTTATTGAAATCAAAAAAAAAAATAATCTGCAATTTGGAAATTTATTTATAATATTGACTGCATCCACATGTAATCGTGAATTTTTGTTGGGGGTAACACTGATTTATACACAACTCACATAACCAATATTGTAGCCAACATAACACAAAAAAGCGCAAATTATATGAATACGAAGATGAAGAGGCAAATCCACTACAAATGAGAATATATATTTCGCTAATAATTAATGCCAACATCATTAACAACAACAAACGGAAAAGTTGGAGCCATCCCAAAAAGAAAATCTCAACAACAAAGAAAATATAAAGATAAATATAATCTCACTACACTCAGAGAAAGAGAAATTAGTGGTAACGCGAGTTTGGTGTTTTAATTTAAGTGTTTTTAATAAGCAATCTGAAATGGCCACACTTTTAAAGGAAGGAAAATAAAAAGAAAAACGGTTTTCTTTACACTGAAAAAAAAAAAAAAAATTTAACAAAACTTAAAATCAAATTAATTCTTTCAGTTAAACTAAAAATATTCAGTTTTTTTTTTTTTTTATATATTTAAGAAAATAATATTTGAAACAACTGCACGTGATTTTATTTCTTTTGTATCTGATTCATTAAAAAAAATCAATTACAGGCACAATTTTTTTCTTCAAAGTATTGCCAAATATTTTTATCAAAGCAATGTTTTGTTTTTTTCAAGTCATTGACTGACGTTTTATAACATATCGTATTGTTTATGTCTCAATTGTTATTCTAAACAGGCATCTTGATGTTTTTCTTTACTTTTAAAATTCTGCAGTGATTTATTATGCAATAATAACAATATATGGTTTTCTTACATGTAATGAACGAGGAAAATAATAACTAATTTTTAATGCAGTTTTTATTTCCTACCATGGTTATTAAGCAACTTGTAAATTTTCTAGTGAAACATAACTCATTCGAAGTATTTTTGTTTATATAAAATTTTAATAGTTAATTGTTCAAATTTTATTGAAACATAATTATTAGAAGTATTTTTGTTTATTTTCAATTTCAATTCTTTATTTGTGTAACATTTATCAGTTGTTAATTTAACAATTTTTTTTCTTAAAGAGTTTAGGATACATATTCCTTTTCTGCTTAAATATATTTAACAATAATATATGTATAATTATTGAATTTACATAATATTACAAAGTAAAGTGAAAATTCTCAAAAAACCTTATTGATTTTTTTTTTTTGGTTTTATTTTTAAGATAAAAAGTTTAAGGGTTAAGGATAAAATTATGATGAGATAAGCTCATTAATGTGAATAAATTCCGAATTAACACATTTGAAATTGAAGTTTATTGTAAGCCGTTCAATCTTGTTTGCCACGAGATCAACGTTGGCTAGTATTTTTGTTTATAAAAAATGTTAATCATTTATTGTTAGAATTCTAATTACTCAACCAATTAAAACTAAAACAAAAAAGTTTTTTAAATGCAAAATTTTTTTCTAAAAAAAACAAAATTAATTGTATTTAATGCATATGTATTTATTTATGTTACATATTAAAAAAATATAGTTTAAAATATAATGGCATATTTTTGGAGAACGCCTGTCATCCAAGTGAATAATTTAGGACTATAACTTTGATACATAAAAAATATATATATATAAAACTGTTTAAATTAGAATTAAAAAACAAAATACATTGACAAAGAAACCCATATTTTTATTAAAGACATATAAATTATACTTGAGCTTTGGGAATTCCTTTTAGCATTAGTTGTTTTAAATAACTGTAACATTTATAAATATTCCATACAATTGAAAATTTCAATAATTATTCATTGCAAAGTTTTCAAAATCATGGACATTATATTGACTTTATATGTATACCCATAAAAATTACCTTTTCAAAATGTGAAGAACCTCCAAATCGACCAATTTGTTGTTCAATAATTTTTCATGAATTTAAGTTTCTGTGTTTTAGCGTTCTCTAATTAGGGTTTTAAGGTCATGTACTTTTCAATTTTAAATAAACATTTATTAAATTTCCATCATCCAACGTTTCGCTGGTATTTTTCCAGCCTCTTCAGGGATTTAATTTTTTTTTAATCTGGCAACCATACACATAAACAAAAAGAAAATAACATAAGAGAAAACTAATATTTAAAAGAACAGAAAAATAAAATACACAACATTATAAAATTCTTAACTTACAAATAATTGTTTGTCAAATTTTGCACTTAATTTTCAAAAATAATAATTGTATTACACAGTACATACATATAATACGACATAAAACACATATTTAATTTAAAAAATAATTGAAAATAAAATTTAAAATATCACAGTAAAAATATTCCTTACTAAGTACTAAGTAATTGCAAGTGTGTAAATTGCGTTGGTGTTGTCTTTTTTTTTAACCTAAAAAAGTTTTTTCGTATTCAATTCTGGCCACCTAATGAATTATGCTATATTACCTAAGTTTTCTTTTTAACTTATCTAAAAATATATTATTTAACTTGTGGAAAATATGATTTCAATACATAATTTATAGTTTAATAAAAATTTGTTATTGAATGACACAAAAATGTAAGAAAGGATCAAAAGTATTTGTGTTTACATCAACAAAAACTATGTGTAAAAAGTAATTTCGAATTTTGGTTAGGTTAACTACGTTCTTTTACATTAACTTCTTCTTACTCCCAAAATGCCAAATAACCTAAACTTTTATTTTCAGGAATGATTTGTTTAACAGACAATCATTTTTTTTTTGTGATATTCATTTTAATGGCGTTGGCATTAAGGCCAACATAATGCCAGGTTACACGAAATTTTTATTTGATAAAATCAAAATTAAAACCAAATTGATAATACAATATTAACTTTGAAGGATTTATTTCTTAACGGAAATCAAAAAAGAACAAGAATCCGTAGTTAATTTATATTTTCGCTCATTAACATACGTTTACAGATCTAATATCATGAAATAAAGGATAAACAGGTACAGGTAATCCCGATTTCCATATTTAATTGGGTTTAACAACCGGAGCTTGAGCCCATTTATGCGTATACTTTATAGCGTTCGTATTTGTGGGCGAAGAAGCATCTTTAAGTCCCCGTTCACATTGTGAAACTTTTCTTTCTGGAAGTCTGGTTTTATAGGTGGTATGGGTTACATGCTTTCATGTACTCGGAAATATTCTTGTGTTTTTTAATTCTTAATTGTCAAAGTGAAATTATTTTACGTTTTCTTTAATTTTTATTTGCATTCGTGATTGTGACAGCAAAAATTTGTGTTAAAAAAGATTATAAATTGGAATAATTTACAGGTAATTTGAATTATATAAAACTTAAAAATAAAAAATTAAAAAGAAAAACCAAAATCAAGCAACAAAAATCAATTTAAGTTAAAAAATAAATAAAAAGTTTTTCTTTTGGATATGTCAAACAAGAAAAATAATGTTGAAATAAACATGAAAAAATCTTGAATTTCACTACAAAAAGTTTAAAAGAGAATTAAAAACAATTTCAGAAAGAAAAAGTTCATAGTGGAACCGAATTGAAATTGAATATCTAAAAATGATTGTGTTATAAATTTGTTTACAAAGTCTAACGGCTCTGCTGTTAAAAAACAATTTTTGAGTCATCCTATTGAGTGACATATTTATCGTTTACGAAACGCCCTGTGTTTTAAGAAAGTGGCACTAAATAAATTGCAGCCAACTTCGCTCTAAGCATTATAAAAATAATTTTTTGCACACACATTTTTTCACGAGAGGAAAAACAGTTTTCCAGAAAATAAAACTAGTTTAAGCAATAAAATCATATTAAAAATGTGCTATACTTGTTCTTTTATTGGTTCGACATAAATAGAAAATAATTTAAAGGAGAAAATTGATACAAAGATAAAAACTCAGTTTTGCAGTAGACGTATAAAAGGTCTAGAAAAGAGACAAAACACGCGTCAATTTCTTTGATAAAACAAAAGGAATTTTAATATAATATAAATATATATATTGAAATGTAAGTTTTTTTTTAGTGTTTTTTTTATATGGCTTATATAATAAAATTTCTTTTTGTTTTAGCAGCATGGATGTCTCACAACCCCCACCGCAATTAACGGCTCCCTCGCATCTGGCCACCAACACTACCATACCACCACCCATGCCCGGCTCTCATGGTAATTATTTTCGTCCACATTACCATCATGGCCATCATGGTGGTGGCGGCAATAAATCATATTTTAAACCGTTCAATGCCGGTGGCTACCAAAGGCCGTTTCAAATGACCCAAGACGATTTTGATGGCAAGCGTTTGCGTAAAAGCGTTATGCGTAAGACAGTAGATTATAATGCTTCCATTGTTAAAAAGCTAGAAGTGAGTTAAGATTTTTTTATAACTACTTAAACTTTGAACAGATTAATAATTGAAATTTTGCTTTATAGGCCCGCCTATGGCAAAGAGACTCCCGAGATCGTTTTGCTTTACAGCCGGAGAGCATATATGTGCCCGAGCTGATGCCGCCTAGTAGTTATTTAGATAATCCTTCTAATGCTGTCACCACCAGATTTGTTAAAACTGCCACGAATAAAATGAGATGTCCCATTTTCACCTTAGCCTGGACGCCAGAGGGAAGGAGATTGGTCACTGGCGCCAGTTCGGGAGAATTTACATTGTGGAATGGCTTAACATTTAATTTTGAAACTATATTACAAGTAGGTTACACTAGCATTTAACTGCACTTTAGCTAATTCAAAATAGTAAAAATAGGTTTTCATACACTTTTATTTTACAATATCGGTAGTAATTTTATTTGGACTAGATTATTTATTTTTCAAGAACATGCTATGTAAATAATCTTTTTTGAGAACTTTATCGATAAAATATTACTTCCTTTAGAAGGCTGTATGAATATTAAAAGTATTTTTAATCTTGACCAAGGATGTCTACAAAAAGAACTAAGCCGAGAAACCACCATTTATAATTTATTTTATTATTTTAGAACACAATAGAAAGGTACCATTTTTTGTTACTGAAAAATATCTAACATTCTGTTTATAATACAAGAAAAAGTTTTAGTACTAATTTCCATAGTTTTGTTACTAAAGTGTAGTTGAATTTTTTTTTTTTTTTTTTTTTCTGAAAAATATTTAACTAGAAAAGTACTTTTTTTGTTTATGATACCAAAGTGTAGTTGAGCCCATAATATTATAGTAAAATCCGTCAATAACACATTACTTTTTATCTTATTTTTCAATTATCTTTCAGGCCCACGATACTTCCGTTCGTACTATGGTTTGGTCACACAACGACAGCTGGATGGTTACAGGCGATCATGGTGGCTACGTCAAATACTGGCAATCGAATATGAACAATGTGAAAATGTTTCAAGCCCACAAGGAAGCAATTAGGGGAATAAGGTATAGCTTCTCAATTGTTTTATCTTATATAATTTTAAAAATTCTACTTAGTTGTTTAATAGAAACATTTGAAATAAAAAAAAAAAAAAATAAAGTTCTATAGGGCCTATGCAGATAGTTTTATAATAAAATTTTCCCTTTACTGTTAGTAGAGCTTCTTTTTTGAGTTGTTTCTCCAAATAAAGTTTCAATATCAACAAAGAAACAATTCAAAAGTCTCTGCTACCAGACCAGCTAATAGTTGTTATCATAAAGATTATCCTAAATGTACAAAGAAACTGTGATATTTATACATTTTTTTAAACAATAAAAAGCCAAAGACTATCGTTTTTATACTGAAACAAAAAAAAAAACATAAATAAAATTTAAATATTTTCGCCAAACTAAAACTAAACGTTTTTAATTTGAAAGCACAAATTTTAAGGAAACCTCTTTAAGATATTAACTAATTTATTTATAATATTCTTTCATTATTTTGTAATAAACTTATAAAAGGTGTTGTTGTTGCTGTTCTTGTTGCATTTTGCCTTTTATACATATTTATGCTGTATTGTTTTTGAAAAAATATTTCAAATAAATTAGTTCAAAATTTCTTCATCATCCTGAGCATCTTATCCGTCTATCTACTACGTTGGAGACCCCCCCGTCTTTTCGTTGAAATTTGTTTTTTTTATTTATTTTTTTTTTATAGTTTTCTCTACATTTTTTTTTTCTTTTTGTGTATTTATAATAAATAAAGATAATTTTTTAAATACAACAAAAAGATTCGTATTTTTTTAATGCTCCAGACAAATTTAATAAAGAACATTTTTTTTACTAAAACATGGCTTTGGCATTTTTATTAAACGAACAACAAATTGCAGGACTAAATACATCTTTCGTTGAAGAGGGCTCCAAAAACTACACAATAAAGTATTATTTACCAAATTAGGCTTGTTAAATAAAGAAAATATATAAAAACAATATTTTATTTTTTAATCATCTTATTGCGATCTACAATCTTTTATTGTGTTAGGTGTTGAAAATAAATAAACAAATAAAAACATTTTTTTCTTTAGCTATTGTAATTTTTAACTTTATTTAATTTTTTGTAACCAAAATAAAAATTATATAATTTATGTCTACATATATGGACCATCAAACCAAAAAACAAAATCAAAATATTCAACAAAAACTCTTCTTACAACTCTACTTTTAAATCGTTTTGGGTGACATCGTTACATCTTGGCTGGGTACTTTTATTTAAACACATCTTTGTTTTGGAACTACAAAATTTTCCTGCTGCATCATTGTGTCCGGTTTTCGTTGGCTATCCACAGTTTCAGTCCTACAGATAGTAAATTTGTGAGCTGCAGTGATGATGGTACTTTACGTATATTCGATTTTCTTCGGTGTCAAGAGGAAAAAGTCTTGCGGGGTAAGTACATTATGTGAAAAATATAGTTTAAACGATCAGTTGTGCTGTGTTATTGCTGACAGGACTAAAGAAAATTTTGTACAAATTATTTATTTTAATCTGTAGTGTTTAAAAAAAAAATTATGCAAAAAAACTAATCTGCCAAATAATTTTGTAATATAATTTCTTTAAATATTTATTTGTTTTTAATGTTTTTTTAATCAATTAATTTTCTAATAATATTTGAAATTTAAAAAAATTTGTTTATATAAAAGGTGCTTTATTAATAAAAGGTTCTTTTTTAATAATAGGTACTTTTTTAAATAAAAGGTACTTTTTATAATAAAAGGTACTTTTTATGACAAAAGGTACTTTTTATGACAAAAGGTACTTTTTCAAGAAATGGTACTTTTTTACTAAAAGATACTTTTTAGTAAAAGGTACTTTTTTAATAAAAGGTACTTTATCAAGAAATGGTACTTTTTTATAACAAAAGGTACTTTTTCAAGAAATGGTACTTTTTTAATAAAAGGTACTTTTTTTAATAAAAGGTACTTTTTTTAATAAAAGGTACTATTTTAATAAAAAGTACTTTTTCCAGAAATGGTGCTGTTTTACTAAAAGATACTTTTTTAATAAAAGGTACTTTATTTTAATAAAAGGTACTTTTTATAACAAGGTATTTTTTCAAGAAATGGTACTTTTTTACTAAAAGATAATTTTTAATAAAAGGTACTTTTTTAATAAAAGGTACTTTTTTAATAAAAGGTACTTTATCAAGAAATGGTACTTTTTTAATAAACGGTACTTTTTTTAATAAAAGGTACTTTATCAAGAAATGGTACTTTTTTAATAAAAGGTACTTTTTTTAATAAAAGGTACTTTATCAAGAAATGGTACTTTTTTAATAAAAGGTACTTTTTTATAACAAAAGGTACTTTTTCAAGAAATGGTACTTTTTTAATAAAAGGTACTTTTTCTAATAAAAGATACTTCTTTAATAAAATGTTCTTTTTTTAATAAAAGGTACTTTTAATAGTAGTTACTTTTTTAATAAAAGGTACTTTTATAACAAAAGATACTATTTCAATAAAAGGTACTTTTTTAACAAAAGGCTCTTTTTCAATAAATGGTACTTTTCAAAAAAAAAGCGCACTTTTTTAATAAAATGTACTTTTTTAATAAAGGGTGCTTTTTTAATAAAAGCTACTTATATAATAAAAGCTACTTATTTAATAAAAGCTACTTATTTAATAAAAGCTACTTATTTAATAAAAGCTACTTATTTCATAAAAGGTACATACATATGTAATAAAAAGTGACTTTTTAATAGAAAGAACTTTAATAAAAAAACTACTCTTTAATTAAAATTAAAACTTTTTTTTTATATAAAAAGTGCTTTTTAAATAGAAGGTCCTTTTCTAATTAGAAGGTACTTTTGTAGTAAAAGGTACTTTTTCATTAAATGTACTTTTTAATAAAAGGTACTTTTTTAATAAAAGGTACTTTTTTAATGAAAGGACTTTTTAAATAAAAGGTTCTTTTTTAATAATAGTTACTTTTTTTAATAAAAGTTACTTTTTTTAATGAAAGGTACTTTTTTAATAAAAGTTACTCTTTATGACAAAAGGTACTTCTTCAAGAAGGTACTTTTTTACTAAAAGATACTTTATTAATGAAAGGCATTTATTTAATAAAATGTACTATTTTTAATAAGAGGAACTTTTTTTAATAAAAGACCCTTTTTCAATAAAAGGTACTTCTGTAATAAAAGGTTATTCCTTAAATAAAAGGTACTTTTCTAATTAAAGATACTTATTTAATAAAATGTTCTTTTTTTAATAAAAGGAACTTTTTATAGAAGGTACTTTTTTAATAAAAGTTATTTTTTTAACAAAAGGTACTCTTTCAATAAAAGGTACTTTTTAACAAAAGGTGCTTTTTTAACAAAAGGCACTTTTTCTATAAAAGATACTTTAAAAAAAAGGTACTTATTTAATAAAATGTATTTATTTTTATTAAAATGTACTTTTTTAATAAAAAATGTGTTTTTTAATAAAAGGTATTTTTATAAAAAATGTATTTTTTCAATAAAATGTACTTTTTAATAAAAGGTACTTTTTAATTAAAATTTTCTTAATAAAAGGTATTTATACCCTATACCACTATGTGGTTTGGGTATAATGACTTTGTGCTGCTGTTTGTAACAACCAATAATATTTGACCTACACCCATCTTTAATTATACCGATCGAATCAGAATCACTATCTGATTCGATTAAACGATGTCCGTCCGTCCGTCTTTGTGTCCATGTAAAGCTTAAAATCAAACTGCAGGTCGCAAATATGAATATATTTTGATGAAATTTGGTATTTGGGATGAACGCTATTGAAATTGGTGAGAATCGGTCCATGTTCAGACCTAGCCCCCATACAAATGACCCCTATGAAATCGACATAAATTGCCATAAGATCCAAATTGTCATATAGAACTTACTCAAATTGGGTTTGTATGCGTTTATTACATCCATTAATGAGTAGTCTAAAAATGATCCCTGGGACAACTGTTAGTCATAGGCCCCACATAGAGCTGCTTCCCGATCTTCACTTAAATCTATCAAAAAAAAAAAATATTGCACTGATTCTTCTCAAATTTTGTTTGTATATATTTTTGCAAAATTCAAGAGACTTTACCAAACATGGTCAGGATCGGTCCATTTTTGGGCCTAGTCCCCATATAGATATAGCATCCGGTATGAACTTTTTCATATCTGCAGTCAAAAAAATTAATAAAAATCCTCCTCAAATTTGGTTTATGCTTATTTACTATGTCCAGTTAGTTGGGCCTAAGAGATAGGGTCTCTAACCGCATGGTATAGGGTATCGTATAGTCGGCCTAGGCCGACTATAATTTTCTTACTTGTTTTTCAATACAGAAAGAACAGAGAGAACTTTAATGGAAAAAAACTACTCTTTAATTAAAATTAAAACTTTTTTTTTTATAAAAAGTGCTTTTTAAATAGAAGGTCCTTTTTTAATTAGAAGGTACTTTTGTAGTAAAAGGTACTTTTTTAATATAAGGTACTTTTTCAATAATCGGTACTTTTTTCATTAAATGTACTTTTTTAATAAAAGGTACATTTTTAATTTAAGGTGCTTTTTTATAAAAGGTACTTTTTTAATAAGAGACACTTTTTCCATAAAAGGTACTTATTTAATAAAATGTACCTATTTTTTGTAAATTAAAATAACTCTTAATATAACTCTTAAATAATAACTAAAATTAATTTTTTAATAAATGTACTTTTTTAATAAAAATCACTTTTTACATTAAAAGGTACTTTTGTAATAAAACGTACTTATTTAATAAAAGGACTTTTTAACAAAGGTCCTTTTTTAATAAAAGATATTTTTTTAATAAAATGTACGTTTTGAATAAAAGGTACTTTTTTAATAAAAGGTACTTTTTTAATAAAAAAAATTAGTTTTAGTAAAAAAGTAATTTTTTAATTAAAAGGTACTTGTTTTAATATATTGGTTTCAATTAATCAAATAAGTAAAATTGTTTTATTCAGCATTGTGGAAAAATCTTTGAAAATATCCCCATGTAAAACGTAAAATTAGAGGTTAGGACTTTTATTAAGTGAAAAAAGTTTTTTTTGGTGTGATCAAAAATTTTGAGATTATAAATTTTTAGATGTTTTCTCATCTGAAATAAAATTCCAAAAACCACCATTGTTTTTAATAATAATAAAAATATTTTATGCAAATAAATTATTTGGGAAAAAGACATTTTTAGTGAAAAAAATATTTCCGGAAAACTTCTCTATTGTAAATCAAAAATTATTAATCACTCAAAGGTGATAAATATTCATTCAAAAACGAAAAACGTTTATAAAAAAAATGGAATACAAAAAATTTTTAATTCACACCACTGTGCACTCAAAACCATATATTTTCTTGTTCCTTATAACAGTAGAAGTTTTTTTTAGCGATGAACGTCTGTCCGTCTGTCTATGGAAATCACCATCACGCCCTGAATGTCTGAGCTAGACCGTTCGTTTTTGTATAATATCGTTTATTAACATCCTAAAGGAGTTTAAAATTAAACTTTGAAAAAACTCTTGAAAATATAAAATGTTTCAGTGTGTTTGTTATTTTTCTTTAGATATTTTGTATTTCTACTTATTGTTGAAGTCATTGTAGTTGTGTGTATATTTACACTGCACGTGTCTCATTGGCCTTAGCAAGTATTACCTCATATTTTTTTTTTATCGTTATAACGATATAATACCCTTTTTTAAAAAAGTATCATTTAAAAATTAATAAAAATTAAAAATTATAAATTAAATTTTAAAAATTAACAATTAAATATTAAAAATCAAAAATTATAAATTAAAAATCAAACATTCAAAAATAAAAAATAAAATTAATAATTAAAAATAAAAAATTAAAGTTATAAATTTATTATTAAAAATTAACAATTAAAAATTATAAATTAAAAAACAAAATTAAAAATCAAAAATTAAAAAATAACATTTAAAAATTACAAATTAAAAATCAAAAATTAAATATTAGAAATTATAAATTTAATATTAAAAAAATAAACGATTAAAAATTAAAAATAAAAAACCACAAATTAAAAATCAAAAATTAAAAAATAATTAAAAATTAACAATTAAAAATTATAAATTAAAAATTAAAGGTTAAAAAATCAAAAATTAAAAAATAAAAATTAAAAATAACAATTAAAAATCAAAAATTAAATTAAATATTAGAAATTATAAATTTAATATTAAAAAAATTAACGATTAAAAATTAAAAATAAACCACAAATTAAAAATCAAAAATTTAAAAATAAAAATTAACAATTAAAAATAAAAAATAAAAAATTAAAGGTTAAAAAATCAAAAATTAAAAAATAAAAATTATAAATTAATAATTAAAAATCAAAAAATAAAAATTAGATGTTAAAAAATAAAAATTAAAAATAAAAATTAAAAATTAAAAATAACAATTAAAAATCAAAAATTAAATATTAGAAATTATAAATTTAATATTAAAAAAATTAACGATTAAAAATTAAAAATAATAAACCACAAATTAAAAATCAAAAATTAAAAAATAAAAATTAACAATTAAAAATTACAAATTAAAAAATAAAAATTAAAAAATAATAATTAAAAATCAAAAAATAAAAATTAGATATTAAAAAATGAAAATTAAAAAATAACGTAACCTAAAATTTCTAAATGACTGCTTTTTTTAATATAATCAATTATATTCTATTAAATATTTACAATAAAAAAAAAATAATTACCAAGCGTGCGGCATTTCGATAAGTTTATTTTTTCTTTCGCTCAACGCGATATTAAATTAATTTTCGGAATATTAAAAATCGACCTAAGTGTTAAGCAATCTGAGTTTAATTAAACTAAGATTAAGTGATATCCGAAGAACTCGAATATCATAAACATTTTCCTAAACTTTGTTAAGACCGTACTGAATCATGGTTTTTAAAAAGTTTCTCAAAAAAAAAAACCGTTTCCGTTTCGTGATTCGTACCAAGTTTTCTCATATTTTATATTTACTTTTGTTCATAATATATCTATTTTCCCTTTGCAGGTCATGGTGCCGATGTTAAATGTGTTCATTGGCATCCACAAAAAGGTATTATCGTATCAGGTAGTAAAGATAATCAACAGCCCATCAAGTTATGGGATCCAAAAAGTGGTCAAGCCTTGGCAACACTGTAAGTTTCTTTAAATTTCTTTTAAAAAAAATTTTAAATATCTTTATATTATTTTTCAGTCACGCCCATAAATCTACGGTTATGGATTTAAAATGGAATGACAATGGAAATTGGTTGGTAACGGCCTCCAGAGATCATTTACTGAAATTATTCGATTTGCGTAACCTGAAAGAAGAGGCCCAGGTATTTAGAGGTCATAAGAAAGAAGCCAGCTCGGTGTCATGGCATCCGGTGCACGAAGGTCTCTTCTGTTCAGGCGGTTCAGATGGTTCAATATTATTTTGGAATGTGGGGTAGGTATTGCAATAAAAATAGGGGCTGTGCATAAGAACCAGGGGTCAAATCAACGCATTCGATATCGAGTAAAATCAATCGAAATTCCATATTTTGGTTTATTATTTGAAGAAAACGGACAAACGCTCGACCACGATTCGCTTTTCTTCTTAATCAAAGGCCATAATTCTTCAAAATTACTCTCAGCATTTTATTTTGAGATATAAAAAAATAATTTCGATCGAAAACTTTCGATAACGAATTCGGTGATTTGGCTCTCCGTTATCATCAAAATTGTAGAAATATTTTTTAAAGAAATTTTGAGTTTTGGAGGGTAAAAAAAATTGTAAAGGACAAAGGTGTGAACTGTTGATTTTAAAACGAGTTAGAGTAGAAGTCTCTGAACCTTTGATATCCTTCACCGCCATCAACTATGTCAAATTTGTTGGGAACGATTTTTTTTTTTTTTTTTTTGAGTTGGAAAAGATTTTGAAAAACGATGCATACACATATTTTCTTGTTGTTGTATTTTCAAATGCAAAACAAGTAAACAAATATGTGTATGCATCTTTGTTACGCATAAATATACCCTATACCACTATGTGGTCAGGGTATAATAACTTTGTGCTGATGTTTGTAACTAGCAAAAATATTTGACCTAGACCCATCGACTTAGAATCACTTTCTGAGTCGATTTAGCTATGTCCGTCCATCCGTCTGTCCATCTGTGTGTATATGTAAACCTTGTAATCAAACTACAGGTCGCAAATGTGAACACATTTTGATGAAATTTGGTATGTAAGCTTCTATCGGCCATATCACGAACGCTATTGGTGAAAATCGGTTCATGTTCATACCTAGTCTCCATACAAATGACCCCTATGAGATCGATTCTTATAGCCATAATATCCAAAATATCATATAGATCTCGGTCAAAGTGGGTTTGTATATGTTTATTACCTCCATTAATTAGTAATCCTAAACTAAACTCTATAGGACAATTCTAAATCATATCCCCCGTATACGTTTCATTCCTGATCTTCACTTAAACCTATCAAGAACAAAAATATTACACAGATTTTTCTCAAATTTGTTTTTGCAAAAAATAAGTGAAATATGGTAAGGATCGGTCCATTTTTCCATCTAGTCCCCATATAAATAAAGCATCCGATATGAACTTTTTCATATCTAATTAATTGGACCTAAGAGATGGTGTCTCTAAACGCATGGTATAGGGTATCTTATAATCAGTCTAGACCGACTATAATTTTCTTACTTGGTTTTCACTATTTTTGGTTTTTTATATAAAATTTTATCAGCGTAACCTTACGTTTTCGTACGTCATTCCTGAACTATTTGGTCTAGAGGCTCGTAAGTAGTGCGACCTTTTGCTGACAGGAGAATGTTTTCAACAGACAGTCGGACAGACGGACATCGAGAGATCGACTTCTTTTAGAAGGATCAAAAATACATATGTATAGCTTATGGGGTCTACGTTATTTCTTTCGATGTGTTATAAACAAATTAACAAACTGATAAATATCCCCTGCACAGTGGTGTGGAGAGTTTAAAAAAAATGAAGTGAAAACTTTTACGTTCTTTTTTTTTCGGAAAGTGAAAAGAAATTTGATATAAAAAATCTGGAAAATTTGTTTGCAAAAAATTAAATGTCAGGTGAAAATTCCGTCTAAAAATACTTTTGAAGTGAAAACAGAGTGGGGAAAAAAAATTATTTTTAATGGTAATGATAACTTTTCCAAATCTTTGATGCTCTCCACCAATATCCTAATAGTTATTTCAACCCTCGAAAGTCATCCTTATTTTTTATACACTAACGTCATCCTTCGTCATTTTGACTACGCCCTATTTCGAGTTGCTATAAAAATTATCGTGAGAAAAAGTGTTGATTTAATTTTTAATTAATATTAAAAGAAATTCTCATTTCATTATTGTTTCAACTTAAAATTGAGATCAAAACAAACAATAAAAATATGAATAAACTCGAAAAAGGGATCTCGCGACATCGTTTTACGAAGGCTGACGGTGCAGGGTTAAATATTATCAATGTTGGACCACTTTTTTTAGGCAAAAAATGTTGATGGGAACCAAACTTTCGAATTAAAAATACTTTTGAGGTAGAGCATTTTTTTAAATCAGCAAATCCTGGTTACGGTTGTGACACAAAGTACACCTTTACCGGGTGATTGCAGCTATCCTGTCTTATGAAAACATTATGAAAAATTTTTGGGGTCTAGCACTCACCTAAAGGTACAATTATGGAACCTTCACTTATTCAATTTACTATTGTACTTATTGGAAAAAATTAATTTGCTGTTGTTACGGTTGTGACACAATTGGTGACACATATTTTTTCCCTTGATGATCATTTTACGTTTTGTGCCCCCTTGAGCAAAATACAGAAATGAAAAAAATGTAATTGCCAACACAGATACATATATATTTAACTATTTAGAGTTGTATTCAAAAATTTTTCTCTCTCTCATAGAGTTTATGTAACCCACAAGCGAGAAACTTTCAAGGAAGAAAAAAAAAAACAAATGAATTGGCATTAGTTTTATTACAAACAATTTCCATTACAACGAAAATCTCGTTATTATGAAACATTTTAGCGGTCCCTTGGAGTTAGTTGTAACTGTATAGCTATTACAATACTGATATTACAATGTTATGAATATACTAAATTTAAAAACTTGTTATCTTTGAAATACAATTTCCCCCGAACTTCTTTAGGAATAGCAAATAATCTTTAATCTGTACTTTTCCAACATCAGTGTCAAAGTCATCATTAGTAGGTTAAACATAATGCGGCAACTTTCCCTCTTTTTTTTCTTAAGTACTGAATGCAAATTTTGCCATCTTTCACGTCATTATAGTACCCAAGATAATATCTGCGGTCACAAGCATTAACTGCCTAAGTCAAAAATCATGCTTTCGAGAAATATAACCCATCCCATGGACTTTCCAACAGGATAATGCTCCTATCCACACAGCAAGGATTATTAAAACGTGGATTAGCGAGCATACTCCCCGGACTTAAATATAATGGAAAACGTGTGGGCACGGTTGTCTCGGAAAGTAAACGAGTCTGGAAGACAATTTGATGACCGAGAATCTTTAATTGCTGCAATGAAATCGGCATGGTCGCAAATTTCCTTGCAATATTTATCGCAACTGTATGACTCCCTTCCAAATAGAATTTATGAGATAATTTTGTCGAAAGGCGGAAGTACACATTATTAAAATTTAACAAACAAAACTTTATTTTTTTCGTGTTTTTTTTAAATTTTTTTTTTGCTGTTTTATGCTTTTTTTCAATATGCACCTATTCAAGTGACGCAAAAATAACTCTTATTTTTTGAATAATTATAAAAAGAAGTACAGATTAAATCTAACGGAACTCTTTCGACTTTTCATTGTTTACACTCTTTTTCTCAATTGTTAAACCTTTAATAAAAAGTACAAAACAATCCTCCATGAATTATCTTGAGAGCAGGAAGCTTAAATTGATTGCTAAATCACGGCACCTATTCATGTGAAGCGAAGTGTACATATGTATAGCTTATGGGGTCTACGGAATTTCTTTCGATGTGTTACAAACAAATTAACAAACTGATACATATCCTCTGCACAGTGGTGTGGATAGTTTAAAAAAAAATGAAGTGAAAACTTTTACGTTCTTTTTTTTCGGAAAGTGAAAAGAAATTTGAGATAAAAAATCTGAAAAAATTTTTTGCAAAAAATTAAATGTCAGGTGAAAATTCCGTCTAAAAATACTTTTGAAGTGAAAACAGATTGGGGAAAAATACTTTTGAGAAAAAAAAAATATTTTTAATGGTAATAGTAACTTTTCCAAATCTTTGATACTCTCCACCAATATCCTAATAGTTATTTTAACCCTAGAAAGTCATCCTTATTTTTTATACACTAACGTCATCCTTCGTCATTTTGACTACGACCTATTTCGAGTTGCTATAAAAATTATCGTGAGAAAAAGTGTTGACCAAAATTGATTTAATTTTTAATTAATATTAAAAGAAATTCTCATTTCATTATTGTTTCAACTTAAAATTGAGATCAAAACAAACAATAAAAATATGAATAAACTCGAAAAAGGGATCTCGCGTCATCGTTTTACGAAGGCTGACGGTGCAGGGTTAAATAATATCAATGTTGGACCACTTTTTTTTAGGCAAAAAATGTTGATGGGAACCAAACTTTCGAATTAAAAATACTTTTGAGGTAGAGCATTTTTTTAAATCAGCAAATCCTGGTTACGGTTGTGACACAAAGTACACCTTTACCGGGTGATTGCAGCTATCCTGTCTTATGAAAACATTATGAAAAATTTTTGGGGTTTAGCACTCACCTTCACTTATTCAATTTACTATTGTACTTATTGCAAAAAATTAATTTGCTGTTGTTACGGTTGTGACACAATTGGTGACACATATTTTTTCCCTTGATGATCATTTTATGTTTTGTGCCCCCTTGAGCAAAATACAGAAATGAAAAAAATGTAATTGCCAACACAGATACATATATATTTAACTATTTAGAGTTGTATTCAAAAATTTTTCTCTCTCTCATAGAGTTTATGAAACCCACAAGCGAGAAACTTTCAAGGAAGAAAAAAAAACAAATGAATTGGCATTAGTTTTATTACAAACAATTTCCATTACAACGAAAATCTCGTTATTATGAAACATTTTAGCGGTCCCTTGGAGTTAGTTGTAACTGTATAGCTATTACAATACTGATATTACAATGTTATGAATATACTAAATTTAAAAACTTGTTATCTTTGAAATACAATTTCCCCCGAACTTCTTTAGGAATAGCAAATAATCTTTAATCTGTACTTTTCCAACATCAGTGTCAAAGTCATCATTAGTAGGTTAAACATAATGCGGCAACTTTCCCTCTTTTTTTTTCTTAAGTACTGAATGCAAATTTTGCCATCTTTCACGTCATTATAGTACCCAAGATAATATCTGCGGTCACAAGCATTAACTGCCTAAGTCAAAAATCATGCTTTCGAGAAATATAACTTTTTGTATAACTGTAATGAGGCTTCATTTCGACTTAGGTCAGTATATCTATAATATTAATAGGCTAGGCGATTTCTTGTGACCGATGATTTGTTCTACCGCTGGAATCTGCTAGTTTTTATTAATATCTTTTTAATAAATATTGTTAGAGAAATGGGGATTTCACGTAAATATAAAGCGTTTTTAGTAGAACATGATAGCATACATAACCCAAATCGTCGAATATCATGCTTTTGGGAAAAATAACTTTTTATGTAAATGTAATGGGGCTTCATTACGACTTAGGTCAGCATGTTTTCATTAATAACTTTTTAATAAACAGTGATAGAGAAATGAGGATTTCACGTAAATATAAAGCGTTTTTAGTAGAATATGATAGCATACATAAATCAAATCATTCTTAAGACGACTTAGGCGGTTATCGCTTGAGACCACAGATATAATGGTTTGTTTAAGTCTGCTATCTTATTATCTACTGACATAATTATATTGAATGACTACATATTTCTTAACCCATTCGATTCCACTGTACTCGCTTGAGTACAAAAAACGAAAATTTTGTGATGCTATATCTCTCAGTGTCCGTCTGTTTCAATTTCACTTCGTCCATCTGCTATTCTGCACTCATCGCCCTTTAACACTTACCGATCTTCTTAACCCCTCTTTGAACGATGCCATAATATTGTTGAATTAAGAAATTCAGTCAATTCAATAATAAATGTGTGTTCTTCTATTGTGTATGAGTATTATTTATACATCGTGTGATTGATTTGCATTGTGTATGATTGTTGTTTTTACCCGTGTGTGGAAACGAAATTTTACCCCATATTTATAGTGTGTAAATAACAGCAACAAAAATGGCATGTCACAACCGAAACATTTTGTGTCACAACCGTAAACCCATGTGTGTCACAACCGTAACACTAATTATATATAGTTATAACTGGGCAAAATAGCATTTTTGTTTACATTACATTTGCATACATGGCCAGTATTACTTTTGATATATTACACATGTTACAAAACAATAAAGGTGCTATTACACGAAATGTTTTTTACATATGTACTGTCACTTTTTTTATCCATATGAAATTCCTCATGTCTGTCAAAATTGTCTTTTACATACGATTCATAATTTTTGCTATCACACGTGCATATGTACATCCGTATGACATAACCTCTAAATGTAAACAACAGCTGATTTAATTTGTGAATTTACAAAAATTTATTGTTAAAAAAAAAGTTATATATTTTTTAATTGTTAATTAATACTACACAATTTATTTTTCTTTCAATATTAATCTTTAAAATTTACTCTGTTTTTCTTTCGCCACAAGCAGTGCAAAAATAGAACCTGTTCTAATTGAAAAATGTACTTGTGACTTTCCTCATGTATTGTACATAAACAATGTTTCATATGTATCACACGATGTGTACAACTTTTGTTGTGGGAAAATTTGACAGTACATATGTAAAATACACATCATGTAATAGCACCTTAATGAGTACAGAATCCGATTTATTCTAACTGAAAGGATACTTTTTGTTACGGTTGTGACATGCTAATTAGTTTTTCTAAAAAGAATATTATTTAACTTTAAACTTGAGGCTTTGCAATTCCTTTGATAAAAAAAAAACACACCACTGATGTCTCTACCAACTTAGAACATCAAGTCAGCCATTTTGGACTGCATCACTTGGAGAAAAACATGTTACCAGATTGCAACTAATATGATAATTTAAAAATATTCAGAACAATCATCACAGATATGGCTATAATAGTACCATTTCTTAAAATAATTAAATTATTTTGTTAGATTATTGAACTAGAGATCTTGTGCTTTAATTTGATGTATGACATGTGCATATTAAATAACATTTTTTTTTTTGGCTTGGTATTCACCTTTTCTCAGGATTTGCTGAAATAAAAAAAATAATTTTTGTTAAATTTTAGAAATGAAAAAGAAAAAAGAAATGAAGGAGAAAAGCTTTTCTATGGAAGTAAGTGAAAAAAATGTTATATTAAAAATTATTATTTTTTAGGTAAATATAAACCGAATTTTCTAAAGACTTGTAGTTAATAAATTCAAATTTGTTTAATTGAAATTTAGAACAGAAAGCGGTACCAAAAATTTAAAAATAATATTAAAAACATATACATATAAAATATTTAAAAGAAATACAAACTTACCTGAAAAGTTAGAAAAATAATATTTTAAAAATTTTTGAACATAGAGACGCAGGCTGAATAAAATTCAGTTTTCAAAAAATGTGTCAAATAAATTTAAAAGTTATTATTATATTTTAATAAATAATAAATTCTCTTTTTCTATCATAAAATGTAAATCCAATTGATAAATGGTCAAAAAATAATTACAAATATTTGGGTTTTAAAAAATCCTTTTTCAAATCCCAAAAATTTCTGGAATTTATTTAAAAATAAATAGCTTTACTTGAAACCACTTCAGATTATTGAACAGCATCCTTTCATTACTAATCTATATTAATAGGCTAGGCGATTTCTTGTGACTGATGTTTTGTTCTACCATTTTATCCCGATTTTGACCAAACGTATATTATTTGAAAGATATTCCTTTTTAGCCGATTTGCAGATTTACAGATTTTGAAATTTTTTCCTTTGTTTTGAGTAAATTGCATTTAAAGTTGCTACTAACACATACATAAAATTATACAATACTATGTGTGTGTTTATTAAATTTGTTAATGTGTTTGTAATAAAAATGAGTTTGTTTTTTGTGTTGATTTGTGAATTGGCTATAATTGATTAGCATACCTTTAGGGTCTTTATTTAATGAAAAAATAAAATTTCCTAGAATTTGAAATATGAATAATTATGAAATCAACTCAGCTCAAAAAGTCAAAGAAAAACTTAGGTGATCTAAATTTTTTTAAAGATGGTGATAATTGAATTTGAAGAAAAACTCATATAAGTTAACAAAAATTAAATTTCGATAAATACACATTTTCATATACATAAATTCCAATCGCCGCGTTCGATATCGAGTAAAATCAATCGAAATTTCATATTTTGGTTCATATTTAAAGAAGACGGACAAACGTCAGACCTCGTTTCACTTTTACTCATAACCACTGACCATAATTCGTTAACTATGACAGAGTAAAATTATTTTTAGTATTTTACTTTGGAAAATAAAATAATTTCGATCAAATGCAAAGAAATTTTACTTCAAAATGTAAAGGATTTAATTCAGGGTCGTGTGGAAGAAACTTGTAAACTTTTAGAAACTGACCGAAGCAGTCTACCGTGCAGATAAGACCAGTCCCACTAATAAGACAAGTTGAAGTTTTATTTTGGAGTAGTCTGTAATGGTACGGTTGGGGTGGAATTTCCGCTTCCGTTTCCCTGAGCCTTTGCTGGTCGCACGTGCTGGCTTGGGGCCTAGCTCGCCGGATGGGTGGGGTCTTGCTCAGGCCCAGGGAAACCGCAATACAAATGTTCACGTGAGATTTACAAAAAAAAAACTGTCAAAAAACAAAACGGTCGGATGGCCATACTTACCTTGGGATTGGGGACGAGGTGTTCTGCCCTTTTTGTCCTCCCTACCTTGTTACCTCTGCTCCATCTAAATTGGAGGTAACCCACTTAAATGATAAAAAAAAATTTGGTTTGGTTTGGTTTCCTACATTGGGTTATATACAAAAAATTTATTTAACCTTCATTTTTAAGGTGTTCAAAATTTAAATTATATTTAACAAAATTTATTTTATTTTTTTATATTTCCACAAAATTTTACTTTTTAGAAAAATTTTTAAGTTTAGCGACATATTATTTTTTTAGCCAAATTTTAATTTTAGGACAATTTTTAATTTTATTTTAGTTTAAATTTTATAATTAGAAGACTTTTTATGTTATTTTAGAAAAATTTTGTATTTAGGTAAATTTTTATATTTAGAATACCTTGAACTTAGCTAATTTTTAATTACCAAAATTTGGTTTAATTAGAAAAACCTCACATTTAGAAAACTTTTAAATACTAATTAGAAAAATCTTAAAAAAAAAATTCTCATTTATAGTTGACAAATCTTAGGAAATTTTTGTTTTTCTTTTTTTTTCTTTTTCTTTTTTTTTCTTAATTTTATACCATAATTAGGAAGATTTAGGAAAAATTTAATTCTGGGAAAATTTTTTTAAATTTTAGGAAAATTTTTAATTTTTAGGAAAATTTTGATAGTAGAAAATTTTTAATTTTAGCACAATTTTAATTTTTGCACAATTTTAATTTTAGCAAATTTCATATCAAAAAAAAATATTTGATATTTAGTTTAATTTTATAATTAGACAAATTTTATACTTAGTAATTTTTTTTTTTTTTAATATGGTACCATTTTGAAGATTCTCTTAAATTGCTATAATTTTAAATTTAGGTTAATTTTAAATTTTCAAGTAATTTTAAATATATAAAAATTTTGGGGATTTTAATTTAGTTTTGATTTTAGATTTAGAAAAATTTTCTTTACAGCAAAATTTTAATTTTGTAATTTAGAACATTTTTAATTTAGAAAATTTTTTAGTCTAATTTTTATATCTAGGAAAATTTATTAATGTAAAAATTTTTTTTTTTTTTTTGTTTAAATTTATATATAGAAAATTTTATTAATGCGGAAAAATTTTTAGTTAAAATTAATATTTCGAAAATTTTATTAATGTAGTAAAAATTTTTTTAGTTTAAATTTATATATAGAGAAATTTTCCTTATATTACTAGAAAGTTTTTTTTTTTTAAATAATAAAGCTAACATTACCGCCATATGGTTGTAGTTGTTGAGGTACAGATGAAGCTGCTGCCGCCAGACGCCGTGGTTGTGTCTCGCAATAAGCTTGCTTATTTTATTCTGGCATATTTAATGTATAGAAATAATTAGTTCTTATTCACAGTCAGAATATCAATCCTCCTTTTTTTTCTTAACACAATCATAAATTATAAAACTTTATTACTTATGCTATTTCAGTTTTGTCACTTATTAGCAAGGTTCAGAAAATACACACATGAAACACACAATGTTCTGTTCAAAAGCAGCCAACACATATCTTTATTTTCATATCAATTATGTGCGTTTCTAAATTTTCTACGGTGCCCAACACAACCATGACTGTGTTCGTTTTAATATTTCGTTATTTACACGAACATTTTTGTATCACGTACTTTTTGTTTCAATCACACATAAACCACACATTTTTGAGTGTTCAGTTATAATTTAAACACGACTTAAAATATAACTGAACTCGAACCTGTTTATTGTACATGTTCTGTTTTTTCTTAGAACACGAGCCACAACACGACTTAAAATATAACTGAACTCGAACCTGTTTATTGTACATGTTCTGTTTTTTTTTTTTCAGTACACGTACCAGAACATGAACTTCAAATAAAGCAACACTCAAAAATGTGTGGTTTATGTGTGATTGAAACAAAAAGTACGTGATACAAAAATGTTCGTGTAAATAACGAAATATTGAAACGAACACAGTCATGATTGTGTTGGGCACCGAAGAAAATTTAAAAACAAACATAATTGATATGAAAATAAAAATATGTGTGTGTTGGTCTAAGTTATGTTTGTTTACATATATGTTTTTTATTCAGTGTGTGTTTTTTTCTGAACTCTGCTTATTAGTTAAAATTATGATATATTTTAATTTTACATTTCTTTTTAGTTTTAAACACATTTTCAATAAAAATTTCCCAAATATTCAGTTTTTTAAAATTTATAGATTTTACAATGTCTGTTAAAATTTCTTTTCGTTTCTTTCCAACATGTCTCTTTGCCAACCAAAACTTAAGAACTTTACGCCACAAACGACCGTCATCCACCCGACTCTAGAACTTGAATCGCCAAAACTTCATTAATTTTTCTTTAATTTTACTTTAATTTTACTTTATTTTTACTTTACATTTCTTAAATATTATTTTACATTTCTTAAAAATTTTAATTTACTTTAATTTTATTAAACTACATTTTAATTTAATTTTAAGGTTTTTCCTCAACCTTTTTCTCTAACTTTCACATTTCGACTCCTCTAATCAAAATTATATTCTTGCTATTCAACCTATCTTCATTCATTCATTTATCTCAAGATAAAAACCTGTTTAAAAAAAAATCGCCACCAATTCCTTGAGACCATTCACACTCATTCATAATACTCTCTAGCATTGAGTGTGTTCACTCATACATGAGTGAATATGACGACGAGAGTACGTGAAATCAATATAAGAACAAAAAAAAAAGTGGTTTGACCAGACTGATTGCAAAGTTTATGATTGAGTGAATGGACATACAACAATAAAACAGGCAGTTGGTAACAAAAAAAACCCACATCAAGTGTTTTAGTAAAGTGTACTGAAAACACAAAACAAACATTTAAACAAATCACATACAGACGAAACGGTATTTTTTTTTCATGCAAAAATTTTGCATGGCGAAGACATAACGTTTCGTTTTAATGTGACTTGTATGTGCTGTTAAGTACAGTCATCACCACTTTAAAAATAAAATGAACACCTTTTTTTTTAAATTTACTCAAGCTTATATACAAAAATATTCTTATTGAAACCCTTGGTTTTGTATAGTTAGTTATAATTGGCTTGAAAAAATGTATGTCGAAATATTATGTGTGATAAGCACATATGCCTTCCGCATAATTTGGATATGGTAAAATATAAAATTTGATATGTAAACATCTATACGCGCAAGGGGTAAATTTATATTTCACAATACTATCACAAAACCAGCGTAACTTGTGAGTTTACATGTTACGCTGTGAGCCGTAAGACAAATCGGTGTAACTTATGATTGTATTGGTGAAAAAATTATGATATAAAATTGTTTCAGCTAATTCAACAACCCTTTACTGTTAAAAATTTGTTTAATTGAAATTTAGAACAGAAAGCGGTACCAAAAATTTAAAAATCATATTCAAAACATATACATATAAAATATTTAAAAGAAATACAAACTTACCTGGAAAGTTAGAAAAAAATCTTTTAAAAATTTTTTAACATACATAAAGACGCAGGCAGTTTTATTGAATAAAATTCAGTTTTTAAAAAATTGTGTCAAATAAACTTAAAAGTTATTATTATATTTTAATAAATAATAAATTCTCTTTTTGTATCATAAAATGTAAATCCAATTGATAAATGGTCAAAAAATAATTAAAAATATTGGGTTTTTAAAAAATCCTTTTTGAAATCCAAAAATTTCTGGAATTTATTTAAAAATAAATAGCTTTACTTGAAACCACTTCAGATTATTGAATAGCATCCTTTCATTACTAATCTATAATATTAATAGGCTAGGCGATTTCTTGTGACTGATGTTTTGTTCTACCGTTTTATCCCGATTTTGACCAAACGTATATTATTTGAAAGGTATTCCTTTTTAGCCGATTTGCAGATTTACAGATTTTGAAATTTTTTTCCTTTGTTTTGAATAAATTGCATTTAAAGTTGCTACTAACACATACTTAAAATTATACAATGCTATGTGTGTGTTTATTATATTTGTTAATGTGTTTGTAATAAAAATGAGTTTGTTTTTTGTGTTGATTTGTGAATTGGCTATAATTGATTAGCATACCTTTAGGGTCTTTATTTAATGAAAAAATAAAATTTCCTAGAATTTGCACTCGAATTTCGAGGGATGGAATCTCCTAATATGAATAATTATGAAATCAACTCAGCTCAAAAAGTCAAACAAAAACTTAGGTGATCTAAATTTTTTTAAAGATGGTGATAATTGAATTTGAAGAAAAACTCAGTTAACAAAAATAAATTTTGATAAATACACATTTTCATATACATAAATTCCAATCGCTGCATTCGATATCGAGTAAAATCAATCGAAATTTCATATTTTGGTTTATATTTAAAGAAGACGGACAAACGTCAGACCTCGTTTCACTTTTACTCATAACCACTGACCATAATTCGTTAACTATGACAGAGTAAAATTATTTTTACTATTTTACTTTGGAAAAAAAAAAAATAATTTCGATCAAATGCAAAGAAATTTTACTTCAAAATGTAAAGGATTTAATTCAGGGTCGTGTGGAAGAAACTTGTAAACTTTTAGAGACTGCCCGAAGCAGTCTACCATGCAGATAAGACGAGTCCCACTAATAAGACAAGTTGAAGTTTTATTTTGAAGTAGTCTTTACCACTTTAAAAATAAAATGAACACCTTTTTTTTTTTAATTTAATTACTCAAGTTTATATACAAAAATATTCTTATTGAAACCATTGGTTTTGTATAGTTAGTTATAGTTGTCTTGAAAAAATATATGTCGAAATATTCAGTGTGATCAGCACATATGCCTTCCGCATAATTTGGATATGGTAATTTTTCCCATATAAAAAATGCAAAATATAATTTTTGATGTGCAAACATCTATACGCGCAAGGGGTAAATTTATATTTCACAATAAATCACAAAACGAGCGTAACATGTGAGTTTACATGTTACGCTGTGAGCCGTAAGACAAATCGGTGTGACTTATGATTGTATTGGTGAAAAAATTATGATATAAAATTGTTTCAGCTAATTCAACAACCCTTTACTGTAAAATGTTAAAAATTTCACAATATTAACGTATGACATATACATAATTCAACAAACCCACAAATTTGCTATAAGTTATACATAGATGACGCTTTCTGTTTGATTTTAAAAAAGTGACATAAAAAAATCTTTAATTACTAGATGTTTACGATCTAGCTTACAGTTTATGCTTCGTTGGAAATCTTCATATTTTTCGATGTAACACCTTAGAAGGTCTAATTTAAATTCACGTTTAGTAACTTTTTTTGCTTTTATAATGGGTTCCTTCTCTACTGCCTCAGGTTCATTTATATTTTCGTCGTCTTCCTCATCTAACATATCATTAAATGCTTTTTCGATATCATCAGCACAAATTTGTTTCGTAGTTTTAGAAGAACCAAAAGATTTGTTCGATGAAAGACCATCACCAGAAACTCCTATACCGGCAGCCTGAAGAATTTGTTCTTCTCTTTTTGGATGCCTTATTGAATGACAGCTTTTTTTGACATTGTGTTTTTGGTCGCCATAAACCTAGAAAAGTGTATCCATGTACGTATAATTGGAACACTTAAAAAACACCTCAAAATAATTGTACCTTTCTCCACATTTTTCATCTTTAACTGGAGGGCCAAACTTATTTAGTTGTATTGTAAGCTGATCCCATAATCGCTTTGAAACAGCTTTTCCCTGGCCACAATTAGGTAAAATATTTTTTGACAAATTTGGGTGCTCAATCATAAATTCAGCCATGAGTTCCTTTTGTTTGCCATTTGTTTTAAATATATTTGCCCTGAAAATTTTTAATTAGATTTTTGAAATTTTAATTTATCAAGTGATTAATATTACATAAATTTTAAGACCTTTTAGTTATTATTTTATATATCCCGCTTTTATTTTTTCGCTTGTTGTTCTCAAGAAGTTTAATACTTTTGTTTACGATTGGCTTTGTCGTATCGAATGACATTTAGAAAGAAGACACTCGATCGATCGCTCGTTATCGTATGCCATCATCTCAAATTTCGATACTACTTACACGATAGCGAATGCCGTGATTTCAAAATGAAAAATTTCGATCAAATTCACTCGATCACGTATGCGACGATTAGACCCCTGTTTTTGATGACACAAAATATTAAAACATGATCCCACTTATTTTTCTCAACATTATGCTAAGTGGATATGTATACACTACACAGGTAGTTTTTGCTGACTTAAACAAAATACTTTTGAGGGGAATTTTATAAATGCTGTTTTTTAATCCCGATAGAACTTGAAATTGTAAAAAATAACGCAAAAAATTAAAATTTGATTACAAATTTTTTTTATTCGAAAGATCAATACATGGCATTAACACTTCAAAATGATTTCGGGCCTATGGTCACCGCGGCTGTTCTTGACGAATATTGCTGGCCCTATGTCACGAATAACATGAACAATGTTGGCCTCCAAGGCGTCAATTGGTGCTGGTTTATCGGCATAAACCATTGACTAATTTAATTATTTTCTATAAAAATAAAAAATCTTATTTTCGATCTTTATCAATTTAATGATTGAGTTTGAAATTGTTCAGGCTCAAGATCAAACTACTCAAACAAACTATCTACTGATTTTGGTTACTGATGAGGGTTGGTGACTCTTCCCGAAACAGCTGTATAACCTGTCATGCAGAATATAGATCAATATAGATGAATTTCAAACTCAATCATAAACCATTGAGTTCACGTCGTCCCACAGGAAATAATCGAGAGGTGTCAAATCGCACAACCTTGGAGGCCAGTTGACAGGTCCAGGTATATTTCTAACTTATTTTTGCCAACGTTTGATTATTATATTTGCTCCAAAAATCAAAATCAAAAAATAAATTATATTCTGTTCCAAAAATATTAAAAATTAAGGTATGGTCGAAAAAATGTGATAAAATGTGTAACTCTTACGGTCGGTCCCGGGCTTAAATTGATTAAAGTACCATAAAGTACTTGTAAAAGTCATAATAAACAACAGCATTACAATTCTTTCTTCAATTCTTTCTTTCTTTATAATTAATGACATCCTAATCACTGGTTATAAAACATTTCCATCGTATGACCATGTGATGATCAACTTTTCAACGTATAAGAATCAGTAGTTAAGGATCTTTTTTACATCTTTGGCTGCTATTTTTCTTTTTTGTATTCGAAATTAGAGCTTTTTTATATTTATGTACTTTTGTTTTCTTCTTAGAACCGACAAAGAAATTGGTGGCATAGAAACTGCCCATGATAGCATCGTCTGGACTCTGGCTTGGCATCCATTGGGCCACATTCTGTGTTCCGGTTCTAACGATCACACTATTAAATTTTGGACTAGAAATCGTCCTGGCGATTTGATGAGAGATAAATATAATTTGAATACTTTACCGGCCAGCTTGGCAGCCTTAGATGAATGTGAATACGATGATGCCATCATACCCGGCATGGGTCCTGAAGATAAGGTGGAATTCACTGAAAGTTTAACAGCCGACAAAGGTTTTATTCCTGGTCTGGAATTGGATCCAGCCATGGTAGCCAAAGATCAGGAGAAAAAAGTGCCCTACAGTAAACCCATACCACGTAACTTCCAAGCTCAATGGGCGGGCTCTCGACGACCGGATGAGCAGGATGAGGATATTATGTATGCGGGTAGAGAGCGGCGTATTGATAGCAGCGGCTTGACACCACAACAAGCTAGTGAGCACGCTATAGAATCAATGTTGGCCAGCGGTGTCCTAACTTCCATGGATCCTCAGGCCATAGTGGGTATTTTGGTGTATAATCGCTTTATAAGAGTGCATCCCGATTCAAGATTAATGTTGGCTGTACGCCAGGGACCAGATTATTTGAATAAATATATAGATGCTGGCAAATTGGAGGAGCTAAGAGATGTGGTACCCGCAAGCGAAAGATCAGGATCGGTGTCGCCCACGCTGGAGGGTCGAGATTGCTCGCCGCCCTCGAAAAAATCCCGCTTTGAGCCACGTCAACACAATCCTCAGGCTGTGTTTGTTAAGGAGTTGTTAAGTTTGAAAAAGCCCTTCCTGCCATGTCTGCTCAATATAAAACAACAACAACAGATAGAGGATATGGATGATTCCTTATCGGGGCCCATTTATAATCAAACGTCGCATCAGGGTGGTGGTGGCAATTTCTCTGGTCCCTGGTCGAATCAACAAAATCAAAATAATGGCCCTTGGAATGGTTCACAAAATGGTTTTAACAACAACACCAACAACAACAGTTTTAACAATGGCAATTCTCACAACGATTCACCTTCCTTCAATCAGTCGAATTTGAAAGGTTCTTCTGACATGTTTTCCAATAATAACTCGAACCAAAATAATATGAATAATTCCAACAATAATAATCCTAGACGTAATAGACGTGGTGGCAGTCGTGGTGGTATGGATAGTGGTGGTGGTGGTGGCGGCAGCGGCGGCGCCCGTAATCGTGGCCGCAATCGTCGTTTTTAAGAAACTTTTAAAAACTCCCAACCATTATTTTTCATTTTTTTCTTATGTATTACACATACAACTAAAAAAATATATATATATTTATGAAGAAAAAATATCCCAATTCTCCCCCTAAGATCATGTAGAAATACTTTAATTATTAAATTTCTTTTTAAGCGATGAATTAATTTTTTAAAATTGTCTACTCCTTTTTGATTTCCAATTAAATGTTTTAATCCTTGATACCAATTTGCACGTAATTTTACAAGAATCTGTTATATAAATATTATAAAAAAAAAAATTAAAGAGAACCTAAAAATGTTCCACTAAGGACTTGTAATTTTTTGTTTTTATCAGGTTAAGTTAAGACCCTCTTAAGGGAGACTAGAATTTGTAAAGCTTAAAAAAAAGAAAACTAAAGAAAAAAAATGAAAATATACATACATACATATATATATAAAATTACAATAAGAAGTTCAAATATAATTAGTTTTAAATGCTGAAAAAAAAAATAATAATAAAGATCATTATCAAACAATAATGTGGACTAGAAAAACGAGATACGATTTGAAAAATTTAATTTGATTTTATAAAATACCGCAAGATTAATAAGAACGGTAGAAGCGTGGTCAAAGCTCATTTCAGGATGGTATAAGTGTAAACGGAACGTAAGATTTTTAATGTATAAGGCCAGAATGGTTATGAGGCTTGGCCGATTGTAGTTTGAAACGTAAAGCATTGGCAAACGAACTTTAAAGTGCTTTTTCCAATATTTATGAAGTTTAAAATTTAAACTTATGTAACAGGGGTGGGCACGTAAATGGCTTGTTAAGCCAAATTTGAAATTTCACCTACTAACGGTGGGCCGCACTATTATATTTCTGTACAAATATCCACTTTCAAACAAAATAGCAAAAAAAAAATACCGATGCTACGGAGAACATTTTTTGTATAATATGTTAACCCTCTAACTCCTCAAGTGATGGGTCATTTTGTCCTTCTTTTAAAAAGAGCAAAAACACCATTAAAACAGGGATTTAAGCGGTTAAAATATCTTGCACAAACATTCGCCGTGAAATTTAACTATAAAGGCCTAGTTAGCCACACGTAACCTTAACCAAACGTGTCAGCTGTTTTTTTTCTGTTACATGAAAAGCATTTAGAGCAGTTACCGAACTCAACTGTCACGTAACCGGAACGTCCTAATCTGTTGAAAATATATTTTTGCTACGTTTGTACGTGATATTTGTGAACAGCTTATAAAATTAGGTTAATTTTTCACAGCAAGATGCTGGTTCGTTTTTTACGAACTATAATTGCACTAAATGACAACGTTACATTTACGGTACGGATACATTTTAACAACGTGTGGCTAACTAGGCCTTAAGTCTCTGAATACACCAAAACGGAAAATTCAACCAGAAAGTCAGAAATAAGACACATCAAAAGAGAGCTTAGGGTTAATTTCGCATTTATTAAGAAGATAAAATAATAGAGATATTGGTGATTTTTAGTTAAATTCTTAATAAAATTTAAAAAAACATTTTGAAATTTTTATACTCTATACCACTATGCGGTTTGGGTATAATGGCTTTGTGCTGCTGTCTGTAACTACCAAATATATTTTCCCTGGACCTATCTTTTGTTATACCGATCGACTCAGAATCACTTTCTGAGTCGATTTAGCGATGTACGTCCGTCCGTCTGTCCGTCCGCCTTTCCAAAAATAATCCCTGTAGTACAATTCTTAGTCATAGGCCCCATAAAGAGCTGCTTCCCGATCTTCACTTAAATCTATCAAATAACAAAAATCTGTGGAATATGATTTTTTTCAAATATAAGTGAATTTACCAAATATGGTCAGGATCGGTCTACCTAGTCCCCATATAAATATAGCACCCGATATGAACTTTTTCATATCTGCTGCCAAAAAAAATTAATAACAATGCCAACTAAATTTGGTTTATGCTTATTTTCTATATCTAATTAGTTGGACATAAGAGATAGGGTCTCTAAACCATGGTATGGGGTATCGTATAGTCGGGCTAGACCGACTATAATTTTCTTACGTGTTTAAAATTTTTTTTTTTTTTAGGTAACAAATTTTTTCTATTTTGTTTTAAATTTATATGGGGCCGCACAAAATTTGTTCGTGGGCCGCATTTGCCCATGCCTGTTTAAACTTTAAATGTTATATAACGAACAGGCGATGACAACAAAATTAGATTTAAAAAAAAGTTATTATATTGAAAAAAAAAAACGTTTATTACAGCCTTGATCAGACCGCTCATTGGGTTCAAATGGCCCCAAAGTAGAAATCAAGCTTTTATAATAAAATTCGGTATCGGATAAAATTCTGCATCACTGGTTGTCAAAATCAATAAACTAAATTATTCATTTTTTTCAGTGAGCTGTCAAAGTTAGACAAAAAATTATTGCTGTTTTTGCGAAAATTGGAAAAATTGAAATTCTTTACGATTCAGTTGCTTATTTTTTTCTATTAAATCTTTCAAAAAAAAAAAAACTTTTATGATGGAACTCCCAACTTCAGGCATTTTAATATATAGTAAATAGCTTTTTTTTTGTTTATAAAAATTATGTGTAAATATTTTTATTATTTTTTTAGAAGGTCCAAAATTAGGGCATTTTCCACATTTAATGGGCCACAGTTATTCAGCCCAATTACGAATATTCTCAAGAAATTTCTTTCTCAAGGAAAATGATTTTCTCGACAAAAAAAATTATCCAATTATAAATTCCGCGTGAACAAAAAAATTAATAAGTGGCATCATCGAATTTCGAAGCCAGTTAGTTGTATTGACAATTAATTTTCTATTTTATTTTTGTGTGTGCAAATGAAAATAAATTTATTAAATAAAAAAATTAATAGTGTTGTAGAATAACAACAAGGAAATAGCTAAAGGATTGCTAGAATCTATGAATCTATGAAAAACGCGATCAATGCGTGAATTGGCTGTCATTAATGTTAACAAAAGTTGAAGTTGGGCTTTATTTGTGGTCTTCAACCTACAAGAACAATAAAATATTAATTTTTTTATTTAAATTTTGTTTAATCAAAATACTTAAATTTTTATGTAAACTCCCGTCTGTTTTGCAAGGGAAATTTTTTGAGGGAAAAAATCAAGTGCATTGAGAATAACAACTTTGTTCCTATCGAATTTTTTTCCGAAGGAATTTTTATTCATAATAGGGGAAAAGGGAGAAGTGAGATATTTCGTGCGGAATTTTTGTTTAGAATTGGGCTGATTGAGTTATTTATAGTAGGATTTAGTTTTGTATAGGATTTCAATTTGTATTTACAAAAAAAAAGTAAGAGTGTTAAATTCGACTGTACCGAATCTTTGGGTACCTTCCACCTGCGTCTTAAGCTCAATATTACAACCAATGTTGGGTACGGCTGCCCCTTTAAAACAGTTGCCGATACTGAAACTTTAAATTCATATATGTACCAATTAAACTTAAAGTTAATTGCTTTTCTTGTTGGCCAGTTTCTATTATAATTTCTTGCTATAAAAAACAATGATCATGTCTTTCATAGAAAGAATTGATAACTATTTGAAAATTTGCATTATTTTTCTTTTACTCGAGTAGAAAACCTAGGGTATTAAGTACTTATAGAATGCCAATAAAATTCATTATTTAACGCAGTCTGTGTTATAATGTTTTGAGACCTTAGATGTTATACGATAAATAAGAAATCAATGATGTTTGGCAACAAATTATTAATATTAAAAAAAAGCAAATTTTAAAATATTTTTATCTGAATTAGCAGCTAGTAATATGTTAATTTAAGGACACATTTTATACAAAACAACAAAAATAATAAAAACAGGTAAGAAACTAAAGAAAGAAATTAAAATTTTTTATTTTTAGTTTTTGATTTTTGATTATTAATTTTTAATTTTGTTTAATTTTTATTTTTTAATCTTCAATTTTTATTTTTTAGTTTTTAATTTTTCAATTTCAATTTTAAAATAAAAAATATCTCTAATTTTTGATTTTTTCATTTTTGATTTTCAAATTTTAGTTTTAAATTTTAAATCTTAATTTATTTTTAATTTTAGTTTTTTAATTTTTGATTTTCAATTTTTAATTTTAGTTTTATAATTTTTAATTTCTATTTTTTTGTTTTTATTTTTTAATTTTTGATTTTTTAATTTTTATTTTTTAATTTTTACTAGCAGATTCCACCGCTCGAAATTCGAGTGCAGTTTCTAGGCAGCTTTATTTTGCAACTTTGCCAATTCACAAACCAACACTTTTATGGTTTATTATTATTGTAAATGAAGATAGCAATCTCATTAGCTAGCATATGTATAATTTTATGTATGTGTTAGTAGCACCTTTAAATGCAATTTACTCAAAATAAAAATATTTAAAAATCTGTAAATCTGCAAAACGGCTAAAAAGAAATACCTTTCAAATAATATACGTTTGGTCAAAATCGGGATAAAATGGTAGAACAAAACATCGGTCACAAGAAATCGCCTAGCCTATTAATATTATAGATTTTTATAATTTTTGATTTTTTAATATTTATTTTTTAAACTTTAATTTTTTTAGTTCTAATTTTTTACTTATAATTTATAACTTTTTATTCATAATTTTTAATTTTTATTGATTTTTAATATTTAATTTTTATCGTGATAACGACACGTGCAGCATAAAAATATACACACAACTACAATGACATCAACAATAAGCAAAAATACAACATACATACATATGTATGCATACAACATATCTTAAGAAAAACAACAAACTCACTGAAAATTTTAATTTTTTCAAGAGTTTTTTAAAGTTGCATTCTCATCTATCTATAATATTAATAGGCTAGGCGATTTCTTGTGACCGATGTTTTGTTCTACCGTTTTAATAAAAATAATAATAATAAATGAGTTTGTTTTTTGTGTTAATTTGTGAATTGGCTTTAATTGATTAGCATAACTTTAGGGTTTCTATTTAATGAAAAAATAAAATTTCCTAGAATTTGCACTCGAATTTCGAGGGCTGGAATCTGCTAGTATCTTTTAACCGACTTTGACATTTTAAGTAGCAACTTCTTTGGGATGTGAATAAACGATTTTATACAAAAAACGGTCTAGCTTAGATATTGAGGGCGTGTGATGGTGATTTCCGCAGACTGACGGACAGACGGTCATCGCTAAATCAACTTCCCTTGTTATAAAGATCAAGAGAATATATGATTTTGGGGTCTCCGAAATTTATTTCGATGCGTTACAAATGACAAACTCTGCACAGGTATGTGGAGGGTTAAACACTTTTTGCATTCCATTTCTTTAAATAAACTTTTTTTATTCATTTTTTAATCAATCGGGCCTATTGCCGTTGGCGTTGTCGTTTTAATTGTAGTTTCTGTGTCGTTGTCGTTTTTATCGTCGCTTCGTTCCTAAATTGGCATTCTTGAAATATATTGAAAAGATGAAGTTATCGAAAACAAAAACAAAATTATTAAAGGTTGGTAGCACTGCATTATTTAACGTTGTTTTTTTTTAGATTATTAAATTTTTTTTTAAGTTTTTCGTATTTTAAAGAAAAAGTCAAAGTGAAGATGATGAAATGATGAAGGCAAAGATACATCGGAAGATGTTACGACAGAAAGTTAACATATATTATATAATATATTTTAAATAACTGCAGTGCTCTTGTTGCACTTCCGTTTGCCTCCTCAATAACGAAATCCTTTCCTTTTCAGTGGATTTAGATTATGTTGAAGATCGGGCCCTTGTTGAAACGGTGGGTATATCGTTATTCAGCGCCCCGGTAGGTGAGTTGGTAGCGTGCTCGCCTATCATGCGGGGGTCGTGGGTTCGATTCCCACCAGAGGCTTTGGTGTGTCGCTGCAAAAAAAAAAAAAAAATAGCCAAAATTAGAATCTGCAGACAATCCCTCGGCTTCGCGGAACTAGGCTAAAAAAAACGGTACTTAAAAAAAAAATGTTATTTTCGGAGGAAGTAGTTTCTATATCTTCGTTTTCCCCACTTTCCGAAGATACGTTGCGCGTTTCCTCTTCCACAATTGGCAGTGCATCGGCGAATCCTACCACCTTTCCTCTTGGGTTGATTTGCTTTTCGAATTGCAATAAATATACCACCGATTCCTCCAATGGTGACAAAGGAACCTGTTTATAAACTCCTCCTTCTGTTGCTCTGGCTTCTGTTTTGTTGTTCATAAGCTTCTTTTTCACCTTGAATTTCAAGTCCTTCCCTACCTTTAATTTGAAGTTTTTCAGCCCAATTCTCAATAACAATTCCCTGGGAATTTTTTCCTATTCCCTGTTCCCCTATTCTTAATAAAATCTCACCGGGAATTTTTTCTCTTTTCCCTTTACCCTTATTCTAAAAGAACTTCGAAAATGGGAATCTCTTCGCCGTGAAAAAAGTAGCTATTCTGAATGTCAATAAAAGGGAGAATAATTTGGGAATAATTTCGCCAAAAAATTGAGAGGGAGTGCAGCGAAAAATGTATTTAATATTTTTATCAAAAATAGTAATATATATCAATTAAAATTTTTTATAATAATAATTTTATGGCATTACTGTTGCTTTCAGGTCAAAAGCAACAAAAAAAAAACAAATTCATGTTCTTTTGAACACAATGCAAGCCAACCCTGATGTTGCATGCGGGATGTTCAAAGGAAGCAAGGAGGAGCTAAGCCGGGTATGGCGCAATTTGGAGTGGAAATTAAACTCAGCAGGCAATTCAAGTGGGTTGCTGGCATCACGTAGCTTTCTTCTTGCCATGCTTTGCTCCGTCTTGTCCTGCTGCTGCTCTTCTGCTTCAGCTACCATCAGAAACGCTACACTGAACATTTTTTGTATTTATTTTAATTTATTAAAGATTTGAAAAAAAGTTTTACTATTAATTTCCACAAAAATTTTTAAATTTGTAAACAAAACAAAACAACTGAAGCAAAACAGCTGTCTTCGAATAATCGAAATTCTCTTTCCCATATTATTCTTCTCCCCGCCTGTTTAGAATAGGAGGATTTATTCTCGGGAAAAATGAATTCGCCGGGAACTCATTTCCCTGGGAATATTTAGAATTGGGCTGTTTATGTATTTGTTTAAAAATTTTAGTTAATATTTACTGCTAGTTTGGCTATATTTACTTTTTGTCAACCGTCTCTGTCACGTACTGGAGGGCCAAACAAATTTAATTCTTTTGAAACGTCGTTCCAAAAACCATCAAAATTTAGGGGTTTTATGCCCTTTCGAAAACCCTTAGCAAATTCGGGATTTTTCATTTCGGACAATAATTTTCCAAATTGCTGCACTGTCGTTATTTTCATTTTTAATTTAATATTTTGTAGTCGTTTCAATTTCGGTACAAACAATGGCAACGTCAGAAAAAACCGTTTCTTTGTCGTTATTTTCTTCGTTTCAAAATGGAGAACAGCAATATATTTTCGATACATGTCGATAACGCCAAGAGTGATGCCAAACTGTCGTTTTTATTTTGTTTTCAAAGGACAACGTCAATGGGAATGGGCCCGAACATTTTTCACCTTTGAGTGATTAATAATTTTTTTGCACTTATAGATGATTTACAAAAGAGAAGTTTTTCCGAAATATTTTTTTCACTAAAAAAGTCTTTTTCCCAAATAATTTATTTGCATAAGCTATTTTTATTATTATTAAAAACAATGGAGGTTTTGGAATTTTATTTCAGAGAAGAAATCTAAAAATTTATAATCTAAAAATTTTTTATCACACCACTTAATAAAAGTTTTCCAATTTGACGTTTTACCTGTGGATATTTTCAAAGATTTCACAATGCAGAATATAACAATTTTACTTATTTGACTAATTGAAACCAATATAACAGCACAAAGCCTGTCTTGAAACCTAGGTCCTGATTTAGTAGGCCATTTTAAACATGTTACTACAAAATTTGTATTGAAATTTTTTTTCATACAAATTTTCCAGTCCCAAATGTGAATTGTTTTACTGAATAAGAGAAACATAATTTGAGTGAAAAATTCACCAAAAAAAGTTTGAGGAAAATATTAATACACCCGATGTGATAAAAAAAAATGGGATCATCACCACTGAATTTAACATGTGCTTAGGATGTCGTGATATTGAGCGCATGATCGTGATTTCCACAGACAGATGGGCATCGCTTAATCAACTTCCTTTGTTATAAGGATCAAGAAAATATATGGTTTTGGGGTTTCCGGAACTTGTTTCGTGGCGTTACAAACGGAATGGCAAAATTCGGAACAATTTCGAAACATACATCGGCATTGCGATTTTATTGTGGTAATCTGTGTTCTGGTAATCTGAATTTTTTCGAAACTTTATTTAAAGTTTATTCATTAATCATATTTTATCTTAGCAGCAGTGTCACGTTGACTTACGCCATCCCAGTTCGGGTAAAGGTTGCTTCGTCGCTTCTATTATTTCTCGAATAAGAGAAAAGCGTGTGGGTTTTGATTTGCGGTCCTAGTGGTTGCTACTCCACGTACAATTAGGTTAAATGTACTTTTTGCACGTGTTTTTAGCTTAAGTTTACTTTTAACTTCCCTAGCGAAGACAATGGTTGTATATGGGAGCTACGAGAATTTACCCTGGATTTTTGGTTTCGTACATTTTCATTAATTTAGAATATATAAAAAAAAAAACGTATGCCAACCGTAGTGTCAAATTATCGTTTAAGCTTAGATATAGCCTTTTTAGTCAATATTGATGGAATCCTTCCATACTCACAATTTGCTTTCCACTTCTGTAGTCTTAAGAATTGTGATAAAGTAGATTTGAGAGAACCTTCTATTTTAAAATGATTCACTGATTCACAAATTATAGTTTAAAAAAGTCAAAATTTTTTTTTTACTTCACCCGTTATAGATGCTAATTTTTTAAATCAAACATTGCAAAGCAGTTTTTGTGAGCATTCGAAATCAGTTTTTGCCAGGAGCCAAATCACCGCATTCGTTATCGAAATTTTTCGATCGAAATCATTTTTTTAATTCCCAAAATAAAGTGCTGAGAATAATTTTTCTTTTTCACAGTTGAAGAATTATGGCCCCTGATTAAGAAGAAAAGCGAATCGTGGTCGAGCGTTTGTCCGTCTTCTTCAAATAATAAACCAAAATATGGAATTTCGATTGATTTTACTCGATATCGAATGCGGTGATTTGGCCCCAGCACTTTGTTTTTGGTACCATCAGTACCTTTGGTTTTTGGTTTTGTACAATTTTCTATAAGGGAAGTAAAATAACTTGCAAATTTTAAATCAATATGGATTAAGAGCGAGTTTTCGGGACGTCAATTAAACTTAGTAGAATTAAAAACTTGAGTTTATTTGAACTAATTTAACTGACATCACAAAAATCCGCTCATAACCGTTATTAATTACAAATTTGAAAGTTTTTAATTTTATTTCATCAAGTATAATTAAAGTACGTTTAATTGGCATCCCAAAACCTCGGCCAAAAGTTAAAGTGAGAACTCTATTAAACCAAGTGAAGATTGGATAAAAACTACGATTAAATTACGGATTCAATAAAACTACGATTAAGACTTAATTTGAGGATGAAATAAAACTACGATTAAGACTTAATTTGAGGATTAAATAAAACTACGATTAAGTCTTAATTTGAGGATTAAATAAAACTATGATTAAATTAAGAATTCAATAAAACTACGATTAAATTAAGCATTCAATAAAACTACGATTAAATTAAGGATCCAATACAACCACGATTAAGGCTTAATTTGACGATTCAATAAAACTACGATTAAGGCTTAATTTGACGATTCAATAAAACTACGATTAAATTAAGAATTCAATAAAACTACGATTAAATTAAGCATTCAATAAAACTACGATTAAATTAAGGATCCAATACAACCACGATTAAGGCTTAATTTGACGATTCAGTAAAACTACGATTAAGGCTTAATTTGACGATTCAATAAATCTACGATTAAGGCTTAATTTGACGATTCAATAAAACTACGATTAAATTAAGAATTCAATAAAACTACGATTAAATTAAGCATTCAATAAAACTACGATTAAATTAAGGATCCAATACAACCACGATTAAGGCTTAATTTGACGATTCAGTAAAACTACGATTAAGGCTTAATTTGACGATTCAGTAAAACTACGATTAAGGCTTAATTTGACGATTCAATAAATCTACGATTAAGGCTTAATTTGACGATTCAATAAAACTACGATTAAATTAAGAATTCAATAAAACTACGATTAAATTAAGCATTCAATAAAACTACGATTAAATTAAGGATCCAATACAACCACGATTAAGGCTTAATTTGACGATTCAGTAAAACTACGATTAAGGCTTAATTTGACGATTCAATAAATCTACGATTAAGGCTTAATTTGACGATTCAATAAAACTACGATTAAATTAAGAATTCAATAAAACTACGATTAAATTAAGCATTCAATAAAACTACGATTAAATTAAGGATCCAATACAACCACGATTAAGGCTTAATTTGACGATTCAGTAAAACTACGATTAAGGCTTAATTTGACGATTCAATAAATCTACGATTAAGGCTTAATTTGACGATTCAATAAAACTACGATTAAATTAAGAATTCAATAAAACTACGATTAAATTAAGCATTCAATAAAACTACGATTAAATTAAGGATCCAATACAACCACGATTAAGGCTTAATTTGACGATTCAGTAAAACTACGATTAAGGCTTAATTTGACGATTCAATAAATCTACGATTAAGGCTTAATTTGACGATTCAATAAAACTACGATTAAATTAAGAATTCAATAAAACTACGATTAAATAAAGGATTCAATAAAACAACGATCAGGCTTAAATTGGGGATTCCATAAAGCTGCGATTAAGGAATAATTAGAGTCTATGTTCAACCTCAATTGGGGATTAAATAAACTTACGAATAAGGCCCTAATTGAGGTTTCAATAAAATCACGATTAAAGCATAAATTGAGGATTCAATTAAACTACGATTAAGGCATATTTAACGTCTATATTAAACCAAGATTACGGCTCAAGTTGAGGTTTCAATAAAACCACGATTAAGGCTTAAGTTGAAGTTTCAAAACAAAGAAGATTAAAGCATAGTTAAAGTCTCTGTTAACCATGATCAGGACTTAATAAGTGTTTCACTATTTAGACTTAAAAAATACCATGATTGAAGCTGCAATAAAATCATAATTAACCACTGTGACGGCTTCAATAAAACAACGCTTAAAGATAAAAACCTAATATTATGGCTTCATAAAACAACGTTTAAGACTTAAACTAAGGCCACGATAAGTCGCCGATAAAGGGTTTAGTTATGGTAAGCATGAAGAAATTAAGATACATACTGAAATAATGGTCTTATGCACTCGCGATTATAGTCGCTGGAAATGTTCTCCAAAACAGTTTTTTAATGTCCTAAATGCGTCTGGATTTATTAAATGAGACGACTTATTTGAAGCCAGTTTTATGAATCAGTGCTAAGGGAGTTTTTTTTTTTGTTTTATCATGAATTTCAATTTCAAGTGATTCTTTATAAAGTTCTTAAGTATAATTTTTTTTTTTTTTTTTTTTTTTTTTTGGTAATAATTTTATTTAATACATTTCTAATTCTTAAGCTATTTATAAGAAAATTAAAATAAATATCTTAAATTGTCTAGATTATTACCGGAAATCAAAACAAATGAAATTAAAAATAAAAAAAGAGAGTAAATTAGTAAATTACAAAAATAACTTAAGATAAATTTAAATGTTAACAATTCGAACCATAGCGATCGGATGAATAACGTCGTTCGGCTGAATTATGCCTTGAAGTTGAATGACGAAGTTCGGCGGAATTACGTCTTGAAGTCCTAGTATCACGACGATCTAAAGATCTACGTTTGGCGTTTTGCGAGGACCGCTCAGATGAAGAATTACGTTGAGTTTTGCGATGCTCTTGATCAGAGTTACGCCTCGATGATGTATGATGAAGTTCCGCAGAAGAATTACGTCTTTCACGGTGTAATTTTCGATTGCTGTCCTCATGTTCATCAGCGGCATATTCATATTCTTCATGTTTATCTCTGGTGTTCGAATTACTTTTCGATAATTCTGTAGCTGAGCGCTCCTCGGCCGTACCTCTGCCACTATCAACACAATCGGCCAAAAGTTTATCAGCTACAGCTGCATTATGAGCCAAAATTTGTTTGTGACTCCTACTAAATGTTTGCTTAATTTCACGCTCTTCTTCACGCATACGATCTTGAGTGTTTTTTTCGATTGTTCGTTTAATTTCTTCCGCTGAACGAACCAACATATCCGTCTCAATGATAACTTTTCGCGGCGGTGATGAGTGACGTTCTCTACTGTCGCGCTTCGACCAAGAACTTTTGGTACGTGAACGTGTTCTGGAACGTGAACGTGAGTCTCGATTTGACCAATCCGATGAGGAGCGAGAACGTCTTGTCGACACTAACTTCTTACTAGTTTTCTCCGATGGTTTTCTTTGTTGGACACTACTTCCGCCTCCTCCGCTGGCAGGTGATCTAGATCGCGAAGATTTACGAGTTTTATCATCTCTGGACTTAACACGTGAGCGGGAAGGCGATCTAGTCGCTGATCTTGAATACGAACGTGAACGTGTGCGAGATCTTGATCGTGAACGCTTAGAATAATGGCGAGAACGATTACGTGAGCGCGAGCGTGAACGACGAGAACGACTGCGAGTTCTTGAACGTGATCTAGAACGAGAGCGACGATCTCTGGAACGACTTCGTGATCGAGAATGATGTCTAAAAGGAGAAAATAAAAGTAGAATTATTGGAAATTTCTAGCTAAAGCGAATAATTTTGAATTCTCCAAAATAATAAGGGCAGTGGTTCATTCTTGAGCTTTGACCAACATTGTGTGAAATAATTCGAGTAAAAAAACAATGTAAATGTGCCCCTTAGCAATATTTTTTTTGCTTGGATTTACTCATTGAAAAATGTAACGATTTTTTTTTTTAAACAATTTTATCCTTCTCCCTATTGAGTTCGAATCTAATTCTCTTTACGAACGGTCGTGTAAATAATTAAAGCGCTTAGAGTACAACTATTTAAAATTAACAACAAGTGTATATTTTTGTTTTTGCAATTGCCTATTCTTGATCTCATTTGAACTCACGTGGTAGACAATCCAGCTTATAACAGGAATAAAAATTTAGCGATGGCCCGAGGGGCCAAATCTTCATCAAAAAGAAAGCTTGTGAACAAGATGACAAAACTTCATCCGGGTTTTGTTAACCCGAACATCGCGTCAACTTCCAGCAACAGATTTAGCCTGCTTGCTGGCCTCAATGATATGGACGTAACTCCTGCATCAAATATTAATGATATTAAACAACACAAACCTCCACCTATAGTTGTAGAAGCCAACGCCTCATTTGCAGAAATACGAAAACTACTTGGTAAAGATTGTATTTTCAAACGTACTTCAATTGGTACCAAAACTTTTGGTCCAACTAAAGAATTGTACGAATGCTGTAAGCAAATTCTTAAAGAGAGTAAAATGGAGTTTCATTCATATGGCTCCAAAGATAATAGGTTATACACAACCTTTCTACACGGTTTACCCCGCATAAACTCTGAGCACATCACCGAAGAGTTAAAAAACTACAACCTATCCCCTTCTTCGGTGGCTGAAATAGTCACCAAATTCAGTTCGAACAACGATGCTGTTTACAAAGTTCAATTTGTTCGTAAAAATTTTAACCCAACTGCCTTAAAAAATGTAAGGACAATTTCCAATATCATAATTTGTTGGAAAAAATACAAATCTAGATCCAGAAATAAACCAACTCAATGCTGGAACTGCTTAATGTATGGCCATGGCGGTGAACATTGCCATCGAAGTGCTGCGTGTATGATATGTGCAGAACAACATCATGCAAGTGTGTGTCCGTTTAACACAAATGAAAAAAGACCAGCTATTTTTACATGCTTTAATTGCAAAAAACATGGAAAAGAGAGAACTGATCACTCTGCAAACGACATCAACTGTCCGTTACGTTCTCTCTATTTGGAAACTAGAACAAGAGTAACTTCCAAAAGTCATAACAACAGCAGGCAACAACAAAATATTTCATTTCAATCAAAGGTTGATTTCCCAAATTTAAGTAACAACACAAATAACATCAATAATAACAGCAAAGCTACATATGCTAACCAGCTGAAAACAAACAACGATTTATTTAGCATTAATGAGCTTTTTGATATTTTCACTACAGCTATGGATGATTTGCATAGGTGCACCTCAAAAGTACAACAAATCAAAGTTGTAATGTCAATGGTAAAATACGCCCATGGATTATACTAATAATTTAAACGAATTCAAAATGCTTCACTTGAATGCTAATGGCATTTCAAACTTTTCTAAATTAAAACAATTTGAGATACTAATTGAACGAGAAAATATTAAAATAGCGTCTTTGAATGAAACATTTTTTTCAGAAAATCAAAGACCCTATTTTAAAAATTATTATTTATATAGAAGTGACAGAACAGATGCAAGAGGAGGAGGAGTAGCTCTGTTAATTCATAAATCTGTCGCTCATAAAAACCTCTTTATATCAAACACCTCAACAATCGAAAACATCTCAATTGAAGTTATTATAAATAATAGGCCTATTGTTGTATCTTCGTTATATTCACCAAGATATACTCATACTTGAACCTAACACCTTCCACCAAAGAATATATAGTTTTTGGTGACCTAAATGCCAAACATTGTTCATGGAATTGTCGTTCAAATAATACTGCAGGAATCGCACTCAACAACCTACAGCAATCAAGCAATTTTTTTTATTCACTATCCTAATAGTCCAACCCTATTCCCACATCAACACAATCGCGAAGCATCCACAGTCGATATTATTTTAAGCAACTCCGCTTTAAATATAGACGTAAAAACAATGGATTACGAAATACCATCAGACCATCGCCCCATTATATGTACACTTAGAAGGTCAATGGCCTTGCAGGTTGACCTCAATTATTATGATTATAGTGCAAGCAACTGGAACATTTATATGAATTTTTTGGACAATAAAATCACGTTATATTCCGATATATACAATACCAAGGCAGTAATTGATCAGGAAATCCAAAAATTTATAAATGTAGTTTTTGAAGCAAGGGATGTGTCTACACCTAAAATATCTCAACAAAATAATTACACATTACTAGAAAGTACTGTGAAATATATAAAACTAAGAAGAAGCTTTAAAAGAAAAAGCCAACGATCTTCAAATATAGCCGAGCAAACTTTTTATAATCAATGTACTAAGTTTCTAAGTAACATGATTGATAAAAGTATTAATTCGGAGCGCAATAAGAAATGGTGTCAATTATTATCCAATTTAAAACCAGGTGATAAATCATTCTGGAAAATAAGCAGGAACTTGCGAGGAAAGGGAAAAAATCAAATCTCTCACTTTAAAATTGGAAATACAAAAATATCATCTGATAAGGGCAAGGCTGAAGTCCTGGCAAATACATTTGTCCAAGCAAATAACCTCACTTCGAACTATAACCACTCGGCAGATACACTAATAAATACAACAGTAAATAATTTTAAGAAGGAAAATCCTAGTTCTGAATCTGCAATTTATACATCTCTTGAAGAAGTAATGAATATTGTCTCATCAATAAAACCATCAAAATCCCTTGGTTTTGACAATGTTCCCAACCTGCTCTTAAAGAAACTACCACTCAAAGCTCTAAAATTACTGGTTATAATATTTAACAGCTGCATCAAACTCAACTATTTCCCAAACCATTTCAAAAATGCTAAGGTTATAGCTATTAACAAACTTAGCAAGCCAAAAACTAACCCAAACAGCTACAGACCTATAAGTCTATTAAGTAACTTTGGTAAAATATTTGAAAAAATTCTACATTCTCGTCTTAGTGAATTTGTAACGACCAATTCTATTGTTGCTAAAGAACAATTTGGATTTAAAAAAGGACATAGCACTACTCACCAATAAACAGAATTAAAAATCAAATAATCAACAATAAAAACAATAAACGTTCAACGGGTGTAATATTGTTAGATATTGAAAAAGCGTTTGACACCGTTTGGCATAATGGCCTCTTATTTAAACTTCTTGATGCAAATATACCAAAATATCTATGTAAACTTATTTCAGATTTCATTCACGACAGAAGCTTTAAAGTTGCGATTAATAATGAAAGATCAACTCCAAAAACCATTACCTCAGGGTTACCTCAAGGATCAGTCTTGTCGCCATTGCGTTACTCGATATATACATCCGATTTTAAAGTCCCAAAATATATGAAAATTGCTTATTACGCAGGTGATACTGCGTTAATTTCTTCAAACAAACTTACAAGTGCACTCCTGAAGAAAATGGAAAGGGGACTTGTAAATTGCAGTAAATATTTCCACAAATGGAAAATCAAAATTAATCCAAACAAGACCCAAGCAATAATTTTTCCATTCAACAAATCTCCCAAAAGACTGCCAAGACGTCATCTTCTTATTGGAAATAATACCATAAATGTACTTAACGTTGTCAAATATCTCGGAGTTGTCTTGGACAAAAAGCTTACATTTAAACATCATATTATGGCTACGTGCCAAAAAGCTATAAAATCATTTAAAGCATTATGGCCACTACTAAATAGAAGGTCATTTCTAAACCAACAAAACAAAAATCTACTCTTCAAAAGTGTTATAAGGCCGATATTAACATACGCGTGTCCTATTTGGAGTGACGCTGCCAACTGCCACCTAAAACGCTTACAAATTATACAAAACAAATGTCTTAAAATGATATATAAAAAGCCCCTGTAGGATACCTCCACAAATCTTCTTCATGAAGAAACCGGTTATGAAAAAATTTTCGATTTCATATCAAGGATTTATAACAATTACTTTGCCAAAATTTAAAATTCCTCTTACCCACTGCTAAGAGAATGTATAGAAATAACGTAAAATTAAAAAAGAACTCACCAAATTGAAAATTGTATGCTTATAGAGGTCTATTATTACTAATAAACCTCCTATAAGCATATAAACATTTTCAGATAGTATTTGAATATATAAAATCATATAAAGGTTTTTTCCTCCCATTTTCCTTTAAAAATCATTAAAAAATAAAATAAAAACTATTTAATATCTTTAGATCCTATATATCATTTGTTGCAATATCTATATGTAAAGATAAGATCTCATATGTAAATATCAAATTTGTTAAAATATGTGAATAAAGGAAGAATATATAATTGAAAAAATTTAAAAAAAAAAAAATCCTTCTCCCTATTTGCACTTTTTTTTTTTGTATTTCTAACTTAAAAAAAGCAGCCAAAATAATCTACACTAAATTTCACTCCAGTTCATCAAAGATTAAAAGTCCATGTGGAAGAATGGGATTATAACCGCTCCCACATATTGGGCTTTTATTTCTAAGGACTAAAATGGGCAAAAGGCCATATGGGTTGTGTAACACTGTTCTATAGATACTGGGATATGTTCTTCTAAGATTAGCAAAGTCATTCTCAGCGCCCGAGTTTCAATTTGCACAACGCATTACAGAGAAAATTCGTTTATCAGTCGAATTAGCCGTACGTGAAATAAACTCAATTATCTTTCCTGGTAATTACAATCTAGTAAATTTTAATTAAAATATCCACAAACAGTACTCTCTCCTTCCTCTTTTCCATATCCTATTTTCCTGAGATCAACACAATGCGATGCATACAGGGTTAATATGGAATTTTCAATGAAGGCATCCAAACACCGAGGATCATTCACACCGTCAATCTTCCCTTTCAATGTCATCTTTTTTAACTGTGAAAAACTTAAATTTATTAATGTTACTTGACTTACCTTCCCCTAGAATATTTGTGATAACTTCCTTCACCGCCTCCACCAGCACCATCTTCATCATCGTAACGATGATCCCGATCATCATAATTACTATTATATTTATGATTATTATAATGTGAAGAAGACGAATAACCATCGTAAGAACCTCGTCCACGACCGCGTCCTCTACCTCTGGCCCGCATACGTGGCGCAAAACCCCGATAGTTAACAGAGACGGGAAATGTGGGCGGTCTATACATACCCAGACCGTGGAACATATGAGGGGCATAGGGAAACATAGACAAAGATTTCATCCATTCACTAGCAGCCTCCGAGTTATAATTGCTGGCATTCATGGCAGCCATATTTTTGAAGGGATTTAAAGGACCCATACTCTCGGCTGTTGTAGCCACCTCTGTGCTGGCGGAAGTTTGTTTTTCATTTTTTGTCTTATCGTTATTATTGTCCGAATCATCCGAATTGTGTTTAGCTTTTCTGCTCGACAATAAACCCATTAATGGCGTTTTATTTTTAATATCCTCCACTTTTTTCTGTTGATCATTTAAAAGCTTTTCAGTGGCTATTTTATATTTCTCCACCAAGCGTTCTCGCATTTTATCCCTTTGCAAATCCAATTGATGTTTACGCGAGGAGATAGATGGATGTTTAGCCATGTGTTTTAACTGAAACACAGAAATGAAAATAAAAATCATTTTTTTTTTTTTTTTTAATGCAACAAATTAACTGCCAGTGTCACTTACCTTAATACGATCAAATAGCATTTCCAATACTCGTATACTCTCCAATTTCCTTTGGGCAATCATAAGCTTTCTTTGCTCCACTCTAATCTTTTGGGAAATTTCAATTTGTCCTTTTTCTTGTATCTTCTTGAGATGTTTTTCTTTTCGTTTTTCTTCTCGCTCTCGCTGTTTCTCCAGCTCTTCTAGTTTCGTTTGTTCTTCTTTTTGCCTGTAATGTGTTGTGGTGCATTGCGTTCTCAACATTTTTTTTTTCAACTTTTTCTTTTAAATTTGTATTTTCAATACATTTATATAGATTCTAAACCATTTGCTTAAAAATGTAATACAAATTAAGCTACTAAAAAAACTTGATAGAAAAAATATTAAAAGGCATTATTAATTAACCTAAACGAGGTAAGAGAAGACGTTCGCAATAGGGGTAATTAACAAAAGCAGATAGTGGCATAAACATTAATGTCTTATTTTTGCAGTATGACTCAAAATCGCCAAGGGTAACAAAATTTTGGGATCACACAGACAAAAATTATATATAAAAAATTGAACATATTTTTTTTTTTTAGAGATTTAACAACCTAAATAATATATGATATGCTTTAATATCAATTTTACAAACCTATGATTTTAAAAGTCAATACATGATCAATCATTGATCAAATTTTCATTACAAACCTCTGGCGTTCCAAAATTTCCAGCTCCAATTGCTTAAGCTTTTCAATTTCCTCCTCCTCTGCTTTAGCCTTGGCCAATAAACGTTTACGAACACGCTCACGACGTTGTATTTGAGCATCACTCAAATGTTTGCTGGTATCAAAGTTGACCGTAATATTTACGGCCTGCGTCTTATCTACAAATTTACGAACCAGTTTCATTCCACGAAATTCATCCATGGCACGAACGAAACCAACATATTCATCAAATTGTACATAACTGCAAAAATAATACTTTCAATTCATATCATTTAAAAGTAAAAATTGACTTACCCCTCAAAGAGAACATCCTGTTCAAAACTAAAAGTTTTCATACCATTTATGTCATTATTCATTTTGCTGCGATATGGATCACATATTGGTATATCCACGTGATGAACACTACCAAATTTTTCAAATATTCTCTTAAAAATACTTTCCGATGGTTTAACATTTTCCTCATTTTCCATGTGGCGGGGACAAAACCATTTAATGGGCAAGTGAGTTATATGAATGGTATCTGGTCTTTCGCCCGGCTTCATTTCATCCATATTATGAGCGTCGCGAAAATAAGAATCCCAATCATGACGAGTAGGAAATTCATCTTTGGTTTCTGATGCCCGCACTCGGAATCCATCATGAAATCCCGATATTTTTAACGTTATTCCATCTATTCTATTGACAGCTGAACGTAAATGAGATCTCTCATCAAGTTCGGCTTCAAAACGAATAAAATCAACGGTACTTTTGGAGACCTGTAGGACACAGAAATTTGATTAAATTTAGGATTTTATTAAAATGAATTAAACAATTAATCGAAATTTCGTGTCTCACCTTAAGGACCAGAAATTTGTGCGGTTTCATAGCTTGACTTAATTTGTCCATGATATCCAAATTAGAAATAGATTTACCCATTTTATTCGAGGGCAAACCCACAGATATGTTCATCTTGGCCACCGGCTTGAGATAAAGACTGTGCGGCAGATATAGCGGTACACAGTCTGATACATGTTGTATGGTCTGGATATTTATCATTTTTTAATTTTGTATTTTGTTTAAAATTATGATTAAAACAGCAACATTTATTTTTGTATATTGTAACAATTTGAAGAATTTGATAAAATTTGGTTTAATTATTTTTGTTTTACAATATGTTTTTATAGTTAAAAAAAAGAAATTAAATTATTTTATTATACCAAAAAATAAAATTATATCAAAAATCCGCCTCAATAAAATGAAAATGTTTTGTTTTTAAGAATGAAGATTCTCAAATGAAGTTTCTTAAAATCTTAACCTAACTTATCAACTAGTTAATAATAAAAATTCCTAAAAAATTAGTTTCCTTTTTTCTTCGCCACTGCCAAGCTTTAATATATTAAAATATTTCATCACACGCCAAACACTTTAGTCTTTTTTTTTTTTGTTAAAAGCTAAGAAAACTGTAAATTGATTATTTATTTTAATAAAGAAAACACTTAATATTTTTTTTTTTATGATTTTATAAGGAAGAAGTTCTTTGTTTTCTTTAAATTCAATAAATTTTCAGCAAAATTCTGCAAAAATTGCAAAAAGAAAACGCCGTCTGAAATTTTCTCACAAAGCCAGTGATGCCAGGAGATTTTTTCAGAAATCCCTATGCTTATGAAAAAAATCCCTTCTTTTTCCCAGCAGAAACTTTTTCTCCCTACATTTTTTTCCCACACTGCTTTTTTCAATTCTTCAATACATAAAATTTTATTTTTAATTTGTACATTTTCAATTTCAATAAGGCAAAAATAACAATAAAACGAAGAGGAATAGCATAAAAAGTAAGATAAGAATATCATAAGAATAACATAAAAAACTAACAGATATTATAAAAAAATTATTTTTACAATTCTGTATAATTCATCTCTTTGATATGACTAGATGAACATTTAAAATTTACACAATTAATAAAATTGGCTTGCAAAGGAGATCTTATAATGCAAACAGAATTTGGGTCTTTGGTTTAAAAAGTTTTTCTTTATGTTTAACATGTTCACTTAGATCTAATTTATCACAATTTAATATTTTTTTACAAGCCTTGTATCTGCATTTAAAATCGTCATATTTGACCTGTTCCAGCCATCCCATTAGCTTCTCGTCTCTCAAACAACTTGAGCAGAATCTTTGTTTTCTGTATTTCTTTCATGGGTTTTTAGCATCGTCGAAAAACGAATTGTTTCTAAAATTAATTATGTTTAAATTTATAATATTTTAATGTTACCTTTATATATAAACTTATTAAAATCGAAGAGACCTGCTAATATGGCGTACGTACGTATCAAAAAGATGCACAAAACAAGTAAACTGGACAAACAAGTGGCTTATTTCAGAAGCCACATATTTACTTCCTTCATATTAAAGAGTTATGACCAGACTTAAAAAAGGTATATATTTTTAATTTTAAAGTTTAAAATTTAAAAATATATAATTTCAAGTCGTTAAAAAAAATCTGCAAAAAATCCCTACAATTCGATAAAAGTAAGAAATCTTCCCCTAAATGTAAAAAAAAATCCCTAAAAGAGGGAAAAATCCCTATTCTAAACTTGGCATCACTGCATATAACAACACACAGCACAGAGTTGTCTACTACTTGTAGTATGACTTGCGTACTTGCGTCGCTAGCAGGAAGCGGCCAAAAAAACACGGTTGTGTTCATTTCACTCGCGCATTTTCTCACAAAGCCACAGAGTTGCTTTTATGAGGTCAACCATGTAAGGTTGTAAAAAAAAGTTGTATAATGGTAAAAAAACAGTATTAAAATAAAATAGTATTTAAAGTATGGTAACCATTTCGTTAGTATTATTTCGATCTTCACATAAAATGACTGTTAAAAATAATCTGGTGTTAGTTTTATTAAAAAGTGTTAATTAAAGTGAAAAATAATTTAAAATTTGATGATATTTGTGAAAAAGTGTTAGTGTAAATTATATTTAATATGGTGTTAAGTTATTTGAAGAATATTTACATCCATAAACTTGTTAGGTGAGTTGTTAATAAAATGATAAATTGAAACTTATAGAAAACGGTTGCCATGTAATGAAACTCTTCATTTTAGTGGGATTGACTATTATTTGTAAGAGAATTTAAATGGAAATGCGATTATAGTCACGATTTGTTGCAGGGTACTTTAAATTTTGTTGAAGATAATTAATAATTAATAATTAATAATAATCTTTAATAATTAATCATTTATATGTAAATTTTAAAATTAAATTAATGATTTTTGTAGATAATTAAAGCTGTCAAGATAGAAACAAAAGTATTGTCTAGGATATTCATTAAATAACTTTACTGTAACATAAATTTTAAAAGTTAAAAACCATAAATGTTTGATTTCGGAAAAGCTTAAAAGCAAATTTATATATCCTCTAAAATTAATATTGTACTTTCAATAACAAATTTATGTCAGTTAAGCTGAATAACCTAAATCGAATTTTAACCGATATTATGACTTATATGCATATTCGGTTCATTTCGGATATGACACTACTACAATAATTAATTTTCGTTGTATCCTCTTTTAGTAAAAACAAAAATTAAATATAACTTGCAAAAGATAAACTAAGGTAATTTTACATTTTATCAAGGTAGCCAGAAGTGAATGCGAAAAATTGAAATGAATTCTAAAGGCACTGTTACACGTTCAATATATGTATATATGTATACACGTTCAATATATGTATATACCGCAGAATGGCTTCCTATATATTGATATTATCAATATATACTTTATTCAGAGCTACCTAATCTACGAAATACAATTTATAATTTTAATTCTAAAATGGAAAATTTAATAAAATTTAATAATTTTAACCTGACTACAAAGTATAATTCAAACTCAGAAATTAAAGTTGTCGTGAGTGTGTGAGTGGATCTCAAATAGTTAAACACAAATAATTTTGACATTGTAAAGGGTGTTTTTTTTTGCTTAGATATAACTTACGAAAGGCCTAGTTGTCGAACGAACTGTCATACTGCTCCCACTTTTTGACATTTATGAAGAGTATACTGTTTTAAAACATCATGAATAGATTCACGGTTTAAAAAACGCTACCAAATTATCTAAATTTACTTCGAAAATCAGTCACCGATTGAAGCAACGATGTTTGTAGCAAATTGTGTTCAGCGATGAGATTAATTTTTAGCTTAATGAGTGTGTTCATAAACAAAATTGCCGCATATCGTTTGATGCGATTTATACGCTAGTGGCATTATCGGATCTTATTTATTTAAAAATGAAGCCGGAGCTCGCGTTATGATCAAAAGAGATCGTATCCCCACCATGATCACTGGTTTATTGTTTAAAAATATGGATGACATTGATCCGGGCGAGATGTGGTTTCAACAGGATGGCGCTACGTGTCATACGGCAACCGCAACTATCGACGTATTGAAATAAAAATTTGGCGATAAGTTGATTTCGAGAAATGGAGCTGTCAATTTGCCTCCACAGTCGTACGATTTTACACCTCTCGATTATTTCCTGTGTGGCTACGTGAAGTCACAGATTTATGCAGATAAACTAGCAACAATTGACGTCTTGCAAGCCAACATTGTTCATGTTATTCGTGACATACGGCTAGTAATGATCGGAAAAGTGGCCAAAAATTAGGCGTCAAGTTAAAAAAACACATAGGATTTTAAATAAGTTTTAAGATAAGCATTGTTTATAAATGCAAACGATATAAGATTTTTAATAGTATCAGATTAAGTTGCTAATAACTAATTTTGAGACTTTTTGTCAAAAACTTTTTAAACAAGCTGTACAAAAGAAAAATCTTTAAAAGGATTAGTTTATATCAGTTGCAAACCATTAAAAAACAAGTAAGAAAATTATAGTCGGTCTAGACCGACTATATGCTACCCTATACCATGCGTTTACAAACCCTATCTCTTAGGCCCAACTAACTGGAAATAGAAAATAAGCAAAAACCAAATTTGAGTGGGATTTTTATTAATTTTTTTGGCTGCAGATATGAAAAAGTTCATATCGGATGCTATATCCATATGGGGACTAGGTCCAAAAATGGACCGATCCTGATCATATTTGGTAAAGTCTCTTGTATTTTGCAAAAATATATACAAACAAAATTTGAGAAGAATCAGTGCAATATTTTTGTTTTTTAATAGATTTAAATGAAGATCGGGAAGCAGCTCTATATGGGGCCAAAGGGATCATTTTTGGACTACTCATGGATGGATGTAATGAACGCTTACAAACCCAATTTGAGTAAGATCTATATGACAATTTGGATCTTATGGCAATTTATGTCGATTTCATAGGGGTAATTTGTATGGGGGCTAGGTCTGAACATGGACCGATTCTCACCAATTTCAATAGAGTTCATCCCATGGCCGATAAAAGCTTATATACCAAATTTCGTCAAAATATATTCATATTTGCGACCTGCAGTTTGATTACAAGCTTTACATGGACACACAGACGGACGGACGGACGGACGGACGGACGGACGGACGGACATTGTTAAATCAACTCAGAAAGTGATTCTGATTCGATCGGTATAATTAAAGATGGGTCTAGGTCAAATATTTTTGGTTGTTACAAACAGCAGCACAAAGTCATTATACCCAAACCACATAGTGGTATAGGGTATAAATATATCAATAAAAGAGGGTAATATAAAGTTTAGGTAATTTAAAATTTTATGAAGGTAGTCAAAATTAAATGTGAAAGCTAACAAATCAGTTAATAATTTTTTAAATTTTCATTTTACTTTTAAATTTAAACAAATTAAATAAAAATAAAATGTAATACATCTACATTTAGTAATTCTAGGTCTTTTGTAAACTCCTTTTTTTCGAACACCCTTTAAAGAAGGCCAAATTACCAAAGATCTTTTTTGTGTGTTTATTGAATTAAACCGGACCCAAAATTAAAAAAAAAATTTGTTAAATTTTTAAATATTCCTTAATATATTTAATTTTTTTCGATTTTTATATTACTTTTTTCACAAGTAATATTGGTGTCATAAGCTTTGTTCGTTTACGCGATAATTTGTAACAATTTCTAAAAATTATCACAAAATTTACTGGATTCTGTTCGTTTACTTCAAAACCCCAGTAAAAGAGAGCAAATGAGAGCGTAAAGTGACAGTTAAGGTTTGAAAACTTGCTAGTTTTTATACCCTATACCACTATGTGGTTTGGGTATAATGACTGTGCTGCTGTTTGTAACAACCAAAAATATTTGAACTAGACCCATCTTTAATTATACCGATCGAATCAGAATCACTTTCTGAGTTGATTTAACAATGTCCGTCCGTCCGTCCGTCTGTGTGTCCATGCAAAGCTTGTAATCAAACTGCAGGTCGCAAATATGAATATATTTTAATGAAATTTGGTATATAAGCTTTTATCGGCCACGGGATGAACGCTATTGAAATTGGTGAGAATCGGTCCATGTTCAGACGTAGCCCCCATACAAATTACCCATATGAAATCGACATAAATTGCCATAAGATCCAAATTGTCATATAGATCTTACTCAAATTGGGTTTGTATGCGTTCATTACATTCACTAATGAGTAGTCCAAAAATGATCCCTTTGACCCCATATAGAGCTGCTTCCCGATCTTCACTTAAATCTATTAAAAAACAAAAATATTGCACTGATTCTTCTCAAATTTTGTTTGTAAATATTTTTGCAAAATACAAGAGACTTTACCAAACATGATCAGGATCGGTCCATTTTTGGACCTAGTCTCTTTATAGATATAGCATCCGATATGAACTTTTTCATATCTGCAGCCAAAAAAATTAATAAAAATCCCACTCAATTTAATTTTAATCTTTTAAAACCGGTTCCTGCCTAAGAAAAATATGTGATCTGCCAATTTCTTTCAAAATAAATGTTTATTTTCAAAAGCAAAGGTAATGATATTAGTTTCAATGAATATTTTTACATATATGTTAAATAAAATAAATTCTAATTAAGGTATATTTATTTCTTCTTTAAATTTAGAGTTTCACTTCTTCACTTTCAAAGGTGTTTACAATCAGCTGTTTCTATGAACTTGCAAATTCTTATACCAGCATTACAAATTGCTGTTCGTTTGGATATTTATGTTTTTATACCCTATACCACTATATGGTTTGGGTATAATGGCTTTGTGCTGCTGTTTGTAACAACCAAAAATATTTGACCTAGACCCATCTTTAATTATACCGATCGAATCAGATCGAATCAGAATCACTTTTTGAGTTGATTTAACAATGCCCGTCGTTAACATTCTTATAGTTTTTGTAAAGCAAAACTGTTGAAATAGATTGGTTCTGTCCTGTGAGATGCACATGGGTTATTTTCATCAAAAAGTCCTTGTATGCTGAAAATTGTAATCATCTTACAATTTGTGATACAACAACCTGCAGTTAATTAATAGCGTATAGTTATTCATAACATTTTATTTATAATTAAAAAGAAAATACCTGTCGTATGTTTGATATATGAAAATGCTCATTTAAAATTTGTTAATTTTAAAAAATTGTTTGCAAATTTTATCATAAAAGGTTGTTGGTACAACGATGCTGTTTCTGTTGTGAGCTTAATTGAAAAATTTATTTGCAAACCGTACCGGTGCTTTCGCCATTGCGATTCAACTTTGCATATTATTTTTTTTTTTTTTTACAAATTTTGAGAAAACAGTGTAACCTGTATAAAATATAAAAATAATAGCATGAAACAATATAACATATAATGTATTATTGCATTATCTGTATAATATGGTAAGACTCTTGCTTCTTGTGGCATTATGGCCGCAACTTCGTCGTCGAGTCCGTTGCCATTGTCCACCTCAGTCAAGTCAATGTGAACATCCAGTTTGTTGCCCAAAAAAGGAAACCATGAATATGTCTTCTGTGATTATTCAGTGGCTTTTAACCACTGCAGCCTTACATCAGCACCACCTTCACAATTCGTATTCGAATAATTATATTTAAGTGAAATAATTTTCATTGATATCAAACGCGCTAAAAAATACTAATTCATTGATCCAAGGATGGGTGTTACAACCACCCATTGACTGAATTTTGAAAAACAGATTTTCTAGAGCGTCTTGATTAAATTTACCAAACAATATGAAATCAATCTTAGGGTTGTGCTCAAATAAATGTTGACTCATGTGAATGAATACATTTATTTCTAGATTGTCCTGTAAATCTAAACAACTTTAGATATTCAATGGTATCTAAAATGAATTTTTTGAATTTTGTTCAAAATTAACTATTTTGAATGGTCTTCGGTTTTTTTGTCATTAAAATTTTTTAAATTTAAAACGTCAACTAATTTATTGAATAATTCAATAAATTTGACAGTCCCGGGTACTAAGTGCGACAACGCCTTGTCAATTAGCATATCATCTGCCGATGTTTTGACAGTGGCAGCTATACTTTTGCTCAGCAGTTGTGCGGCTGTGGAAAGCTTAATATTTTAAATATTAATTAAATATAATGGTTGTACCTTAAGTTATTTAACCTTAATTCTTTGTATGCTTGTTGGATATACATGCTCGTATTTCAATTTGGGCATCATCCTAATGTTGTCACTTTTACAGTTTATGGGAAATGCAGCCCCAGTGACCGAAATACTTGCAGTTCCACTGTTGGTTTGTATGTTATGGACCAGCAAAGTGGTTCTAATGGACTTTGGGAGATGACAGTAATCGTACATAACGAACACTTTTTTAGAATTTGAGGACGTGAAGAAAGTGTTTCCTTCAGTTATTCCTAAGCTTTTCACTGCGCATATATTCAATGAGGCTAACATTTTCGGCCACCTTTACATTTTCCAATATCATTTCCTGGAGTTTATTTGCTGAAATTTATGTGATGTGCTGAAAAATAGTACGCAATTAAAGATTAGAGAAAATAATATTTAAATTTAGAACATTACCTCTCAACACATCAGAAGTTGTATAGTAACTTAGGATGTATGTATGTACTTCCATATTGCGAAAGTGCCTTTGATCATAAAAACCAATGCCTTGGTTGCAACATCCTTCGTTCTTTCTCCATTACAATAGTCGACAAGACCATCAATGCGGTCATTTGCCTTATTGTAAACCATTCCTCTTCATCTTTGTCATCTTTGTAAAGTTCGCAATGACGTCACCAATGCTTACCTTAACGTATTTGATGGGGCAGAAATTAGCGCGGAACTTTTTGAGGGAAGTTTAAAGTTAAGAGCATTTTTCATAAAAGCATATGCCTTTGTTGAAATATAGTCAACATTTTGCGAAATGTTTTTCTCTTCCTCTGCATATGCTTGCTCTCCCGACACTATCATTTTTGCAAAACATGTGCTCTCTTTATTTGCTTTCGCACTAGGGATTATTTCATCTAATCTATATGTTTTCTATCCATCGTTTGCCTGAGTGCAGCAATTTCTTCATTTAGCTTTCTTACTTCCCGTTATTTTTTTATTTGTAAAATATTCAACCTAAAAGTAGAAATAAAAGACATTAATATAAAATATCTCAAGTGTTATAAAAATTCATTAATACTTCTGGCTATTTTTCTTCCACCGTTATTTTTGTATTTGTAAAATATTCGATCTAATGGTAGAAATAAAAGTAATTAATAATAAATATCTAAAGTGTTATAAAAATTCATTAATACCCACATCTGGCTATTTTGCTTTCATCGTTCTTCTTTGATTTGTAAAATGTTTTTCATGTGATTCAATGTTGTCGTCCTCATAATTTATGATTGGTAGCAAAATTTCGAAATACCACAAATTTATTTTCTGGTTTGGATAACTGCTTTGCTTTTCTAACTCGCGTCGAACGCAATACCTAAATTCTAAAGGGTCCGCCAAATAACTTTTTTTTTTTTTTGAAAATGCTATACAAAAAAAACTACTTAATATTAGCTCAAATTTCTTTTTTTATTTGAAAGTACAATCCTTCCGGTTAATAATGGAAAATAATTTCATTCAAATGGCTGCCTCGGCTGGCCATGCAGTAGCCTACACGATCGGTCCAATTTTTAAGCACATTATCGGTTGTGTGCAGCTGTATTTCACCAATGGCTTCACGAATATTGTCCTTTAAAGCGTCAATTGTCTCTGGCTTGTTGGCGTAACACTTATCTTTGAGGGCACCCCACAAATAATAGTCCAACGGTGTCAAATCGCAGCTCCGAGGTGGAAAAACTACATCAGCTCTGCGGCTGATAATGCGGTCTTCAAAAACAGGGCGCAAAACATCGAGTGTAGCTTCGGCTGTGTGGCACGTAGCGCCGTCCTTTGAAACCAAATGTTGCCAATATCCTCCTCTTTAATTTTTGTGAACAAAAATTCGTTCAACATGGCCCGATAACGATCGCCATGCGACAATTTTGCTTGTTTACATACCCGCCAAGATCAAAATGAGCTTCATCTGAAAAGATGATTTTTTTTTTGGCAAAATCGGCATCTTCTGTAAGTCGATCGCAGGCCCACTTAGCGAAGCGAAAACGCATTGGATGGTCAGTTGGCTTCAACTCCTGATCCAATTGGACTTTGTATGGCGCCATACCAAGGTCTTTATGCAAAATTCGTCTCAATGATGCCTCCGAAATGTTCAATTCTTGAGAGCGACGGAGAATTGATGTTGATGGCGCTTCACGCACACTTTCTGCCACAGCAGCAATATTCTCGGGTGTACGCACTGTTTTTGGCTTTTCACGCTTTGGTTTATCGATGAGGATGCCAGTTTCTTTCACTTTTTTCACAGGATAATGAACATACGGAGCTGACGGTGCATCTCTTCTTCCAAAATCCGTACGCAATTTTCGCACACATTCTGCAACATTACCATGATTTTCAAAGTAATGTCGCAATATTTCCCAGCGTTGTTCAAGCGTATACACAACCATATTCGTTCAGCGGAAGGATAAAACTAATTATCTGTCAAATCAGACATGAGCTACGTGTTACCAATCACGAAATAAGCACTAGTTGAAAAAAAAAAAACGTTAGATGGCGGACCTTAAAAATGTTAGAATAAACAACAAAATTAAAATTTATTAAAATTTCGGCTTAAGTCTAGTTTAGGGGTGATACCCAAACTTAACAAAACTTAAACAAAATTTTATTGCAATTCTAAGAAAATATTTTTTTTCGGTTGACCATTCCGAGTTATGGACCGCCGAAGCTTTGACTTTAATTTGTATATAACTTTTTATATTTCCTTTGTTTTTTTTTAAACAAAAAAAATAAAAAATAAAATAAAAATAAAATAGGTTCATAATGGGTTAATGGTTTTAGAATTTTTATATATTAAATAAAAGCCAATTAAGTATGCTTTGAAATGATACATATATTGCTGAAATCCGACACTAAATAAAGTTATATAGAAATCAATTTCAAAGCTTTGGCGGTTCGTATGTCAGGAAATATGGGCCGCCGCAAAAAAAAATATTTCTCCCAAAATCACCACAAAAGCCCCTAATCCCTCCAAAAAATTTAAAAATCGGGGTGATGCCCCTAAATTAGATTTGTTCCAAAATTTCTCATACTTCGTAACCTCGATTTTTGACTTTTTTTTCCAAATTGTGGATGGTTTTTTTTCATAAATATTAACTTTCTACATATAACATAAATAACTCTTTTTAATATTCGAGGAAACACTTTTTTATTTCACAAATTATTTTTTTTGTTCTTTCTTTTTCAAAAAATTTTCACTATTTAAATTATTTTTTGTATTGACAGTAATTGCAAGTCAACTACTTTTTGTTGAGTTTTAGGAAATGTCAAAACATTGATCAGGCTTTCGTACAGAACGTTCCATATAAAAAGTTTAAACAAAATTTATAATTCATACTGAAAAGACAACAATCGTGTGTTAAAAATTAAAAATTAGAAATAAAAAATTAAAAATTAAGAATTAAAAATTAAAAATTACAAATTACAAATTACAAATTAAAAATTACAAATTAAAAATTAAAAATTAAAAATAACAAATTAATCAACAAAACATTTTTGGCAGGTATCTTTTCATTTATTGTGTATTGGAGAAGAAAAATATATATAGTTCTAAAATTTTAGTATGTTATACTGTTGTTATGTATTTCACTCCATGTCAAAGAAAGAAAAGAAGACTCAAATTTACTTATTTTGCTGATAGAAAAATATCCATGTTAATGTCTAGTGTGGGCACTATATTAAACAGCTGTGTGGTACGCATTTTTGTTAAGTGATGCCATTTTTGTAAATATTTATAACGAAAATTTGGATGCACTGAGCAATTTTCGTATTATTTTTTATTGGATGTGCTAAATAATGATAGAAGTGTTTTAAATTCATAATTTTCAAAAATTTTTTAAATCTCGCAATCCATTTTCTTACCTTTCTCCAAACTATAATAAAAAACCGTTTCTTTCTTCAATAATTGAACAAATTTTTTTATTTATTATTTTTTCTGTTTCAATTAGTTTTTCAGTATTTTTGTTTTCCCCAATTTTTCCAAATGTCGATATTTACTATTTCATAGCTGATGAGAGTTTTGTTTGTGTTGATTTTTTAAGTAATTTATTTTTTGTAACATTATGCTTTAATAATAATTTCTTATAATTCTGTTCTTTTTTTTTCCATATTTTTTGTTTTCTTTAGTAGGGCTTAGTTATAATTATAAACTAATTTAAATACTTAACAAAAAAATAAATAAATGATTTGAATTCTTTCCTTCTTTCATACAGAATACTTAGGTAAATAGAATACAATTTGCCACAAAATAAAATTCATTTGACTTTTTGGTTTAAATGCTTTTTTTCTTTTTCTTTGTTCTATTCTTTACAGTACATATGCAGTATTTATGTCAGTAAATATTTACTAAATTTTTGTTATGTTTTAGTTAATAAATTTGATACGTTTTTAAACGATATAGATGCGTTGCTTAGCACGCCATTTTTTTTTTGAGCGTGGGATTATGTTGCCATTTGAAATGTTTATTTCTTTACATATAATTTAATTTTATCATTTTTTTTTCAACAACTTAACAAAAAACAAAAATTATTTCCAATAAGAAAAATTAATTAAATGAAGCTTAAATAGTAGATATTTCTGTTGCATGTTTATGCTTTCATTATATAAATAATAATAACATTAATTCATGAGTATTTATTGTATGTGTGTGTGGTTTTTTGTGTTGTTGTTTTTTTCTTTTTGTATGTATTACAAAATTATACATGGTTGTTTTTAATGCTTTGTGAAATTGCATCATCTTGTGTTTGCGGTTAATGACAGACATCTTAGAGTTGTTGCCATTTGTGTTTGCAGAATTATTAGAAATGTCGTTGTATGTAACCAGGATATTCGTTGTTGTTTTAAAGAAGCTGCTGTATTGGTTCTATCTTCTAGACCTATTAAATAAAGCAAAAATCTGGTATATTTTGAAAGTGATGGAGTGGGTGAACTTACCACCTATAAAGTTAAGTTGATCATCGTTAATGGTGGCAATGCCAGGATGTAATTTTATTTCTGTGTGTGTAGGAGAGAGATATATATAAAGAGGCAGAAAGAGTGATAAAGGGAGAGAGAGAGATAGATAGATAGAACGAGATAGATAGAAAGATATATGTAGAGAGAGATAGAGAGACAGAGAGAGAGAGACAAATAGAGTATTATAACGTTTTTTTTATTGCGATAATGCTATTACATTTAAGATGGATCGAAATATGTGACCATATATATGAAAGTAGTCTAAGCCAAATACCAATTTCTTGTCTCGAATAAATATTGTTTTTTAAACCCGATAGAATTTGAAATTGTAAAAAATGGTACAAAATATTAAATTTTAATAAAAAAATAGCATTAACACTCGAAAATTATTTCAATTTGGGCCATTCTGATTGCTGCTGGTTTATCAGTTTAAACTAGTAACTTCACGTAGTCCCACAGTAAATAATCCCGAGGTGTTAAGTCGCATGACTTTGGCGGCCAGTTTACAGGTCCATTTCTAGAAATCAACTTATCGCCAAATTTTGATTTTAATAGGTCGATGGTTGTGGTCGCCGTATGCCACGTAGCGCCATAGTATTGAAACTATATCTCGCCTGGAACAATGTCGTTCATATTTTCAAACAAAAAATCAATGATCATGGTGCGGTAACGGTCGTAACGCGAGCTCCGGTTTCATTTTTGGAGAAATAATGTCCGATGATGCCACCAGCGTGTAAACTGGCACCAAACGGTTCATTTTTATACCCTATACCACTATGTGGTCAGGGTATAGTGCAGAATCCTCATAGAATTTATCAAGCTTTTCCTTGGATTGATTGACGTTTTTTTTCGCAAAAAAATAATGTTTAATGAGCACTCGAAATTCATTTTTTTCCATTAAAAAAAAACCACGAGGTTGTATGTTTTGAAGAGCTGTTAAACGCAAAGTAAGTGACGAAACTTGCTCAAAATTTTACAGTAGTATTAACAGGTGGTAGGTACTTGATGGTAGCAGTAGCAGTGTTGCATTTCATATAACTACGAGGGAAGTTCGAAAAGTCACGGACTTATTGTTGCGCCCTCGTTTTTAACCTAGACCCATCTTTAATTATACCGATCTACTCCGAATCACTCTCTGATGTCCGTCCGTCCTTCTGTCCGTCTGTCCGTCTATGTGCCCATGTACAGGTCGCAATTACGAATATATTCTGATGAATAGGAGGAACGCTATTGAAACTGGTGAAAATCGGTCCATGTTCAGACCTAGTCCCCATACAAGTGATCCCTACGAGATCGACTTAAAGTGTCATAATATCCAAATTATCATATAGATCTCGGTCAAATTGGGGTTGTTGTTTGTTACATACATTCACCAGTAGTCCAAAAATTGCACAATACCTAGTCATAGGCCCCATATGAAGCTTATATCCGATCTCCACTTAAATCTATCAAAATACCAGAATATTGCAAAAATTTTTCTCAAATTTGATTTGTATATGTTTTTGCAAAAAATAAGTAACCTTACTAAATATGGTCAGGATCGGTCTATTTTTCGACTTAGCCCCGATATAAATATAGCATCCGATATGGACTTTTTCATATCCGAAGGCAAAAAAATTGATAAAAATGCCACTCAAATTTTTTTAATGTTTATTTTCAATATCTAATTAGTTGGACCTACATCAGTGATAGGGCCTCTAACCGCATGGTAGAGGGTATAGTATAGTCGGCCTAGGCCGAATATATTTTTCTTACTTGTTCTTGATGTAATGGAGTCTGTAGGGTCTGTTGTGGATTGGTCTCACTCCATATGAACGTCATCGGTGAAAACCAGATCGAATGACTGATATATGAAATAAGTTTGATTTTACAGTATGACAGTTCGTTTGACAACTAACCCTTTTGTAAATTCTATCTAGACCCTCGACCCGGTTAAGACCCTATACCATGCGTTTAGAGACCCCATCTCTTTGGTCCAAATAATTGGATATAAAAACTAACCATAACATAAATCTAAGTGGAAATTTTGTTCATTTCTTTGCCTGCGGATATGAAAAAGTTCACATCGAATGCTATATTTATATGGGACTATGTCGAAAAATGGGCCGATTTGGTAAATATTTGGTAAAGTCACTTCTTTTTTTTGCAGAAACATATACTAACCAAATATGAGAAAAATCTGTGCAATAATTTTGTTTTTGATAGATTTAAGTGAAGACTGGGAAGCAGCTTTATATGGGGACTATGACTAAGAATTGTGCTATAGGGTTTATAGGTTTTATAAGGATTAATGGATGTAATAAACATCCATTATGATTTATGTGATAATTTGGATCTTATGGCAATAAGTCGATCTCATAGAGGTTATTTGTATGGCAATTTGGTTTAAACGTGCACCGATTCTCACCAATTTCAACAGTGTTCATTCCACGGACGATAGAAGCTTATATACCAAATTTAATTAAAATTTATTAATATTATCGACCTGTACTTTGATTACAAGGTTTACATGGACACAAAGACGGACAGACAGACGGACGGACCGGCATCGCTAAATCAAAAGTGATTCTGAGTCGATCGGTATAATAAAAGATGGGGCTAGTTCAAAAATTTTGGGTGGTTACAAACATCAGCGCAAAGTCATTATACCCTAACCATATACAGTAGTAACTCGATTCTTGCACATACTTGATACTTGCATACCTCTATTTTTGCAACATAGAAATATTTTTCATTACGCACTCAGTACTTGCGACATCCGAAAATTTTGAACTCGATACTTGCAATATTTTTGTATTACTCTCGCGTACTGCTTTGTTTACGTTTTCTTAGACTGAATACATTTCGGGAAATCCCCGTCGTTTTATGCTGCTGATGAAATGTAATTTGAATAAGTTTTAAGCAGACTATTGACAGAAGCGTTGTCATAATGGCAAAGAAAAAATTTACGTTGCTGACAATTAAAGACAAAGCTGAGATTTTAAAGAAATTAAGTGCTGAATTTTCCACCAATTCCTTAGCCAAAAGTTTTCATGTGCATAGATCAACAATAACTCGTGTTAAGAGAAATGAAAACACCATAAAGAAATTTGTGGCGCATTCTGAATCCGGCCTTGGGAGAAGAAAGACGCTTAAACCCTCGGAGTTTCCAAAAATGGAAAGAGCATTGTTTAAATGGTTTGCAAATCAGAGAGCAAAGAATTTACCAATCACACCTGATATGCTTAAGGAAAAGGCAAAGTTATTCCATGCCAAAATTCAGGAAAAGTCGGGTGGCTTCCACGCTAGCAGTGGTTGGGTTGCAAACTTTAAAAAAAGACATGGAATCCGAAGACTCAAAATATGTGGGGAAAAACTGCCAAAAAAGAGTGATTCTATTAACCCATTTTTGCAAAAACTAAATGAAAAAATTGCCGATCTAAGTTTGGAAAAGGAGCAGATATACAATGCTGATGAGTCTGGCCTATTTTGGAAGCTTTTGACCGATAGAACTCTTGTGCGCTCTAAAGAAACCTCGACGCCGGGACATAAAATCAGTAACGAAAGAATAACTTTTCTTGCTTGTACGAATGCTGCTGGAAATCGTAAAGTGAAATTAATGGTTATTGGAAAATCATCAAATTCTCGTTCATTCAAAAATTTTACGGATATGATGTCATATCCATCATTCAATTGTTGGTCCTACAAAAATTGCTTTTATTACATACATAATTTAAATTTCTTACATCTATAGGTGAAAGAGTTCCTTCTTGGAAAAAATCTTCCCGAAAGAGCTCTTTTACTTATTGATAATGCTCCGTGCCATCCCAAAGAAGGCGAGTTAAGGAGTAATAATGGTGAAATTTCGGTAATGTGCCTTCCTCCAAACTGTACTGCTCTTATACAGCCCATGGACCAGAATGTTATAAGGCTTACGAAGTTGAACTACAAAAAAAGCCATGGAAAAAAATAGACGAGTCCTTGCGAAACATCACCTTAAAAGACGGAATATGTTTTTTTTAGCTAATGCGTGGAATGCCCTTAATGAGTCTTCAATTCGGTCATCATTTCAAAAACTGTTTAGTAAATCATCCGACTGGCATAATGAAGATGTCATTCCTCTTTCAGAGTTACGTTTACAGCTAGCTGATGATGCATTCAATATTCAATCCATTGCAACTTTGCTTGAAGAAGTAGAACCATTGCAGCAAATATCACATTCTGAAATTGAGCAATGGATTGTTGAACCTAATTTGGCGCTCATTGCACAAAATGAAGAGCAGTGTACCGATGATGACCTTACTGATGGTGAAGAAACCGGTGTCGTGGTACTCAATACGAAGCAAGTTACATCGGAGGAGACTATATCAGCGTTCAAGATTTGCTTAGAATGGGCGGAGCAAAACAATGCTTCATTAAACGATATTATGATGCTCCAGAGACAAAGAAGCAGTGTAGTACTGAACAAGCGACTTTGTACAAAACAAACAAAAATTTTAAATTTCTTTAATTCCACATAAAATATGTATCTACTGTTATACGAATTCGTTGAACTTAAGTGTTTTGAATCGAAATATTAAACTTAGATTCTAAACAGATGTATGTGCCTTTCATTTTGTATGGGAAATTAATACTCGGTACTTGCGACAACCTCGAAATTTGCACAGAGCCCGATTTTCATTACGTGCAAGAATCGAGTTTCTACTGTAGTGGTGTAGGGTATACAAAATTTAAAGATTTAAGCACTTAAAATTTTTTAATACTTATATTAAATATTACTTTAGCAATAAAAAAGTTGAGTATACTTTTAGGCTTTAAAGAAAAAGAAAAATCAATGTATCCAATATAGCCTAATATTATACATTTTTTTTTCACCTTTCTCAAAGAAATAAAACGAAAACTGAAGAAGCAAAAACAAAATCGATCGAAATGGTAACGACGAAATCAATTCAATTCCGATCTTATTCAAATGAAAAGGTGTATTTTTAAAAATCTTTTTTTATTCTACCAAAACAATCTTATCGCCTCAAAGTAATCCATCTAAGATACAATAAAGTCATTTCAACGTTTTTCTTGTTAAAGTCGATTTACGGAATGGCTTTCAAAGCGGACAAAGCTTCGGCTTTTATCTCATCAATCGATTCAAAACGATGTTTTGGGTTTATTGAATAGCCAGAAGCCAGAAGTTAAACGGTGCCAAATCAGGCGAACACCATTGATGTGGGATGATATGGGTTGAATTTTGTGCGAAATGAGCTCGAAGAACCAATGCAGAATTATAAAGTCCATTATCGTCTCCCCATAAGTCTGGTCTCTTTTAGCGAATAGCTTCACGCCAAATAATTTCCTCTGTTAACAGTTCAACGCGGCGAAAAGTATTCATAACGATAATCGAAGCAAACTGTTAACATGACCTTGATTTTTGACCGATTTTGACTTGAGCTTTTCGATCTTGCTTCGCCTTTTGCACGATATTCGCTATATTGGTCTGTTGCAGAGTTCAGAAAAAAACACAAACTTGAATAAAAAACTCGTACATAAATATGTATATGTAAACAAACATAGCTCAGACCAACAAACACATATTTTTATTGTATTTCTAAATTTTGTACGGTGCCCAACACAATCATGACTGTGTTTTGTTTTAATATTTCGTTATCTACACGAATATTTTTCTATCACGTATTTTTTGTTTCGAACACACATAAACCACACAGATTCGAGTGTAGGTTTATTTTAAGTTCTTTTTCTTCCACGTGTACTGCTAAAAAAAAGAACACGTTCTTCAAAGCGTACATCTAAATATTAAAACATTATCCACTCGCGATCAGAAATATCTGATACATCCCTATAACAACGACTACAATTGTTTCAACCAAATTTATTAAAAAAAATCTCAAATAATTCATTAGCAGTTATAAAAAAATAAAAATAAAAAGATAATAAAAATAAAAAAAATAACCAAATAAAAATAAAAAGATAGTAATAAAATAGAAAACAGAGAAATTTTATATGTTGTTTATGACTTAATTTCGTTTTTTTTCCGATTGCGAGTGGATAATGTTTTAGTTTTTAGATGTACGCGTTGAAGAACATGTTCCGTTTTTTTAGCATTACACGAACAAGAAAACGAACTTAAAATAAAGCTACACTCGAATCTGTGTGGTTTATGTGTGTTCGAAACAAAAAATATGTGATAGAAAAATGTTCGTGTAGATAACGAAATATTAAAACGAAACACAATCATGATTGTGTTTGGCACTGTACAAAATTTAGAAACACCCATAATTGATATGAAAGTAAAAATATGTGTTGGCTGCTTTAGAACAGAACATTGTGTGTTTCATGAGTGTATTTTCTTAACCTTGCTCTGTTGTTTCGTAGTCATAGGCATATATATAAGTCTCATCACCCATATTGATTACTTTATTTCCTTCTGGTAGTCAGAGATATTATTGCGACACCCTTTTGAGTTTCATCCTCAAATCTTTGATGTCTTTGACTTGTTGTTCATTAGTTAATGCTTTTTCTTTTTCTTTTTCTTTTCTTTTTCTTTTTTTTTCTTTTTCTTTTTGTCTTCAACTTCTTCTCTGCCTTCTTAGGCATAATTTTACCACTGGTAAATATTTTTTGTCGACATAGCCTAATCACCGAAGGCCCTGTCTAACGTTTTTAATATTTATGCGGCAGAAATTTCATCCTGCAAACTAAATTTAATGGAACATCTTTGTAGAACAAAACAAGACATTGTTACAATGGCGAAATTTACTTTTATTTGCTTACAAAAACTATTGAAGCAATAAAGATTTTGATCTGAAACTTGACACAGGCTCAAAAATGGTACTAATTATATTAAAATCTTTTATTAAGAATATGATAAGAAATAACTGAGTAAATAATTTTTTTTTTAATTTTGACTTAGACCAGTTTAATAATTATGGACACATATTACGTTAGGTCTTTGATAATTTTTTCTTACTACTTGTTTTTAGTTTATTTTCTAACTAAACTAGTTTGTTATTGAAATTTATTTAATTTGGGCTTTTAGGATTCTAATCTACTAGATCTAGATTCTAATATTCGTTCTAATAATCTAATTTCTAAAAAAATGCTAAATTTTGTTTACTTAAATATTAATTAAAAAATATTCCATTTGAAATCACTTATTTCAAACTATTTAGATTTCTCTTCTTCTACTTACCATATAATCTCAGAGTTCCCTCTGCACGTCCCAAGGAATTCGTGCTGACGCAGTGATAGGTCCCCACATCGGATGGTGAAAACGAACGCACTGTTAGCAACATCACGCCTCTATAGCCGTCTCTCTTTTCCGTTATGGCATATTTGGGGCTAAAAGAAAGACTAACGAAGTTATCACCTTTAAATTATAACTTTTAATGATTGGTCTTACCCATCCAGCAACATTTCGGGTCCTGGCTGACCTGTTTCCAAATTATTACTGGAAACACTAGCAAAACCATTGGGAGTGCGTGCTCCTTTTAACCAATATGAAACCGGCGAGGGTGAGGCCTCTACTTGACATTCAAGTTGGACGTCCGAACCGAGGGGAGTGCCTAGTAGTTGACTAGGAGCTCGTACCATGGGTGCAACTGGGAAAAAATAAGAACAAATTTAATTAATAACGAACTATAAGATATTAACAATTTCCGCTCTTGGTATTCTTTAACTAAAAAAAAGTCCCTAAAAACATTCTCATACTTACACTGCACACTTAAAGAAACACGCTTACTAACTGCCGGCGGAACATCATTCGAGGCTATACACAAATATGCACCCATTTGCCGGCGCTCCAAACGTACCAATTTCAAGGCCGGACCCTGGTAGGATTCCACTATAGCAAAAAAAAAAAACAAAAACAAATGTATCAAACAAAAAATCCACGCGATGCCAGCTTACCATACACACCTCTCATTAACTCTCGACTGCCGGGTTTACGTAATAAAATCATTTCACCATCTTCGCGTCGCCAAGTGACACGTGGCTGGGGATTACCGGTGGCTTTACAGATGAGAGTAGCATCTTCACCTTCTTGTACGGCCAAATCGGAGGAGGATTCTTCATTGATGATATCAGGAGGGACTATGCAAAACATAATTTGATTTTAGTAATAAATTTTTGTTGTTCAATAAATTTCGTGCATTATACCTTGTACGTCTATGCAACCCACTTGCTTTTTCATGGGACTTGTATTTATTTGGCACATATAGCAGCCACGATCACTTTCGCGCAGCTTACTGATTTTCAATTTCCAGGTATGCATGTCTTCATGCATAACACTGATGCGAGCATTATGGGTAACCACACGTCCCTGTAGAGCTAAAACCGTTTGGTCGGAGGCTCTTAACCAACCCACCTAAAATTAGAAAAATAAAAATATTGAGTTTTAACAATTATTCTTGGCTGAAGTTTTACTGTTGTTTAAAAGTGTTATAGTTTCGTAAAAACGATTTGAAGTCGAATTAGGTTAGACTTCCAGCCTTGGTACATATATCAGGCTATGAGTGGTTTCAACAAATTCCAAATATTGGTTAGCCCAAAATGATAGCAAGATACTACCAATATTGGCGGCTCTAGAAATCCACGATTGTGGCAGCAGGTGCTTTATAACGCTAAGTTTTTAAACCCATAATTTTACTAAGATAATCCCAATATTTGTACGTTTAAGTTCCCAAAAATTAATTTCAATAGATTTCCACAATTGTAAAATTTAGGTTTTGGTGCTACCTTTTCCCCAGATTGTAGTATTTAAATTTTGGTAGTTTTTTCGCCCCAATTGTACCCTTATACCCGCTTCTAGGCCAGGGGTCTACCTTTTCCCCAGATTGTAGTATTTAAATTTTGGTAGGTTTTTCGCCCCAATTGTACCCTTATACCCGCTTCTAGGCCAGGGGTCTCCTCTGAGCAACTTCAAAATCAGATATCTCGGAGAATCTCTGACAAATGTAGTGTTTTTCAGGCCGAGATTCACGCAAAGCTCATAGAAACGAAAATAATTCTTGATATGGATCCAACAACTATTAATATTTTCGTGGACAGTCCAGCTGCTCTCTGAAATCGAGGATCGTTAGATCAAAATTTGTGAGAGAATGTATCAAGTGCCTTGACCAAATTCGGCAACATACCGGTGTTAGTGAAATATGGTGGTCAGACAACGGTGAATTTGTTTCAAATAATACGAAAATATATTTACTATTCAGTTAACCTTAATAAGATCCACACAATCGGCGTGGGAATTATCTTGAAAAATAATAAAGCGAAATATGTAACCGGGGTTATCCCAAAATCAGATAGAGTCACGCTTATAAAGCTAGAAGTCAAACCCATTAATTTAAAACCCACTGTTTGATAAAAGTTGTAACGATGAAAGTCGTGAACTTGTTTTCATCAACACACCTTATATTATTTTAAATTATTATTTTACATTTTTATGCTTGAACTCCCTTAAGTTTGTCAACAAATGACTTATACATTATATATTCTATCATTCTTGAATTCACCACTAAACAAAACATTACTTTCTTTCATTTACGAGGTACCTACATATACATCGCTACCTAACGGAACCTATAGATAGTCGTCACATGTTAAAACGAGACAGAAAACGAACACACCACACCGAACCGAGGTGGGTTCACCACCGTACAACGACATCCTACAAAAGGTGAAACAATTTCCAAACTCGAGGAGTCGATCGTCGGCGGTAGTCGAGTACACATCGCAGTACTAGTGCGCGTGTTTTTATTCTAAGAGAAGTGCTTTCGCAGGTTTCTCCCGCCGTTTAGAGAAGTGCCTTAGCAGGTTTCTCCCCGCAGTTAAGAGAAGTGCCTACGCAGGTTTCTTCCCTTAGTTTAGAGAAGTGCCTTCGCAGGTTTCTCTCCGCAGTTTAGAGAAGTGCCTCCGCAGGTTTCTCCCCGCAGCTAACGAAGTGCTTACGCAGGTTTCTCCCGGCAGTTAAAAAGTGCCCTCACCAGGTCTCGCTATACAACGACAAGGGTCAGGGACTGTTGACAACTAGAGAAGTACCTACTCCAGGTTTCTCGCTCTTTCCCAGGAGGAGTTCCAACCAACCACTATATTTATTCAAATTATGAATTACCAATATTAGTTGTAAACCATAAATTATAACCAGAAATAAAATAAAATAAGCCAAGACACTCTAAACATTGAAAGAACTTGTTTTATACCTCTCTGTCTCGTGCAAGAATATAAATTTCTGCAATGACCCTGACCCCCGCGAGCTTTACCCCAGCAACCGGAGGAAAACTCGTCGTTACAAAGTATTGAAGAAATAGAAGCTTTCTAGAATTAAATTAAGGATCTGATAAACATGACAAAATTTCACGAAATAAACATCATCCTGGTGATTCAAATGTGAAAATAGGAGTAGACTAAGTACCTGGTATAAAAGGACGGTACTGATTATGTAGAAATAATATTTCAATCGAATAGTTTTTTGTTTTCATATTAAAAGTTTTGTTTATAAATTTGTCATTCTGAAAAAAATATTTATTGTGAACAAATCGAAATAAATTTAGTTCTTACTTTTATTTAAAAATATTGCTGGTTATCTTATTTTCATTATAAGAGGTTATGGGCGAATTAAAGGAAATACATGGAATCCCTCAGTTTAACGGCCAGGGATTTGATGGCTGGCAATTTAGAGTGAAAAGTCATCTAGACTCGCTAGGTCTGTTGGAAGTTCTCACCGGCAATCCACCAGACGAGGCAATTCTTAAAAGGGAGTTTTTAAAGAAGGACAAAAAGGCAATGGACAGAATCGTAAGCTTTTTATATGCAGATTGTATAAGCTATGTTCGTGAAAAAGAAACTGCGAAAGATATGTGGGAGAGCTTGTGTGCTGTATTCGCAAAGCAATCTATAGTGAACCAGCTTTTAATTCGTAAAAAATTGGTAATAATGCGAATGAATGAAGGAGATTCCATCGTAAGTCACCTGATGACATTTGAAAATTTAATTCGGCAACTAAAACTTTCTGGAGCTAAGATAGATGAAAGCGATATTTTAACTCAACTTTTTTTAACGTTGCCCGAAAAATATGATCCGCTAGTAACAGCTTTACAAAGCGTCGATGGAGAGAAGTAGCGAAGTTTCTAGATCGTCATCAAGAAGATATACAAGATAAAACAGCGTTTGTGGGTAAAAAGAATTTTAAGAAGAAACGCTTCAATGGGAAATGTTTTAAATATGGTAAGCTTGGTCACCAAGCTGAGGACTGTTGGCAACGAGAAGCACGTTCTCCTAATTCAAACACAAAGGCGGTGTCGTTTATGGCATATAAAAATAATTTGTCTAAGTCTAAAATAATAAAATCGTTTTTAAATTAGATTCTGGCGCCAGCGACCATATAGCAAGAGACAAGTCAATATTTTGTAAACTCAATGTGCTAGAAACACCCATTGAAATTGTTGTAGCAAAGAACAGTGAATCAATACAAGCTAAACATATTGGTGAAATTAAAGGTATTACCAACAAAGGTGTAAAGGTAACTATGAAAAATGTTTTGTATGCTCCGGATTTGAGAGATAACTAATTATCTGTAAGAAAGTTGACAAAATCGGGACTTAAAGTTAATTTTGAGAATAATATTGCTATTATTATGAAAAGTAAAGAACAAATTGCATCAGCGTTTCTTTCTGGCAATGAAGCAGCCTTTGCAGCCGTGTACATAATTAATAGAATTCCGACAAAAGCGATTGATGATGCGATGACACCAACGGAGATGTTTCTTGGTATAAAGCCAAAACTGGAAAAACTTAAGGTTTTTGGTTGTAAAGTGTTTGCGTGGGTTCCAGATCGAAAACGAACCAAATTGGATCCCAAAAGTAAAATAATGGTAATGGTCGGTTATGCCCCTAACGGATATAGGCTGCGGGAAAGTGAAACGTGAAAGGTAATATTAGCTAGAGATGTAAAATTTGACGAAAACTGTTTTCCATATAAAAATTGGGTCGAAAAAACATTTAAAACAACAGTTATTCAAAGCAGCCACGATCAAGAGGGGGAAGAGTTAGATGATGTCGTGTCTGCCGTAAATGAAGATAGTACTGGAAATGGCGAAGACAGTGCTGTATCTGATAATGTACCATTATGTGAAATAATTACCAGTGATGAGGAAGAAAATGTAAACGAAATTCAAGATTCTCATAATGAACCTAGAAGAAGTCAAAGAATTAGCCGGTTACCAAGTAAATTATTGGACTATATAACTTTCCATGAAGCTGAATTTTACAAAAGAATATTCCAAATACGTATATTGAAATTTTTAATAGAGATGATACTGATAGATGGAAAAAAGCTATCGACGATGAACTAAATTCAATGAAAAAGAACCATGTGTGGGATCTTGTACAACCTCCACCAAAAGCAAAATTATTAAAATCAAAATGGGTTTTTAAAAATAAAGAAGACGGTAATGGAAATCCAACAAAGTACAAGGCGCGATTAGTTATGAAAGGATTTCTTCAAAAACATGGCATCGATTATTTGGAGACTTATGCCCCAGTAGCAAAATTATCAACTATAAGAATTGTATAAGCTGTTGGTATTCATCGCGGTTACCATTTCCATCAACTTGACATTAAGACGGCTTTCTTATATGGTGACTTAAAGGAGAACATTTATATGGCTATTCCAGAAGGTGTCAATGCGAATCCCATTTTAGCCTGTAAGTTATTGAAATCGCTTTATGGACTTAAACAAGCACCTAAATGTTGGAAGAAAAGTTCAACAGTTTCCTAATTTCACTTGGATTTACGAGGTCCAAACACGATTACTGCTTGTATGTAAAGATAGATGATAAACAAGCAAATGTTTTGATTATTATTTTATATGTTGATGACTTACTAATTGTTGGTAATAAAATCGAGAATATTAATAACTTAAAAGAAAAACTAGCCAAAAGGTTTGAGATGTCGGATTGTGGTCCATTAAAATACTTTCTTGGTATGAATATGAATTTTGATAAAGAAAACTTACAGATATCTCAGGAGACAAGTATTTGTAAGATCCTGAACAACTTTGGAATGTTAGACTGCAATTTAGTAAAGACTCCAATGGAGAAAGGCTTGCAATTAGAAAGTAACAATTCAAATATAACTGTCAATCAACCATATAGAGAACTGTTGGGAAGCCTTATGTATATTATGCTGTGCTCAAGACCGGACATATGTTTTCAAGTGGGATACTTAGGTCGTTTTCAGCAGAATCCTTCAGATATTCACAGGCAACATCTTAAGCGAGTTTTAAGATATCTTAAAGGGACGATAAGTATGAAATTAAACTTTAAGCATGTATCAAGTGAACAAATTGTGGGATATGCTGACTCAGATTGGGCCTCAGATCTATCAGATCGAAAATCTGTAAGTGGCTTTATATTTAAAGTTTATGGTTGCACGGTATCATGGTGTAGTAAGAAACAACAGACAGTAGCAACATCATCTTCAGAAGCCGAATATGTAGCTCTTAGCTACTACTGAAGCAATATGCATTCGTGGAATAATGCAAGATTTAAAAGTTGTGAGTAACTATCCAGTTAAAATATATGAAGACAACAGAGGCTATATTGGAATGGCTAACAATCTTGAGAGCAAAAGAGCAAAACATATTGATATCAAGTACCATTTTGTGAGAGATAATATAATAAATGGTAACATCCTAGTTGAACATATAAACACTCAACACCAGTTAGCAGATTTATTTACAAAATCCTTGGATGTCAGTAGTTTTGTTAAGTTTCGCAGTGACATTGGCTTAATCGATTGAGAGGGGGTGTAGAAATAATATTTCAATCGAATAGTTTTTTGTTTTCATATTAAAAGTGTTGTTTATAAATTTGTCATTCTGAAAAAAATATTTATTGTGAACAAATCGAAATAAATTTAGTTCTTACTTTTATTTAAAAATATTGCTGGTTATCTTATTTTCATTATAAGGGATTAGAAGAATGGAATGAAGGAGTCGAAAGACTTTTCCAATTCTGTCAGGAATACAAAATGAAAATAACCAACACACAGTTTTGCCTTTCTGCAAGAGGTAATTCCATGCAAAGGTCCAATTTTAAAATTTTAGTTTAAATAATTTTTATTGATACCATTTCAAAGAAAAGGATTCAAATGATAGCAAATATGACAATAGTTTGTTATATGTATTTTTGAATATTTTTTTCAGTATGAAAGGAAAAGTGTCTGTCTGCCACAAAGAAGTGTCATTTCTGTCACATAACAAAATACTTCTTTTTACTATAATTTATTTTAGAATTCATGTTTTTCATATGCTTTATTAATAAACTAGCTCTTATATTAACTGTAAACAACTGTTTCTTACTTGTCAAACAAATAACTTCAGTGCTTTTCTATGTTTTACGAACATCTGTTTGTTGTAAAGTCTGTCACACTGCTTTTTGTCTCCAATTATTTATAATATTAATAGGCTAGGCGATTTCTTGTGACCGATGTTTTGTTCTACCGATTTATTACGATTTATCAAACGTATATTATTTGAAAGGTACAAGGTACAAGGACGTGGAGTTGGAAATAATAACCCTAAGAGACAAAAAGCATGTGATCCTGGTCAGATTCCATCTGAAACTCGGAATTATTAGACCACGATAACATCGAACTTCTAACAGAGTTATTGAACTTCATTTACGACACGGGCAAATTTCCACAAGATTGGCTTAAATCAACCTTAGTAGCCATTCCCAAGAAAAGCCGCACAAAACATTGCAGAATAGTTTACTCTCGACACGATGCAGTATAATAAACTGATGGAAATTCTTTTGTTCATTGGCATAGACGACAAGGAAATCCGATGTGTTATGAGCCTATACTGGCATAAGCACAGCACAAGTTAATATCATCGGAGGCCTAACAGAAAGTATCGTAATTTCCAGAGGAGTCAGGTAAGGCTGTATACTGTCCCGCTTATTACTTAATATGTACTCCGAAAGAATGTTCCCGGAATCTACCAGTAACGTCCGAAAAGGTGTACATATAAACGGCGTCTTTCTCAACAAGATTAGATATGTTGATGACCCTACCTTACTGGCTGATAGTATGTGTAAACTCCAGATCTAGTACACTAACTGGCTGCATACAGTGAAACATAAGGCCTGATGATTAATATACGAAAAACGAAATATGTAATTGTGAGTAGAAAGATAGTCACAACGCAACCACCTTGGGGATACAAAACTCTTGCATCGACAAAGTACAAACTTTTAATTATTTCGGGGTTATAAACAATAACCAGAGGGATGTTTTTAATAAAACAAGATGTCGTATTAAAATGACGAAAGAATAATTTTTGAAATATAAAAAAGTTCTTATCAGCCATGACATTAATCTTCAAATGAAACTACCACTCGTCAAAAACCTATGTATGGTAATGGAGGTATGGACCATAAAAGCAGTGGATATAAAGAAGCCGAAAGCGTTGGGTTTTCATTCTCATTACATTCATTCTCACTTATGTCTAAAATTTGATTGTTAATGATAAAGGCATAGTTAGCCACACGTTGTTAAAATGTATCTGTACTGTAAGTGTAATGTTGGCATGTTGCTGTGTAAAATTAACCAAACTTTATCAGCTGTTCATAAATGTCACACACAAACGTAGCAAAATTCTATTTTCAAGAGATTGGGACGTTCCGGTTACGTGACAGTTGAGTTCGGTAACTCCTCTAATTGTTTTTCATGTAACAGAAAAAACAGCTGACACGTTTGGTTACGGCTACGGGTGGCTAACTAGGCCTTAAGAGTCAGACAGTCAACTCGAAACAGCTGTAATACCCGTCTTGCAGAATGCATATTATTTTTTTTTTCTTGATATATGTACATATGCAAATATTTTTCTATTAACAGAATAATTTTTAACATAATTTTGTTTTTGATATTTTCAAAAGCTTTTGTAATTATTTTGTTAAATTTTTTTCTTTCAATTTAATTTTAATTTCAATTTTAATCCTTACCAAAATTATATTTATAGATTCGAATTTAAATAGTTTTTTAATTGAAACTTGAAAGTATTTTTTTTTTCGGTGTATTATTTTACATTTAACTACATTTAAAGTTAACTTACCTTATTTTTGCCCAAATTTGTTACTGAACACGCCAAAATGGCTTCTCTACCAGCTGGAAATGTGACGTTATTTATTGTACCAATAAATTCTGGATCGGGATCTAATTGCATATTTGGCTCTGCGAAAAAAAAAGAAATATTAAATCTATCAGCTGTCTTTAAAGAAGTTTGAAAAATAAACATACCATTTAAATTCTGTGATGAGGAATTTGGACATTTTGTTGCCATAAATAGGAATACGACCAATAATGGATGTAATTGTTTCATTTTAGCAGTTTTGTATTTTAACGTTGCAAAATTTCAAAATCTTGATAATATTTATATTATTCCTTATTTGTCAGAAAAGAGTTTTAATTCATCTAAAAGAAAGAGAAAAGGTATAGAAATGTTGAAAAGTCAATTGCTTAAGATTTAAACATTATTTTATAACTAAAATGTTAGATAATGGAAAAAGTACTTGCAATTAACTGGAAATGGGGGAGCATATAATGAATAATAATTAAGTAATAATTTATGTTCAATCTTACTTAACTTTAGATTACCCTATCCCACTTTGTGGTTAGGGTATAATGACTTTGTGATGACCGCTTTTGAAATTGGTGAAAATCGGTTCATGTTCAGACCTAGTCCCCATACAAATGACCCCAAATTGAAAAAAATAAAATAAATATAATAAATAAAATAAATAAAATAAATAAAATATATAAAATAAATAAAATAAATAAAATAAATAAAATAAATAAAATAAATAAAATAAATAAAATAAATAAAATAAACAAAATAAATAAAATAAATAAAATAAATAAAATAAATAAAATAAATAAAATAAATAAAATAAATAAAATAAATAAAATAAATAAAATAAATAAAATAAATAAAATAAATAAAATAAATAAAATAAATAAAATAAATAAAATAAATAAAATAAATAAAATAAATAAAATAAATAAAATAAATAAAATAAATAAAATAAATAAAATAAATAAAATAAATAAAATAAATAAAATAAATAAAATAAATAAAATAAATAAAATAAATAAAATAAATAAAATAAATAAAATAAATAAAATAAATAAAATAAATAAAATAAATAAAATAAATAAAATAAATAAAATAAATAAAATAAATAAAATAAATAAAATAAATAAAATAAATAAAATAAATAAAATAAATAAAATAAATAAAATAAATAAAATAAATAAAATAAATAAAATAAATAAAATAAATAAAATAAATAAAATAAATAAAATAAATAAAATAAATAAAATAAATAAAATAAATAAAATAAATAAAATAAATAAAATAAATAAAATAAATAAAATAAATAAAATAAATAAAATAAATAAAATAAATAAAATAAATAAAATAAATAAAATAAATAAAATAAATAAAATAAATAAAATAAATAAAATAAATAAAATAAATAAAATAAATAAAATAAATAAAATAAATAAAATAAATAAAATAAATAAAATAAATAAAATAAATAAAATAAATAAAATAAATAAAATAAATAAAATAAATAAAATAAATAAAATAAATAAAATAAATAAAATGAATAAATTAAATAAAATAAATAAAATAAATAAAATGAATAAATTAATAAAATAAAATAAAATAAAAGTATATAAAATAATATAAAATAAAATAAACTGAAATAAAATGAAATAAAATAAAATAAAATAAAATAAAAAATGAAATAAAATAAAATAATTAAAATAAAATAAACTGAAATAAAATAAAATAAAATAAATTGAAATAAAATAATATAAAAAAATAAAATAAACTGAAATAAAATAAAATATAAAAATATAAAATAAGATAAAATAAAATAAAGTAAAATAAAATGAACTGAAATAAAATATAACAAAATAAAATAAAAGAAAATAAAATAATAAAACATAAATAAAATAAATAAAAAAATAAAATAAATAAAATAAATAAAATAAATAAAATAATAAAATAATAATAAATAAAATAAATAAAATACATAATATAAATAAAATAAATAAAATAAGTAAATAAATGATGAGTAGCATTATCAGGGCTAGTCTAAGTTAAAAAAACAAAACAATATAATATACATATAATATATAAAATAAGTACATCACTCAAGAAAAAATAAAATAAACTGAAATCAAGTAATATAAAAAATACAATAAAATAAACACAAAGAAAAGAAAATATATAAAATAAAATAAACTGAAATAAAATAAAATAAAATAAATTGAAATAAAATAATATAAAAAAATAAAATAAACTGAAATAAAATAAAATATAAAAATATAAAATAAGATAAAATAAAATAAAGTAAAATAAAATGAACTGAAATAAAATATAAAAAATACAATAAAATAAACACAAAGAAAAGCAAATATATAAAATAAAATAAACTGAAATAAAATAAAATAAAATAAAATAAAATAAATGAAATAAATAAAATAAATAAAATTATCATATAGATCTCGCTCAAATTGGGATTGTGTATGTTTATTACATCCATTTATCAGTAGTCCAAAAATAAACCCTATAGCACAATTCTTAGCCATAGCCCCCATATCGGTAAGATCTTCACTTAAATCTATTAAATAACAAAAATATTGCACAGATTGTTCTCAATTGTGGTTTGTATATGTCTTTGCAAAAAATAAGTGACCTTACCAAATATAGTCAGGATCGGTCCATTTTTGCCCTGGTCGCCATATAAATATAGCATCCGATATGAACTTTTTCATATCCTAAGACAAAAAAGTTAATAACAACGGCACTCAAATTTGGTTTATACTTATTTTCTATACCTAATTAGTTGGACCTAAGACATAGGGTCGTAGGGTCTCCAAACGCATGGTATAGGGTAGATTAGATTAGATTAAGACCAATTTGATCTTTTGTGCAGCCCATGGTTGTCCCAAAGATTAAGGCTCCTTATAAAGCCAATTACCCTGTTTGGCATGGGACCATATGTCCCGGGGAAATACAATATATCCTCCAAGTGCAAGGGTTCTTTTATCACTTAGCTTTGGACATTCGCACAGAATGTGTTCTGCTATTTCCACCCCCTGTTCTCAGAACCTATATGTGTCTGTAATAGACTGACCTTTCATTCGTAGATGATATCTAAGATTACAGTGCCCAGTAAAGAACCTCGTCAAGGTCTTTACGTCCTTCTTATCAAGAGAAATTAATCTTTCTGCTTGAGTACTGGATGGAGTTATAAATCTCTTAGCTTACCGTTGCCCGGGACTATTGTTCCAGTGTTCGACAATTTGTGATTCCCTCCACTCCTTCATTTTTTCCTTGATGTATCCTACTGGAACACCGCATAATGATGCCGGACCGATGAAAGGACGACGGGCCCCTTCGATTGGCTGGGCAATTTGCATAATTGGTTGCGCAATCCAAAACGAGTTTAGACGTCATGTTGTAGGACATAATTGCCTTTAGTGCAGCCTGACTGTCGGATAGTATGTAACTGAGTGCCTTTTTTTGTCTAGGGGTATTGTGTAGTCGATATAGACCGACTATAATTTCTTACTTGTTTTCTCTGATCTCTATTGGATCTAAAATCCTTTTGCCGAAACTCACATCGTAGGGTTTCTTACAGTCGGCTTACCTTTGATTATATCTTTTTTTCTGGTTTATTATTCATGGTTGCTAATAAATTCTCATTGATATATAAATTATGCCCTAAAATTTAGAAATTTAAAAAAAATTTCTCGTGTATATTTTTTTCCGGAGATAACGAAATTCCATAAAAAAATTTTTAATCATTATATGTATATATATAGATATATGTAAATATATCATATATATCATAAACATTCTGATACTTAACAAATAAACAATAACTAAAAATATAATAATTAAAAAAAATAAAAATGAGGATATCCCAGCAAAACTTTAACAAATTTTTCTCTTGTTTAAGATTACTTAATTAAAATTATTCGATTTTTATAACCGCCACATCATTCCATTTATAAGAATTATAAAAAAAATCTGGACCAAAAAAGAAATATATATATATATTTGTTCTTATAACAAGTGGAGTTAATATCCCTCTGTGGAAATCACTATCACGCCCTCAATAGGTCAGCTGGGTTGCTCGACATTAGTGAAAACGATTCTTTGACATCTTGAGCAGGGTGCTATTAAAAATCATAAAAATTGGCTCAATAGGTTCCGACATTTCAATTAAAATGTAAAGAAAAACTCATACAAAAATATGATTTTTTCTGTTGTTTCTTGTTATTGTTGTCATGTTAAATTTTGTGGATACCCTCCACCTAGGTTTTACGTTTACATTAATATCTTGACTTATTGCACTATTTTTAACAAATGTAAATAAAATATTTAATAAACTTAATACTAAATTATTACAACAAACACACTGAACTTTTAACATTTTGTAGAGTATGTTCATATATTTGGACATATCTTAGCACAGTGACACCCGATTTAGTGCATTTTTAATACCAACATGCTCCAAATAATGGCAAGCAATACTATCTTAAGTTTATCCAGGTAAATGTTTTTTTTTGTGAGCGTGATGGACAGACGTACTTTTTCCACTCAAGCTGTTATAAGAACTAGCATAATCCAACACTCGAAATACGGGTGAAAATTCTAGGAAATTTTATTTTTTCTTAAAATTTTTTTCTTTTAATATTTTTTTATTCTGAATACATATATAAAAAAAATGTATGATAACTAATAATTTTATAAGAGCCTAAAGGTATGCTAATCAGTTTTAAGCAATTCATAATTCAACACAATTAAAATGAAATTCTATGAATTGCGAATTGGCTAAAATTGATTAACATACTTCTAGGCTCTCATAAAATTATTTATTATCAATATTTTATTTTATTTAATTTAATATATTTTTAACACATATAATACATAAATTTTAAAATTCTGCACTTCTCCGCCATATGAACTATAACTATGCCAATTTTCACATTCCTCCGTTCCTGGAGGAATTCACAGATTACCAAATGTTCTATCATTTATGAACGCACTGTAGTGCCAAAGGATTTATTTTTTGACTGTTTTATTACGGATGCAATTAATAAGGGGACTCAAATATGTTGAAGATATCTATGATAATCTGGTCTCTGGGGTAGTTTTAAACGTATTTAATACTATGGGGGCTTGATCTGAATATATTTTATTTTTCACCAGCAAAAGTTTCTATAACAAATTTCATAAAAATGGATATATATTTACTATCTCTACTGTTATTTTACCGCTTAAAGTAACGAATTGTAGAAAAAAAAACATTATATCGAGCCTTTCGGTCGGGAAGCACCCGAAAAAAGTTATTAATAAAATAAAGTTCCCAGGAAAGGTTTTATGATGATTGGCCATAAGTGAATAAGGAAAAATTTATTCCAGCTCTTCTGAAAGTTATCTAAAAACTAGAATGCCCTGTTATGCTTTGCTACGATTTAGTGAGACTAATTGACAAAGTTTTTATTGCAGAATTTAAACATTTTATTTTATTTATTTTATATTTTTTTTCAATGCTTGCTGATATACAATTTTTTTGTTTTTTCATTCGGTGCAAAAATTATTTAATTTTTCGACGTTCCTACTCTGGAGCAAACTCCGTATAGCTGCATATGAGAAAAACCCTCTGCGGAAAATTTCCCGAAAACAATTTCCTAAATACAATTTCCCGAAATTACAATTTCCCGAAATTACAAATTCCCGAAAACAATTTCCCGAAATTACAATTTCCCGAAAACAATTTCCCGAAAACAATTTCCCGAAAACAATGTCCCGAAATTACAATTTCCCGAAAACAATTTCCCGAAATTACAATTTCCCTATTTTTAGTTTACAACTTCCCATATATTCTTGATTTCCCCCATAAAAAAAACTTGCTGCATACGATTTCTCGAAAAAACAATTTCCCGAGTATACGACTTCTCGAAAAAATAATTCCCCCACCCCGCACCGCGCCCTTCCTCTTCCACCCTCCCTCGTCATCCGGACCTATTTATTGGAGTGTCATACGCTTATTTTTTCATTGTGACTTTGAACACTTCGGTATTCAGACTTCCCAACGGTTAACGCTCACTGCTAAAGAAAAAATCGTTAATGAGCTGAAAGATCTTGCCCGGACCACTACATCAAGTGTCATGAACTGATTGCTCGCGCTTCGGCTGGAATTTCTGATGGTATTGTTTCGGAAATGCCATCAACAAGCTATTTGAAGAAATAGTAATTTCGGGAAATTCTAGTTTCGGGAAATTGTATTTCGGGAAATTATTTTCGGGAAATTGTTTTCGGAAAATTTTCCGCAAATCGAGAAAAACATGGATTTTCCATATTAAATCCGGCATCACTTAACGATTGGCCTTGAATTTAGAACATCATTTGGCAATTTTTTATTTTGGCGATTTTCGATTTGGCGATTTTTGATTTGGCCAACTTTTGATTTTGAAGATTTTTCTTTTTAGCGATTTGTGTTTTTTTTTTTCCGATTTTCGGTTTTGGAGATTTCTAATTTGGAGATGTTTGAATTTGGCGATTCCGTCCATATTTTCCACGACTACTCTCAATGGTAATTAATGTACTTGTCAAAAGTTTCAAGACTGTCGCTATCATAGTACTTCATACCTTTTTGTATATGAGGTGCCACGCCCACTAATCCTATCTCACCCATTTTTTATGTGACTACTCATATTTAATATTGCTGGACTCGCACAAAGTGTCAAGGCTTTCCCTTTTACAGTGCTCCAGTTACATATATGATATTATATATTTACTTTGTATGGGCGGTATCACGCCCACTGTTCCGATCATTGTCATGTTTTGTAGTAATAATCACATTAATAACTTATGAGCTCGCACAAAGTCCCAAGGCTCTCACTATCACAGTACTCCATATGGCATTTAATATTTACTCGCCCAATGGTCCGATCCCGCCCATTTTTTGTTCGACTACCCACATTAATCATTGACGCCCTCGGACAAATTTGCAAGTCTTTGTCGTAGTACTCGTGATGTCTGATATTGAATAATTACTTTATATGGGAGGTGCCACGCCCACTTATGCGATCCAGTCCATTTTCGGAATTGCTACTATTATTAATAATATGTGACCCCACACAAATTTGCAAAGCTCTACCTGTCATAGTACTCAGAAAATCCACGCCCACTAAAAATATCAAAAAAATGTACACCAAGGTAGTCGATGCTACCTATTCCATTGGACAATCTTTTCAGCTTTTTGTACTGGAAGGAGCCCAATGTCCAGCCAATCCCTAAAAAGGATAAGGCAAATAGCTCTGAAAATTATCGTCCAATTGCAATCGGCTCTGCGCTCTTAAAGGTGATGGAGCTCAAGGTTATTTACCATCTCGTTATCTATCTAGATATCAATTCTTTCTAATAATGGACAGTTTCTCTTGCATTCTACGTCGATCCATTCATAATATGGGAGTAAGTAAAGTAGTTGCTGTAAATATTATATCTTAATCTATTTGTGGTCGGTGTTGACTTCTCTCGATTTATATCGAGTTTATAAAGAGTGTTTTTTTAATAGTTATATAACATTAAGTTGGCAACACTTTTTGACTGGCGGCCATTTTGTCAGCTGTCAAGTGATTCATGTTCAGTTTGGTTTGGCATTTCAACGTGAATGGACTGACGCCTGAACAATTTTCCAAATTGTGCAAATTTATTTTGAAAATCATGGTCGTTGATCCAGATTTTCAAAAGCGAATTGTGTTTAACGATGAAGCTCATTTTTGGTTGAATGGATACGTCAATAAACAGAACTGCCATATTTTTTTTTTTTTTTTTATTAATCAACACTCAGGGGATGCCCCCTACAGATGCAGTGCATTGTGTTGATCTCAGGAAAATAGGTTAAAGAGGAAAGAGGGAGTAGTGTGTTCATTTTTTTTTTTTTGCAGCGACGGACCAAAGCCTCTGGTGGGAATCGAACCCACGACCCCTCGCATGATAGGCGAGCACGCTACCTACTCACCTACCGGTGCGCTTATATTTGGAGTGATGATAACATGTATGTTGTATGTATATCTTTTTTTTTTTTTTGAGTCACCGTTGCATCCAGAAAAACTGATTGTTTGGTGTGCTTTATGGGCTAGTGGAATAATTGGTCCGTTCTTCTTTAAAAACGATGCTGGCCAGAATGTTACAGTCAATGGTGCCCGCTATAGAGCCACGACAACTGACTTTTTCATTCATCAATTGAACAACTATGATGTGGGGCCGCTGTGGTTTCAACAAGACGGCGCAACATGTCACACAGCTCGTGCCACAATTGATTTATTGAAGACACGTTTGGTAACCGCATAGTTTCACGTTTCGGACCCGTGAATTGGCCTCCAAGATCGTGCGACTTAACGCTGAAGTCGCGAGTCTACGCCGAAAAGCCCGAAACGATTGACCACATGGAGGACAACATTTGCCGCATTATTGCCGATATACGGCCACAAATGTTGGAAAAAGTAATTGAAAATTGGACCTCCAGATTAGACAACGTCCGAGCCAGCCGTGGCGGTCATAAGCCAGAAATCACATTTAAATTATAATGCCAAAAGATTAGCTTTCGAATAAAGTAAATTTTATGTCAATTTAAAATAGTCATCTTTGTTTTATTCCATTTCAAAGTTCTGTAACACTAATAAAAACACACTTTACGTATTGTTATTGATGCGTTTTCATCCAATGAGTCTCAGCTTAATTCAGGTCTTTTTCTTAACGTTCTTAATAACAATCTTAGTCAAACCTTCAATCGTATCTACTCTTTCGCAGATTACAGCCACATTTGTAATTCATTTTCTTCAATTGTAGGCTCATAACCAGGCCAACCAGAAATATGCTCTATCATGTTTTTTCCTGTGCGTCCCATAAACAAATGAGTAAGGTATTTATCCGTTTCAGAACAATTTAAGAATTTTTGCATCTTTGGCAAACAGCATATTTTAGAATAAATGCATAGTTTTGAGCATATTTTTCTTCTTTTAAAACTCCTTTTAACTCCTTTAGTCTCTGTCTGTCTGGCTGCCATGGGGCAACCCCATTCTCCCTCACCCAATTGATCTGAAACTTGGCCCATAGACTTGTTGTGACTATAGATTAATTTTGGGGAAGTCACGCACAGTCACGCATAGTTACATACAGTCAGGGAAAGATTAAAACCTCACTTCATCTCATCCTATAGATCTGAAACTTTGTTCATAGACTTGTTGTGGCCACAGATTACTTTTAAGATAGACACACACAGTCACGCAAGTCACGGAGTGCTTTAAATCCCATTTCTCCTCATCCGATCAATCTGAAACTTTGTCCATAGACTTTTTGTGGCTAAAGATTAATTTTAAAATAGTCACGCACAGTCACGGAGAGATTCAAAACTTGTATGCATAAGGAAAGAAAGAGTTTTAATAAAAACTTTGTTTTTATGGGTTAGATTATTAAATAATTCCCTTATTTTTTGTTGTTTTTTAATTTTTTTTTTTTTATAAATTCTTGAATAAAACGCTTTTTTTTATAGCATATTTCTGGTTGCCCTGCTCATAACATATACTGAAAGGTTTTGCTGGGATATACATACCTAGATACATACAATACCATACGCGTACATATAAAAAAGTCATTTAATATTGAAACACCTACAAATGCACACTTTCCAATCATCATAAGCTCCCACACAATGTGTGGCATTTGCATGAAAATAATGTATCGCATAAATTGTGCCATATGTATGTATGTACATATGTATGTATGTATGTAGCTATGAAAGTCTATTGTTTTGTTTTTGTATTCTAGTATGTTGTTGTTGTTATTTTTGGTGTTATTGTATTTGTCATGATAAAATGTCACAAAATATAACACCAAAAACCATACAAATACTCAAATAATTTTAAGCACTAATACACACACACAACAAACACACACACGAATACAATATAACACATTTACAGAAGAATTGAAAATCCATGACATGGATATAGAAATGGTTTACCTTCCAACACATTTAGAATTTAGATTGCAAATATGTGTCACCGCATACGATTTCACTAGTCAAACACACACACATACATATACACTCAAAAACAAAATGTCAGTAAAAAACATTTTCTTTTTTTTTTACAAAATCAGCAAAGTTTTCATTAGAAGAATTTAATGTTACTTCTATAGGAAGTTCGATATTTTTTTAACGTAATTTTGAACGTAATCATCCCTCTTTCTGTAAACAAAACAAAAAAGTACCATTAATTTTTGAATTCTCTGATGTCTGTGGGTAAATATTAAGGCGATGGATGACAAGAAAAGAAAAACAATGATAAAAAAAATTGTGCAAACTTATCCTAGAAACTCTTTGGCTGCATTTGCTATAATAGAAGTCATCGGGGAAGCAGGCTACTACTACAAATGAAAGAAAACCTCAAAATACTTCCAGAGTACCTAAATCTTGCTAAAAATTGGCAATAAAGCTTAAAAATGATTTTATTAAAAACCAAAACATGCCACTAGATGTAAAAAATACATTAAGATTTTACAAAATAATAGTACTGCTTTGAAAATAAAGTACATTTTTTAAAGTAATAATCCCTCAAATTGTCCTAAATAAATTGGAAAAATTTTTAAAACCAAGTGAAACAGATTTTTCGTAAGTCATCTGAAGCATCCACAAATGAAAACAATACTTAATTATTAACACTCATCACTGACTTTGTAACACTGTGTGCGCATATTTAATTCTTGATATTTCGCATAAATGGTTTATGAACTCGATAAAACTAAATAAATGGCTTGTGAACTTGATAAAGGAAAATACTATCTTAAAAAAATTGGAATTTTTATAAAGATCGATTTAAACATTTCCACAGATTCGTTTGGTAGTTTTCTTTTTATGCCCTATACCAGGGTCAGGGTATAATGAGTTTGTGCTGATGTTTGTAATTACGAAAAATATTTGACCAAGACCAACATTTTATTGTACCGATCGCATCAGAATCACTTTCTGAGTCGATTTCGCGATGTCCGTCCGTCCATCCTTCTGTCCGTCCGTCCATCCTTCTGTCCGTCCGTCCGTCCGCCCGTCTACGACTCCATATAAATCTTGTAATCAAACTACAGGTCGAAATTGTGAATATATTTTAATGAAATTAAGTATATAGGATGCACGCTATTGAAATTGGTGAAAATGGGTGCATTATCATTCCTAGCCTACACAAAAATAACCTCTAAGAGAAACATGATTTTTTGTTTGAAAAAGAGATTCTCAATAATATCTTTGAAACAAGGCTTTCTGAGATGGATCTCTGTCTATAACCTCGAATTAAACGACCAGTCAAGCGAATAGCGGGCAAAAGGTGGAACAGGACCCACCAAATCCCGGAAAAGGCGTTCATGTTTTCTTCCATTATCGTGGTGTGGTGTTTACATATAAAAAAATTGTCCTTAAGGGATTTGAAATGAAAAAGTGAACTTAAAGAAAAATAACACTAAAAAAAATAAATTTATGTCAAAAATTGGATTGAGAGGGATGGGAGGGTTGTGTATTCAAAATGGCCTTAGGGGTGGTCATATAAAAAAATTTCCTTAAAGAATTTGTAACCCAAAATTATAATTAAAGTTTAAACAAATTCCTGCTACTAGAAAATCTGGAAAGTTGTAGTGTTAAGCTCACTCAAAATACCCTACAGCCTATTTAACCATTAAATAACGAATTTTATGATGATTTTCCCTGTAATAATTTAAACATTCCCAAATTCAACTTTCAGTGTGTAACACTAACAGAGGTAGTTGAAAGTTTCAATGCTATTAAATCGAATGCAGTGGGCCTTGATAATATACACCCCAGATTTACAAAAATGATTTTACCATGGATTGTCCGTTTCATAATGTACTTGTTTAACTCCATAATCACTACTAGCATCTTTCCAATGGAGTGGAAACATGCCAAAATTATACCAACACCAAAAACGGGTAACGAATACCGCCTAATTGCAATTCTTCCATATCTCTCAAAAGTTTTCGAGCACCTTTTACACAGACAAATCTTTAGGTATTTAAACGACAACAACTTACGTACAGAGCGTCAATCTGGTTTCAGGCCACAACATAGCTGTATAGTTGAGGAGTTAAGATGTAGTTGAGGAGTTAAGAAGTAACATGGATGATGGAAAAATATCTTTTTTGGTTTTATTGGATCACTCAAAGGCATTTGACACGGTGCACCACTCAATTTCATGCCTCAAACTGAAGAGATTTTTTAACTTTTCTACATTAGCAGTTAGACTCATGTTTTCATATCTCACAAACAGATCCCAATCTGTTGCTAATGGTAGCTCCATCTCAAACTCACTGCAAGTTATAAGAGGGGTATCACAGGGTTCAATCCTTGGATCACTGCTTTATTCGATATATGCCAATGATCTAACACAACAAATTAAATTCTCTAAGGTTCAGATGTACGCTGATGACATTCAGCTATATTTAAGTAGTACCAAGGATTCAATTATTTCCAAAACTCAAGAACTAAATTATGATCTCAGACGTATTCTAAATTGGGCAACGGCAAATGGTCTACGACTTAATCCAAATAAATCTAAGTGTATTATAATAAAGAAGAAAGTGATGCATTTGGAGAATGAGATTAATGTCTTCCTTGGGGGCTCTAAAATTTACATCGTGGACTCTGTACGAAATCTCGGAGTTGTGTTTAATGGAACTCTGACTTGGTCAGATCATATTAATCAATCCTGTGGCAGAATTTATAGTATGATTAGAAGTTTATGGTTAACACAGCACTTTACTCCACTGAAAATAAGATTGCTACTTGCTAAAACATATCTTTTACCAACATTACTATATGCATCTGAGGTTTTCACAGGTTGCAACTCTAGGGATAACAGAAAACTTACTGTAACTTTCAACAACATTATTCGCTATATCTTTGGATTAAGAAAATTTGATCATGTATCCCAATACTCGTGTCATGTCTTACACATGTCATTTGACAACTATATTAAATTCAAGAACATTATATTCCTACATAAAATTATTATAACAAAGGCTCCAAAATATCTTTTTGAACGATTAAAGTTCGCAAGATCTTCCAGAGGGAATCGAATAATTCAATTTAAATACCGGGACCATGCCTCTGAATGTCAATTTTTTATTCTAACTATTCGTCTCTGGAATCAGCTTCCTAATGTCATGCAAAATACAAGCAACGCAATAGGGTTTAGAAAATTACTATACCAATACTTTAATTGATTTTTTTTAATGTTTTTTAATTGTAATTTATAATATTTTAAATTTAGATTAAGAGTTACTGATATTAAATATATAGTGAATAACTTATCTGATTCCATTACTGTAATTTATAAGATACTGTGTCTTGTTGTAATGGAAAATCGCATTTAATAAATAAATACATACACAAATAAATCCAAATTGCAGGAATTTTTTGAAATAATATGAAAATATGTGTTATTAAGGTCAAATACTTCCCCTTCATGTAAAAAGATAGTTCTCAAAAAGGGTGGGACATGCCTTCTTTTTAAAATACTTATTTCTATTGTAAATTACTTCACTCCCTCTGACCTCCTTAAAATCTATACCACTTACATCCGACCGAAAATGGAATATAACTCCCATATATGGGCAGGAGCTTCAAAGTCTATTTCGTCTATTTCCAGTAGTTGGACTGTGTGCAAAGGAGGGCGTTGATGCTCATAAATGACGGTAGGGTATCCAATTCTATTGACTCATTGGAACATCGTCGGAATGTGGGTTGTGTATCACTGTTCTATAGATACTACCATGGGAAATGTTCTTCTGAGATTAGCGAACTTATTCCAAGGGCCCGCATCCCTAGTAGATCAATCCGTTTGTAGTTTATTGTCCAGTTGACCGCACAACGCATTTCAGAGCGAATTCGTTTATCAGTCGAACTAACCGTATGTGGAATAAACTCCCCGCAGAGGTCTTTCCTGGCAGTTATAATCTAATAAAATTTAAGTCAAATATCCACAAACACTACTCCCTCTTTCCTCCTTCCCATAACCTATTTTCCTGAGATCAACACAATGCACTGCATCTGTAGGGGGCATCCCCCTGAGTGTTGGTTAATAAAAAAAAAATAAGGACTTGTTGATTTTCTCGAGAATGAACAATTAAAATATGACAATGTGATAATGGGTGTGTCAAAGACACGATTTTTGCCCATTTTATACAAAATGCCCATCTTATAATAGAAACATATTATTCTAAAATGCAATTCTCCACTTCCATAAACTTTTATAATACGGACTCTTGGAGCCCTAAAACGGCAAAATCTAATGCGGTGCGGTGGTAAAAAAAAACGGTCAGAGTTTGTGCTGATGTTTGACACTACCAAAAATATTTGTCCCAGACCCACCTTTTATTATAACGAACGATTCAGAATAACGTTCTCAGTTAGCGATGCCCGTCCGTCGTCTGTTTGTCCGTTCGTCCGTCTGTCCGTCTGCTATGTGTCCATCTGATCCTTGTAAACAAGCTACAGGTCGCAAATATAAATATATATTTTAATGAAACTTGGTATATGAGTTGCTGTCGACCATGAGACGAACGTTATTGAAATTGCCTAAATCGGTGCATGTTTAGATCTAGCCACCATACAAATAACCCCCATCAGACCGACTAAAATTGTCATCGGATCCAGATGTATATGTATATATCCATAAAACTTGGTATATGTGTATCTATTATACCCACTAATCAGTAGTCCAAAAATAATATGTATGGATTTTTTGAAAATTTAGTTTATAAATATTTTAGAGAAAAGTAACGTTACTAAATACATAACGGGTGTTTTTTTTAAGAGTTACATAAATTTAAGTTCAAGTAAAGTAAAGAAAAGTATTTCTAATATCAATTAAATCAACTGTTGGATAGATAATTTCATGCCATTAATGTCTAAATATGATTTGGGCCATGTGGCCGCCACGCCTGCGCGTACACGGCGCAATCTGGAACTCCTATGTTCACACACTTTCCGCAGCATCTGCGGCCGTACTTCGCCAGCAACTCGTCGAATGTTGATTTTCAGGTGTTCAATTGTTACTGGTTTATCGGCGTAGACGAGTGACTTTACATAAACCCAAAAAAAAGATCCTGTGGGGTTAAATTGGACGAGCCTGGTGGCCAATTAATAGGGTCATTACGTGAAAATATTCGTTTGTAAAAAGTTTCTTTGAGTAAATTAATTGTAGCGTACGCTGTGTGGCATATGGCTCCATTCTGTTGGAACCACAGGTCAGCAAAATAAATGCCAGCTAATTCATGTACGAAAAAACATTTCTCTATACCATTCACATCTGACAATAACATTGTGGTCATCATCGTTTTTGTACGCATATGGACCAATGACTCCACCGGCCCATAAAGTACACCAAACTGCTAATTTTTGTGGATGTAATGGTGTTTGGACAAAAGCTTGTGGATTAGTTCCACTCCGAAGGCGATAATTTTGCTTCTTTCTGTACTTATTCAACCAAAAATGAGCTTGATCATTGAACAAAATTTTTTATGGAAAATCAAATCAATTTGTGCTTCAGCCCATTGACCGAATTGGCAGGGTATATGATGGTCGTTCGGCTTTAATTCTTGCACAAGTTGAATCTCAAAAGCTCGTAAACCAAGATCCTTTCACAAAATCTTCCATAAAGTGCTGAGAACAGTGACCAATTGAGCGATGTGAGTCTTCTTCAATGCTTTGCTGTACAGCGGCTGCAGCTTGTTTGGTGCGCACTGTTTTTTTTTGTTACTAACCAACTCTCAAGGGATGCAGCATACAAATGCAGTGCATTGTGTTGATTTTAGGAAAATAGGTTATGGGAATGAGGAATGAGGGAGTAGTGTTTGTGGATATTTCCCTTAAATTTTTATTAGATTGTAACGGTTAGGAAAGACATGTGCGGGGAGTTCATTCCACATACGGTTACTTCGAACGATAAACGAATTTTCTCTTTAATGCGTTGTTCGGTCAACTGGACAATAGACTACAAATGGATGTGATCTACTAGAGAAACGGGTAGTATGAACTGAAACTCAGCCATTTGGAGTAATATCGACAGAATATTTCCCATGGTACTATCTATAAAACAGTGTTACGCAATCCATATTCCGATGATGTTCTAACGAGTCAAAAGAGTTGGATACGGTCTAGTATCTCTAAAAGTGACTTTGCAGGTCCTTCCCATATATGGGAGTTGATTCCATTTTCGGTCAGATGCAAGTGGAATAGATTTTATGGAGATCAGAACGCGTTTTGCACCGTTTTAGAAAACCAAGACACTTGAATGCTTCTTTCGACACTTGAAAAACGTGTTCATTCCACCGGACACCACATTTAATTCTCATGCGCAGAACATCAAGAGAATCAGGTTCTACAGATGACATTGTTGAATCGAAGGCCCTATGGGTCAACATATGACATTGAGTCTTCTGCGCATTAAAATCAACCCTATTCTCCTTACCCCACTTGGATATTGTTAACAGGTCTTGATTGATTGTTTCATTCATTGTGAGCCTTTTGCTCCAAATACCCTTGGCCAACAATTGAAGAGAAATTAATGAAAAATGTTGCTGTCATCTGCGAAAGAGTATATAGAATTAAAGGTTTGACCAGGAACGTCATTCAGAAAGATAAGAAAAAAGGAAGGAGAAGGAACAGAACCTTGAGGTACCCCTGAATTAAGCTGAAACTCATTAGATAACAACACGTATTGTGCTGTCTATGAGAAAGCTCGATATAAATTGAGAGAAGTGAATGCCGACCCCATATGTAATAAGCTTTGAAATCAATGTACCGTGCCAACCACTAGAACAACCGTAGAACAACCATTATACTTTCACTAAAATTTAGAATGGATCAACTCCAGTGCTCAGAAAGTACAACTAACAAGTTTCCCGTAGAATGATTTGTATGAAAGCCACACTATCGATTATTAAGAAGTGAGTTGGCTTCTAGGTAGTTGATCAGATGGTAATTGATCATGCTCTGCACTCTCATTCTTGTACGTGGCTCTCGAGGAAGTTTATCCATGATGAAATGGCAAACCAAACAAAACAAAAGGAAACTATCAGGTGCTAAATCGGTTAACAAATAAAACAGTGTTACGAACTCAAAGTTGTGAACCTTTAAAAAAACCACCGTTTATGATCATTATCGGTCCATTTTCTGACCTAGTTCCCATATAAAAATAACATAAGATGTGAATTTTTTCATATCTACCCATAAGAAATTAATAACAATGGCATTAAATATAGGTTATGCTGATTTTGGATCCAAGACCCTCTCGAAACGTATGGTAAAGAGCATCGCCATAATATAGTCGCCATTCTTTTTTACCAACAATTTTTTTACGAGTGTAACAAAAGCTTTTTATATAGAAATTTAAAGTTATGTGTACATGTGACAAATATGATTCACACTGGTGTTGTTATGTTTTTGTATGCTTATTTGTATTTGTATGTACATGAGTGTGTGTGCGTATGTACGTGAGTATGTGCGTGTGTGTATGCGAGTGTGTGTGTGTAAGAAGGTATTTTTCTACTGGTGTTTGTATTTGTGTAATAGTATTTGATTGTGTATTTGTGTAGACCGGAAATTTTTATGCATTTTTTGAAAAAGTTAAACCTTGCATCATATAAAAGTGTACGTAAACTGACACACACACACACTTACTTACACAATACAAACACATGTTTATGTCTAGCTACACAGTTGTGAAGTTATTGCATTTTACGATGAAAAAAAAAATATAATAAAAAAATATGTTACTTTTTATGGGCAAGAAGTGTGCAAATGGGCATATGTTGTTGCAATTTCTCCATTAATCTTTATAACAATTCATTTTTCTTTTTTTGTTTTTTGCAAAATTGCAAAACTAACCTGTTATTTATTAAAGCTTGTTTTATATATATATTTTTTTTGTTTTGTTTTAGTTTTAGTTTTAGTTTTTAACTTTGCAAAAACTTATTTATCATTTTGAAATCTTTGCTGATAAACGACGAGTACCAACATATATTTAGACAAATATCTGCATTTGAACAATTTGTTGTAATATTTGACATTTTATATTTGATTGTGGTAATTTAAAGGAGCATTTGATTTATGTTATTATTTAAGCAAACACTCTCTCATATACACTCTAAACCACATACATTCATGCATATTTGTACATTTGTAATTTTGAATGGCATATTTGTTATCTGATATTTATAATAGATGCTTATTACTCAATAGGGATTCCGATTAGGATATGCCAATTGTCTTAATATTATCCGGTACACCCAACCGTACATAGTTGCTCGTACATCAACATAAATAATATTTTTTTTTTTTTAAACAATATTTTATGTTAAATAAATGGCAAGAAAATTGTCACTTAAACAACAAAAGCATTATGATTTTGTAACCAGGAGGTGGTAAATGGTTTATTTGAATATTTTATTATTAAAATTATGATCTTTGTATGAGAATTTGTCACAAAATGACTAATTCGTTTTTAAAGATAATCTGTTTTTTTGGATTTTAAAACCACAAATGTAGTAGAATTTTTTATACTCTCCACTCCAGTGTGCAGAGGGTATATATAAGTTTGTCATTCCGTTTGTAATAATTAGAAAAAAAAATTTGGACCCCATGAAATATATATATTTGTGATCCTTATAACAACCGCAGTTGATATAGCGATGTCCGTCTGTCCGTCTGTGGAAATCACGATGACGGCATCAATCGGGCAGCTAGGGTGCTCATTGATATAAAAAATGTTTCACTAACATCCTGAGAAGTTTGCTATTTGAAATTGTCCAAATCGGTCGATTAGGGCCCGAGATTTGAATAAAGAACTAAAAAAAGTCTTGAAAACATATAATTTTCTATGTTGTTCTTGTCACGATCACGCCCTCAATAGGATAGCTCAGGTGATCATTTTTAGTGAGAACAATTCAGCAAATTCATGGGAAGATTTCTATTTCAAAAATCATTAAAATCGGTGGAACAGATCCAGGGAAATCTCTGAAAAATTAAAAAAAAAAAATTAAAAATATGATGTTTCTATATTGTTCTTGTTGTTATTCTAAATATTGTATTGTTGTCATAGCTGGACTTGTCGTTTTTGTGGTCGTTGTGGAAATAATATAATAAAAACTATATCAACTCTGGTAGAAAAATTTAAAAGTTTCCATTGTTTTGGCATCACTAAAAAAAATTACTAGATCATTTCTGTCATTGCCATGAGTCTGCCTGCAAAGTTTCAGATCGATTGGGTCACGGGAAAGGGGTTAAAATCGATACAAAATTTTTTCAACAAGCAGACACTACGAGTTAATATAAAGGGAGTAAAAATTCACCAGCATCTAAAGCAAATAATGCTAAAATATGTACCTAGTTGTTAATAAAAAAAAACAATGTAAATTTAGCAAAAAAAAAAATTTTATATTATAATTTATTTAAAGAGAAAAACACAAAATTAACATTTGATGTTGTATTTTTTGTGTGTAATATTTACATACACATACATACACATATTAAATAATACAAATAATATACATATATTCTAGTTATATATGTATATCCATAATAACTGCATGTTAGAAGTAAATCGGTATATTATTTTATTTACATAAAATTCTGCAATATTTTGTTGTGGGGAAAATACATTTCTTTTGCATTAACAGAGTGTCTTTACATTTTGCTCAGCGTGACTATGCCACAGTAGATGGCGCCACAATTTTTGTTCTAATTAGCTTTGCAATAGTTATTTCTATTTTAACATGAATGTCAATATTTTCAAATAGATATCATACAGAACAATGTTAAGAGTATACACGGGCTGGTCTTTTATTTCATACGTTTTTTCATTATTCTTTTACAAATATGAACATAAGTTTGGTATATTAACTTTTTGTTGTCTTTACAAAATAGAGTTACCGAGTTTTTTGCTTTCAACACAGTTCTACATAGTTATATAGAACTATTATTCTGCTCTACCTACAAAATATCTGATTGCGATTACATCTAATTTTTAAAAATTGTTTATAATTACTAAAGCATTATTATTCACATAAATACAAAATTGCACTTATTAAATTTTCCATTAAAATTTTAGAAAATATCAATTCTAAAAACTGGAATTAAAATTTCCAATTATAAATTATAAAATATTAATTGAATTTGAGAAAATCATATTAAAACGTCGGAAATAATAATTTTAGATTTAGAAGACATCAATTGCATCAAATTCCAAAAAAAAAAAACACCAAATATGTTTACATTTAAAAAATGTTTACATTAAAAAAAATACTGGCATTCAGGAGAAATTAATAGTTTTCAGTAACTTCTTTTAACGATAGTCGAATCGTTAAAAAAAGAAAAGCAAAATTATCAGTAAAATTTTTAAACGATTTTCGCTATTGTTAAAGTCAGCTGTTGTTGTTATCTAAACGACAACCATTTTTGTGTTGTTTATTCAATCGATAAAAATTTAAATTTTTAGGTTGAAATGTCGTCATACATAAATAAAAATCATAAAATAGTGAAAATATTTTGCTTTTATTAAAAAAACTTTTTTATATAAATAAAAAAATTAAATAGCATATTCAATTCATTATTTAATTTTCAAATAAATACACAGAAATATTAGTAAAAAAATAGAGATATTAAACATAAACATAAAATTATCCTGTCAAACACGAAGTAATTTGTTTTTTTCTATTCTTCTTTGTGTTTTTCGCTTATTTTGGCAGAGATGCCACTCGTTTACAATTTAAATAAATAGAAAAACAGATTTGTAGACTGTCGTTAAGATGTGTGTACTTAGTGAATCACTTAATCCTTAGTGCAAACAACAATAGCTGTCGATATATTTTGCCATTGTCGGATCGTTGAAATTTACAGAATCGGACTACAGAAAACATTAATTTAAATTCAATGAATTTTATAAAACCTCAAAGGATATTTAAGAATTGGGAACATAAAAACTGTTACATAAATAAACGCAATTTGATGAGAATGTTATTTTTTATATATAAATATTCACAATTTTTTTGGATGAAAATTTGAAGCTTTTCAGAAAATAAAGATAACAAATTATTTTATTTAAAATGTTTGGGACATTTGATTTTTTGCGTTTGGCATCCCTAATTTGATTATTTATTATTATAAATTTATTCTCTATGTTTTCCAAATATGGCAATATTTTTTTGAAAGAAAAGTCGAGAGAGCTTTTTTACGTTATTATTTTGTTACTCCATCCGACCTATATGGCCGCAATGAAGAAATATTTGGCCAGTTAAAAGCCAAAACAGCACGAATTACTGCATATAGCCACCCTACACAAAAATAACCTTTACAATGGAGGTTAGGGCGAGCTATTTAATTAACAAAAACTAAATTAAACTAGAAGTTGTGTCATATAACCGGAAACGCATGCATATAGGAAATGCATGCATATTTTTCCAATATTTTGTTTACATTTATCATCAATACTCAACCCGAGGTGGAGGGTATCAAAGATTCGGCCGAATTTAACACTCTTGCTTGTTATATTTAAAATACTTATAAGATAAATTCCTTTTTATGAAGAAAAAAAAAAGATAGAAGACTATAGAATTGACTTAATGTTTTCGTTTTTGTGGTTTTTGCAAAAAAAATATTTTTTTATAATTTACTATAGAAATGTAATTAAATTCTGAAGCCATTTAAATTCGTTTGTTACTCTCGCATAGTTAAGCTATTTATTCCTATGGAAATACTGAATATTGCTTAGAAAAATGCCTTCAACGTTAAAATTAATTTATAAATTTGAGGATTTTTTCAGTCTGGATAATTTTTGCAAAAAGTTAGTATAATTAAGGATTCTTAAATAGATTTTATTGAAATTTTAAAGTTAGTCAAAATGAAAATAAGTAAGAGTTTTAAATTTGCCTATGCCACATCTTTGTTACCCTCCACCTGGGTTTTACGTTTACATTAACATCTTTGGAAGACAAAATCCAAATTCTAGATCGTCTAGCCACTGGAGAAGGTGCCACTTTTGTGGAAACAAATTTAAATTTGAACCAATCTACCGTAAGAATAAAAAATGAAGAATCTATTAAGAAATCTGTGATTTCTGTAACAAAACTAAGTGCTTCGTACATCGTCATATACACGAGACGTTGTGAAAGAGAAAATGGAGAAGTTACTTCTAATATGGATTGAAGATTGCTCACAAAAAACGGAAACGAGTTGGCGGTAATACCATCAAGAAGATGGCATTAAAACTTTATAAGCAGTTGAAAAATATTGTACCGCCTACATCAAGCCAAAATATTAAAATAAAAGCTGAAATAGCATCTGCTGATGAGTCAGCAGCTTAAGAATTTCCTGCAAAACTAGCTAAACTAATTCAAGATAGTGGCTACACTCAAGTGTGGAATGTTGATTAAACAGTTCTTTTCTGGAAACGAATACCAGTCGGATTGTACGTCGCAAAAACTCAGAAAACCGTTAGTGCATTATTTAAAGTAGCCAAAAATCGTGTGACCTTTTTTTCTGCTGCAACGCTTCAGGAAATCGAATGTTAAAATCGTTACTTGTGAATCGAGGTCTGAAATCACCATCAATGTAAGGCGTAAATATTGACTCATTACCCGTTCACTGGGCAGCTTATAAAAAGGTCTGGATAACAACAGAGCTTTTTACCGATTTGTTTCTTAAGTATTTTGTACCAGGCCTTGCTTTTAAAGTTCTGTTGATTGTAGACAATGTACCTGGTCATCCACATTTAGAGCACCCAAATAAAACATCCTTAACACAACCATTGGGTCAAGGCTTTATTGCCACTTTTGAGATCTATTATGTAGAGTAAACATTTCTGTACATTTTAGATAAATTAACGAATATTGAAAAATTGGACGTCACCGAAAAATTGAAAAATTGACTGTATCAAATATGTTGGATTAGTACTGTTGGAATTACAAGAATCAACTTTAAAAGCATGTGGGAGAGCAGTTTGGCCAAAATGCGTGGAAAATAACAACCGGGTGATTTCTAATATGGTTGAGTTTTCCAGCATAATAGCTTTAGCTCATGACGTAGCCGAAGGAGGCTTTGGATGATTTAACGTTTACAGATATCGATAAACTATTGTTAGATAAGAAACTTAGCGATAACGAAATCATTGGTTTTACACTTGAAATAGCAGATATCCAAGAATTAAGTGAAGAGGTTCCCATCCTCAATGCGACGCTTATTATTAGGAGGCCTCCAAATGGCTTTTAACTGAGGGAAGGCAGGTGATCATTTTTTAAGCATAAAAAAATTAGGTGAAATTATTAATCGGTAATTATCATCAATTTTACAGTAACCTTAACAAAACCGAAAGTCAACGATTTTAAAATAACTCAACTATCAGCATCGCTTAAGCCTGCCAATGAAGTAGAAAATATTTCTAGCGATGAAAGTAATGTTGAAGTCGATCATAAACGAATTTGTTTACCGTCAGACAGCGATACCAATTAAAGATTAACTCTTACAATATGTTATATGCTTTTTTTTTCTAATGGTTTTGTTTTTGATTTTTCAATTAATGTCTGTGAAACTTAGAAATTTTTTTAAAATAATTATTGAATGAATTGTTCTTTTCTGTTATTTTTTAAACTCATTCTTTTAACTCATACTCTCTGTCTGTCTGTCTGTTTGTAGTGGGACAACCCCATTCCCCCTTATCCAATTGATCTGAAACTTGGCCCATAGTCTTGTTATTACTACAGATTAATTTTGTGGTACTCACGCACAGTCACGCATAGTCACGCACAGTCACTGAGTGATCTAAATATCATTTCCCCTCATCCGATCGATCTGAAACTTGGTTCATACACTTACTGTAAAAAAAGATTAACTTTGACTTAGTCACACACAGTCACGCATGGTCACGCATAGTCACGGAGAGATAAAAAACGGATTTCCCCTCATCCAATCAATCTTAAACTTGGTCGATATACTTGTTGCAAAAAAAAGATTAACTTCGACATAGTCACGCACAGTCACTCATAGTCACGCATAGTCACGGAGTGATTTAAAACCCATTTCGCCTTATACGATCGATCTGAAACTTCGTCGATAGACGTGCTGTGAAAAATTATTAATTTTGACATAGTCACGCGCAGTCACGCGCAGTCACGCGCAGTCACGCATAGTCACGCACAGTCACGGAGAGATTAAAACCTCACTTCCCCTCATCCGACCGATCTGAAACTTTATCCATAGAGTTATTGTGGCCAAAGATTAATTTTTAAATAGTCACGTAAAGTCACGCACAGTCACGGCGAGATTCAACACTCATATGCATAAGGAAAGAAAGAGTTTTAATAAAAACTTTGTTTTTATGGGTTAGATTATTTAAAAGAATCTCTTTTAAAATTAAAATTTTTTTTTGTTGTTTTTTGGTTTTTTTTAGAAAAACTTTTCTTGCAATTTTTTTATCTTTCGGTAAAAACACTAAATTGCGGTAATATGTAGAAATCACTGTATATTTTTTTAAACTTATTTCCATATAGAATCCCGATACAATAATTATAATTATGAAAAAGCCTTCCTCTTGTCTAGGAGACTGTGCCTGAAGTTTTTAAACAACTGTGTGTACTCACGGATCCATTGCAATAAACCAGAGACATGGAACAGTCGAAACTGTGGTTTACTTAAACGGAGCGGAGCCAAAGTACGACAAGGTCATGTCCATAGTTTTTGAAGATGCACAGGAATAATTCACACTAATTATCTTAAAAAAGGAATCAACGTCGAATATTTTTGCAATCCATTGGACAATTTTAAGGATGATTTGATGAAAATTATCCACAAAAAAATGCTCTTCCATCCAGATAAAGCACAGATGCATACGAGCGATGACTTTAGGGAATGCGGAAAAGCTGAAATCCCGGCTACAATATTATACAAATTAAAAAAAATTAAATTTAAATTACTTTTTATATTGAGAACTACAAATTAAAAAAATTATATCGAACCGTTAATGAAATAACCGGTTTCGAAATACCGACAAATTCCGGAATCCGGAAAAGTACCAGGAATTTCCAAATTTTGATCCCGATTGACATTACTAGTAATCACCAAGGCTAAGGTCTATAAATTTCGCTATGATTTGTTTCTTTATCTATTATATTCTCAAGATTTAGCTAAATCTCCTGTTTTCACACGTGAACAAATGACACGTCTGAACGAGAGTTGGATCTAACAACGTTAAGGTCATTGCTGATGCCTATTTTGAAGCGTTTGAGAAATTATTATTATTTAGAAGGGATAAACATATTGGAGAAACGTTGGACAAAGTATATCAAGCTAAATATAGACTTTGTTGAGAACTATTACTCTTTTTGTTAAAGAAAAGTGTCTTTCATTTAAAAACTCTCGGATTTATTGATCCGACCTCTATATATAGTAGGGTGTCCCAAAAAAAAAATTATTTTTCGACTTTCATGGGTGCCCAATCATTTTTTGAAAGCATATAGGGTAAAGTATTTTTGTGTTTTTTTTCAGATTTTTCGGAAGAGGTTTAGAGGTTGCTAAAGTCGAATTTTACCCAAAAATCGCGATTCCCGATGTAGTTCAATGCCCTACAATAAATTCTGAAAGTCTGTTTCAGAAGTTGTTACATTTATATAAGAATGAGCCATGGCCACGCCGCATTCTGCGACATCATTTACCACGTGCAATTGCTGAACTTTATTCTTTGTTTCACTAAAGGATTTGTTGTTATGCCATTTTTCCGGATCTGTTTAGAAAAAATCAACAGATATGTTGCAGGCTTTAAAAAATGTTAAGCTGGCTTCGGATATTAAATCTTGAATTTGTTTATTTGAAGCATGTTTTCGGATAATACTGCTTTAACTATTTCTTTGCCGTTACTTGGTACGTGTAGATTTCGGACCATTAAACGCAACGTTTTGGTGTCGATACGTTCATCAAAAAACGCTGAGGCAGCCAACATCGGGGATAGGTACCACTGGTGCCTCAGAAAAGTTTTCAACGTGGCGCGTGCGATTGATTCGTTAGAGCTTTTATAGTTATCCAATTGCTACAATAAACTTAAATCAATGAGAGCAGCGTATCTAGGACACTGGCATATCTACCAATTTTTTGATGTATATTCTCAAAACAAATGCAGTAAATTCAAGCAAGGCGTCAATTTTTGAAGCGTTTATGAACGATTGCAGCTGGTTTCGAAAAATGCATATTTTTAATGAGTATATAATTCTCATCATCCAGCGTGCCCGATTAATGACTCCAGGAGGTTTTATTGTCGGATGGGGCTCAGATCTATCACCCAAAAATATAAGGTTCAGTTGAAGCAGTTCTTTGTAATCTTCTCTTGTTTGCATTTCCTCAAGCTGCGCTTTTATAAAATAGAACTACATTGCAAAAGCTCTAATAAACAATTGCAAAGCAAAAAAAAAAATATTTTTTTAATTTATTTTGGGTATGAGAAATAAGCTGCCTAGAGTTTAGGGGGAGTTGCAAAAAATTTCAAAATCAACCATATAGACTCTCATTGCAACAGAACCACCCATATTTAATATTTGAAAAGAAAAAATAAAAATTGACATTAAAACAAATCCGATGCATAACTAGCAAAAACACCTTAGAATATTTTTAATATCACAAAATGGGTACAAAGCGTATAAAGGGTATAACTTTGGAATGGTAAGAGCAAATTCAATACTTTTTTTTAAATGACTCAGCCTTTATCCACATTTTAAACTGCGTCATTATTCTTTTTAACTTTGATAGAAATTTTAAAAGTTACAAACAAAGCATTACTTTCAAAATTTATGCTAAATTTTCGAAAAAATGTCATTAATGGGACCCAAATGAGCAAAAAAATTCCGAAACTAACGATTTCTATACAGAAAAGTAAGGCTTGAACATTCTTTTTTTAAAATATTTACTTTGTAACAAAGAAAATCGTGGTTAAGGGCCAAGTAACAAGTAAAACTCAAAAAATCTCCGGCAATCCCGATTTTTGGGTAAAATTCGACTTTGGCGACCTCTAAACCTCTTCCAAAAAATCTGAAAAAAATCACAAAAATATTTTACCCTATAAGCTTTAAAAAAATGCTTGGGCACCCATTTTTTTTTTTTTTGGGACACCCTAATATATAGCACTTATCTCTTTCCCTTGTACGTGGTTTTAAATTTATTTTTACTAAATTAAAAATTTTTTTTTGAGATATTTTGGTGCTTTTCATTTATAAATAAACAAAGACAGTTTTTAAATTCATTCAGAAGCTTTTATTTTAAATCCTGATTTTTATTAACAAATTTTCCATTTTAAAATGGCTCTGAAATAAAATTATAATCCAGATAATATCAAGAATCGTACACTAATATTATTTACCAAGAAGCGGTTTCAATATCACATAAATCTTACTTTAGACAATACTATGGTTGAACTTTAATGACTTTAAGTTTAATTTTTATGTTCACGGTCTCATAACTCTTTGTACAACAAATGTAGTTTCCAAACTTAATTAAAATATCAAATGTACATTTTATGCAGAAAAACCAAATTAAAGAAGACAGTAATCTAAAAACAATCTAATGAAAAAAAGTCACCAGAAAAACCTACGTGAAAATTACTTTTAATATTTTCTGCAAGCTTATTTTCATTAGTGCTGCATAACTACTAACACACTAACAGATATTGTTATAAAAAAACACTCATATGCTTACAGGTGAATAATGAAAAAAAATAAATAAATAAAAAAGAAAGAGAAAAATTAACAATGTTTGCTACTGCAGCAACAGACCACAACATTTTTGAAGCACAAAGGTAAATACAAACAACAGGACATACATACATACATACAGACAGAAGTCTTTATATAAACAGTAGAATATGCTTATAACCAACAGATAAGAAAAGAACTTTAACGAACAACACGGCATTTCCTAGGAACTTGTTGAGAGCTATAAAAAAATTTATTTGGAACTTCACTGTTTTTGAAGACCAATACACTAGAAAACTTCAAGAGCAGGCAACACACAAAATAAACAAGCTAACAACAGTGCCACAATCAAAATAAAACAAACAAACAAACAAACAAACACATCCCAGCATAAGTTATTGCAAGTAATTCGAAGCGACTTTCAGGCTAAGACTCATATTTATTCATGGAAGCTTTTAAGCACAAGTCAATTGATAAATTTACTCACTTAGAATAGAATTTACCGAGTTTAAAGGGTGTTTAACCACACATATTGTCTTACAAACCAACTCTCAAGTAAAAATTTTTTATTTTTGCTTGCCTACAAAAGTTTAACCCAAATAACCTAAATTGAAGTAACTAAACATACTTCGGTAAATACAAACATTCATATTTAGCAAACACATACAAAGATTGTGTACCCATACACACACACACATATACACCCACAAATTCACTAACATTTTTATAATCTTCTTTTTTTAATTATAATCTAAAGAAAATTAAATCGTATGACCGAACAAGTCACACTTTTGCCCAAAGTCAAATCATTTATACTGGAGCCAAGAAAAAACTGCCAGCATTCTTTATAAAACAACAACAACAACAAGAACATCGTAAAAGTATTTCAGTCACCTGGGCTTAATTTGTTTCTATAATCCCAACATTTCTTTGGCTCTTAAATAAAACATTTGATGGAAATGGTTAGTTAATTCTTTGACAGAAATGGCTTAAGGATTACGAGTATAAGAAATATGATTAATTGAGCAAAATATTTTTTGTCACTAATTTAACTAGTTTTCGTTACATTTGCAAAATGTAGCTAAAAAAGGGATTAGAATAAATAATGGATATAGCAAGAGTTTAATTGGCAAACATTTGAAAAATTTGATAAATTTCATTAATATTAAAATAAAAACTGATAATACAACAATGACGGATAGAATTAAAAGTTTTACGTGAAAATGAAAACAAGCTCCAATAAATTTTCCTTCCAAATGGTACTTTCAGGTACATTTTCATACATGCCTTTTTTTTAGAAAGGTTAATTTTAAAAGAAAATTTACATATTTAAGAAAAAGTATATTTTAAGGGAAAAGTAATTTTTTAAAGAGGCATTTTTTGAAAAAGGAATTTTTTGTAAAAATTTTACTTTTATTAAAATATATTTTTTTTATGTGTAAGAGTGGTATTCTTTGAAAACGTGCTTTTCTAAAAAAAAAATGTGCTTTTTTTTAAAGAAAAGGTAATTTTTTAATAAAAGGTACTTTTCGGTGCTTTTTCATTAAAATACTTTTTTAATAACAGGTAATTTTTTTGATGAAAAGTAATTTTTTAATAAAATGCACTTTTTTAATAAAAGACACTTTTTTAATAAAAGGCACTCTTTTAATAAAATGTACTTTTTTAATAAAAGGTACTTTTTCATTAAAAGGTACTTTTTCATTAAAAGGTACTTTTTGATTAAAAGGTTCTTTTTCATTAAAAGTACTTTTGAATAATAGGTGCTTTACTAATAAAAGGTACTTTTTTAATAAAGGTGCTTTTTAATAAACGGTACTTTTTTAATAAAATTTATTTTTTTTTATAAAAGGTAAATTTTTAATAAAAGGTATTATTTCAATGAAAGGTACTTTTTTTTAATATTATGGTTCTTTTTTAATAAAAAGTACTTTGAAATAAAAGGTACTTCTTCATTAAAAGGTAATTTTTTAATAAAAGGTATTGCTTTAATAAAAGGTATTTTTTTTTAACAAAATTTGCTTTTTTAATAAAAGGTACTTTGGTAATAATTTAATTTTTTTAAAAATGACCTCTTTTTCAAGTAAAGGTACCTTTTGTAATAAAAGGTACAATATAATTAAAATAGACTTTTCACTAAAAAGTACTTTTTCATTAAAAGGTGTTTTTTAATAAAAGGTACTTTTTCAATAAAAGGAAGTTTATAATAAAAACAACTTCTTTAATAAAAGGTACTTTTTTAATAAAAAGTACTTCTTAATAACGATACTTTCTAATACTCTTTTAGTTTTTTGTTCACCGGTACTTTTTTTATGAATTGTACTTTTTAACAAGAAAGTACTTTTTTATGAAAATGCACTTTTTTAATAAATACTTTAATACTTTTTAATAAAAGGTACTTTTTAATTAAAGGTACTTTTTTAATAAAAGGTACTTTTTTAATAAAAGGTAATTTTTTAATAAAAGGTACTTTTTTAATAAAAGGTATTTTTTTTAATAAAGGTACTTTTTTACTAAAAGGTACTTTTTTCATAAAAGGTATTTTTTTAATAAAAGGTACTTTTTTAATAAAATTACTTTTTTAATAAAAGGTACTTTTTTAATAAAAGGTACTTTTTTAATAAAAGGTAATTTTTTAATAAAAGGTACTTTTTTAATAAAAGGTACTTTTTTAATAAAAGGTACTTTTTTAATAAAAGGTACTTTTTTAATAAAAGGTATTGCTTTAATAAAAGGTATTTTTTTTTTAACAAAATTTGCTTTTTTAATAAAAGGTATTTTGGTAATAATTTAATTTTTTTAAAAATGACCTCTTTTTCAAGTAAAGGTACCTTTTGTAATAAAAGGTACAATATAATTTAAATAGACTTTTCACTAAAAAGTACTTTTTCATTAAAAGGTGTTTTTTTAATAAAAGGTACTTTTTCAATAAAAGGTAGTTTATAATAAAAACAACTTCTTTAATAAAAGGTACTTTTTTAATAAAAAGTACTTCTTAATAACGATACTTTCTAATACTCTTTTAGTTTTTTGTTCACCGGTACTTTTTTTATGAATTGTACTTTTTAACAAGAAAGTACTTTTTTATGAAAATGCACTTTTTTAATACAAGGTACTTTTTAATAAAATGTACTTTTTTAATAAAAGGTACTTTTTAATTAAAGGTACTTTTTTAATAAAAGGTACTTTTTTAATAAAAGGTAATTTTTTAATAAAAGGTACTTTTTTAATAAAAGGTATTTTTTTAATTAAGGTACTTTTTTAATAAAAGGTACTTTTTTAATAAAAGGTATTTTTTTTAATAAAAGGTACTTTTTTAATAAAATTACTTTTTTAATAAAAGGTACTTTTTTAATAAAAGGTACTTTTTTAATAAAAGGTACTTTTTTAATAAAAGGTACTTTTTAATAAAAGGTACTTTTTTTAATAAAAGGTACTTTTTTAATAAAAGGTACTTTTTTAATAAAAGGTACTTTTTTTAATAAAAGGTTCTTTTTTGATAAAAGGTACTTTTTTAATAAAAGGTACTTTTTTAATAAAAGGTACTTTTTTAATGAAAGTTACTTTTTTAATCAAAAGTACTTTTTTAGTAAAAGGAACGCATTTAATGAAAGGTACTTTTTTAAAAAATGGTACTCTTTTAATAAAAGGTACTTTTTGAATTAAAGGTACTTTTTTAATAAAAGGTACTTTTTTAATAAAAGGTACTTTTTTAATAAAAGGTAATTTTTTAATAAAAGGTACTTTTTTAATAAAAGGAACACATTTAATGAAAGGTACTTTTTTAATAAATGGTACTCTTTTAATAAAAGGTACTTTTTGAATTAAAGGTACTTTTTTAATAAAAGTTTCTTTTTTAATCAACGGTACTTTTTTTTAACGAAATGAACTTTTTAAAAAGAAAGTACTTTTTTAAGAAAATGTATTTTTTTAATAAAAGTAATTTTTTTAACAAAAGGTACTTTTTTAATGAAAGGTACTTTATTAACAAAAGGTACTTTTTAATAAAAGGTACTTTTTTGAATAATGTAATTTAAGAACAAATGCCCTCTTTTTAAAGAAAAGGTACTTTTATAATAAAAGGTATATCTTAATTAAAATGTACTTTTCACCAAAAACGTACTTTTTCATTCAAAAGTACTTTTTTAATAAAATATACTTTTCTAGTAAAACTTACTTTTTTAGTAAAATGAATTTTATTTAATAAAAGTTACTTTTTTTTAATAAAAAGCAGTTTTTAATAAAAACAACTTCTTTAATGAAAGGTACTTTTTTTAATAAAAAGTGCTTTTTAATAACGGTACTTCTCTAATAGAACGTAAACTTGTAATAAATGGTACTTTTTTAATCAACGGTATTTTTTAATGAAATTTACTTTTTAAAAAGAAAGTACTTTTTTTTTAAAGAAAATTCCGTTTTTAATGAAAGGTACTTTTTAAGAACAAGGGGATGCCCCTACAAATGCAATACAATGCATTGTTGATTTCAGGAAAATAAGTCATGGGAAGGAGAGAAGTGGGAGTAGTATTAGATTGTAACTGTCAGCAAAGACTTGTGTGGGTAGTTTATTCCACATATGACTACTTCGACTGATAAACGAGCTTTCTCTCTAATGCCTTGTGCGGTCAACTGGACAATAGACTACAAAGGCATGTGGTCTTACTAGAGAAGAGGGTAAATCGAACTAAAATTCGGGCAGTTGAAATGAGCTCGCTAATCTCAGAAGTACATTTTTCCTATTGTAATATCTATAGAACAGTATTACACAACCCACATTTCGAAAATGTTCCAACGAGCCAATAGAGTTGGATAACCTACTGTCATTAATGAGCGTCAACGCCCTCTTACCCCCAACCTACAATTGAAGGAAAAGGAATGACAAATGTATATAGAACTAAAGGTTTTACTACGGAGGTCGCTCGGAAATAAATTTTTCACCTCAAACATTTTTTTGTTTTTATCTTTAAAATTATTTTCTAACTGAAATTTATTTTTCACTTTAATAAACTTTGCTTTTGACTTCCCTATACTACTATGTGGTGATGTTTGTAACTACCAACAATATTTGACATAGATCCATCTTTTATTATACCGATCGACTCAAAATCACTTTCTGAGTCAATTTAGCGATGTAAGTCCGTCCGTCAATTTGTCTGTGTGTCCTTGTTAACCTTGTAATAAAACTACAGGTCACAAATATGAATATATTTTAATGAAATTTGGTATATAAGCTTCTATCGGCCATAGCATGAATGGTGCAAATCGGTCCACATTCAGTCCTAGTACCCATAAAAATGACCCCTATGTAATCGACTTAAATTGCCATAAGATGGAAATTATCAGATAGATCTCGCCCAAATTGGGTTTATGAGTGATTATTACATTCATTAATCAGTAGTCCAAACATGAAACCTATACGAAAATTCTTAGTCATAGCCCCCATATGAACCTGTTTCCCGATCTTCTCTTAAATCTCTCAAAAAAACAAAAAATGTTGCATAGATTTTTCAGAAATTTGGTTTGTATAAGTTTTTTCAGAAAATAAGTGACCTTACCAAATATGGTCAAGATGGGTCCATTTTTTAAGCTAGTCCCCATATAAATAAAATATCCGATATGAACTTTTTCATATCCGAAGGCAAAAAAAAAATTAATAACCATGCCACTCAAATTTGGTTTATGTCTATTTTCTATATCTAATTAGTTGGACCTAAGAGATAGGCTCTCTAAACGTACGGTATAGGGTATAGTATAGTCGGTCTAGACCGACTATAATTTTCTTACTTCTTTTCTATTTTAGTGATTGCTGTTTGTAGCTTATTTATAACTGTATCATCTATGAAGGTTCCTACAACACAGTTCTTATGAATTGGAATATATTGAGTACTCTGGATATTATTTCGTATAACTCGGAATACTGGTTTTAATGTCTTACTCGATAATATCTGTCCGTAATATATGATTCGAGTAGATTACAATATTTTCTTTGTAATAAAGTTTTAAGTGTTTGAATTAATCTCAAGTGACAAAGTCCGTAAAATGCCTGTGATATGTTTAAGAATACGGCACATTACTCTTGTTTACTTTCAAATGCAATTTCTGTAGTATTTGTAACTCTACGGATCTGTTTAATTATTGACTGGCCTTTGCGAAAATTGATGGTTTGGTATCAGTCTTCTTGATGATTAAATAATATAATCCAGTCTAATACTGATAATACTTTTAAATAATTTTCCTATAATTGTTAGCAGCGATATGAGTCGATAGGATTTAACGATCTAAATATCCCTTCTTGGTTTTGGTATAACTGTTTAAGCTACCTTCCAGTAACTGGGCACATATTGAGTTTTCAATGTATTCTCTATATCATCTATCGTGTTAATGGATGCGTTTATCTTAGAAAACTATTTGGAGGTGAATAAAAATTTAGCTATACAAAAAATTTTTTTAATCCTTTCAGACCTGAGTTGTAAAACGATTGTAGTCCTTGTAAAAGCATCAATATAAAAATTCTTTTAAGAAACTCTACTTCCTTTTTTTAAATTCTCTTTTGTGTAAATAGTACACAAGAGAAGTCAGAATCACTGAATACCGGTAAAAAAAAAACAGAAAAAAAGTATTTTTTTATATTTTAGCACCTCTAACCAGATCTCACAATCGGTATAGCTAGGTCTGAAAGGGTTAAGCTGAAAACAAATATTGTAGGTGAACTCAAAATTTTGATATTATTCCAATTTTTATGGTGGAAATATAGATTGAAATAAATTGCTGAAATTAAAAAAAAAAAAATAAAATTAAAAAAAAATTTTCGTCACTTTAAAAAATTAAATTTTTAAAATTAATTTTTTTTTCTTCAACATTTTCCTTTCAACATTCTTCCAACGCAAAAATTTTATAAGTCTCAAAATTTTTGGTTCACCTACAATTTTTTGTTTTACCTTAAATTAATTGTTTCTATAGCAAAATTTTTATTCACCTCCAAATTTTGGTTAATTTCCTAAAAAAAAATTTTACGCGAAACAAAGGGAAGAATATAATGGCAAAAATTTCAGGTAATTAATTATTTTTTTTTTTAATAAATAATTGGAATTCAATAAATAAATTTAAAAGAAAAAGTTTGAAGCTGAAATAGGTAATTAAAAAATTGAGATGAATACAATTTTACGTGTTGTAAAAATACACAAACTGACAGGAAATTAGAAAATTATAAATCATATCGTATCCTTATATTTTTACTAATTACTTCTGAAATCGTAGATCGATTTAGCTATTTTTTAATAACAAACAACTTTAAACAACAACAAAAGAGTTGACCACAAATCAGCGAACCCTCTTATCTACTGTAAGCAGGAATATATCTAAATCAACTTTGGTTTTTATAAAGATCAAGAATATGTTTACTTTAAGGCATATCCCACCTTTATAACAATGCGTTACATATGAATAGACCATTTATATTTAACCTTCGTCACAGTGCTGTGCAGGGTATATGAAGATAAAAACAAACATGTACCATCCCAAACTATATACAAACAGTTATAAAGGATTAACTACAACATCCGAAAATAAGGAAAGTGTTTCAATAATCCCCAAAAATTAATTTGAAACAATATTTTTCAAAGGATAAGCACCATTTATAAACATTTATTTAATAATATTTGCAACCACAATATATACAAAAGTAAATCCAACGGCCATCATCCTCCTCCGCTCCAACTCTACACAATAACATTCTACCTGCTGCCAACGTAAATCTTACTTTAGTTTCAATGGAAAGTAGTTACATGTATGAAGTTCTGAAAAACATTCATATTTTACCGTTATTAAATAAAACTGCACACACTAGCTAGTGTACGAGCACAAAGGCATTTATAGAGTGTGGGCCGAAATTAAAAATAAATCCTAAAACTAATTTCAGCTTAAAAAATTCCTATAATATTCTTTTATTGGCCATTATAAAAGGTATTCACTTGAAGACTGATATTAATTCCAACAAAAAAAAAATATATAATGGGATTTATGGAAATGAGTCACATGTGGTAAAAAGTTGAAGGAATATGTATGTAAAGTGGAAAAATAATCTCAAAATAAAATATGTAAGAAAATTATAGTCGGTCTATACCGACTAGACGATACCCTATAACATGCGTTTAGATCCCCTATCTCTTATGTCCAACTAATTAGATATAGAAATTAAGCATAAACCAAATTTAAGTGGCATTGCTATTAATTTTTTGGCCTTCGGATATGAAAAGGTTCATATCGGATGCTATATTTATATCAGAACTAGGTCGAAAAATGGACCGCTTTTGATCATATTTGATAAGGTTACTTATTTTGTGAAAAAACATATCCAAACCAAATTTAAAAAAAATCTGTGTAATATTTTTATTTTGTTTTTTGATAGATATTGTATTTTAAGTGAAGATCGGGAAGCAGCTTTATACGGGGGCTATGATAATCGGATATAATAAACATACACAAATTCAATTTGACCGAGATCTATATGATAATTTGGATATTATGACAATTTAAGTCATTTAAGTATGGGGACCAGCTCTGATTATGAACCGATTTGCACCAATTTTATTAGCCTTCCATCCTGTGGCTGATAGAAGCCTATATACTAAATTACATCATACTATATTCAAATTTGCGACCTGTAGTTTGATTACAAGATTTATATGGACACACAGACGGACGGACGGACATTGCTAAATCGACTTAGAATGTGATTCTGAGTCGATTGGTATAATAAAAGATGGTCTGGGTCAAAAATTTTTAGTAGTTACAAGCATCAGAACAAAGTCATTATACCCTGACCCCATAGTGGTTTAGGGTATAAAATGCCCGAGAGATTCGTTTTATACTTCTCAACTTCCTTCTTGAGGATTCGCAAAACGGTTGTCTGACCTTTTATTTTTGATGTGCGGGAATAAGGATAAGTCAGTGGGTGCCAAAGCATGACTGTTTGGCAATATTTTGAGTACTCAAGTAGTAAACTGTTTGAGTCGACCTTTGCGAACTCACACTGTCTTGGGCGAGATTGATCCGTGGAGGTTGCTTTCCTTAATTCAACAAAGACTTCTGGCAAATAAATGGTAGGGCATCATTCCGAATTATATATTCTACTTTCATGAACAACTTTTGATGAAATTGGCTCGTCCTGAACCTCGAAACGATCTTATAGACGTATTTAGAAGCACTGCTATCTTATTTTCCAACATTTCTTTGGTGCATTTCTTTTAGATCTACCGGAGGAATACCAGCTAGTAAAAGGACAGTTCCTATAGAAACCGTGTGCTGATATTACCCTTAAAACACTTATTCGTTGAGTCTTTCATAGTTGCTAAGTTGCATATTTTCGTTTTGTTGCCATTGGAGCAGTGTACAGTATTTGCGAGTCTTCTAGCGGAATCCCTCGGTCCCCACCTTATCACGTACTCTATACTCGTGCTCTTTAAATTTCAGTTTGTTATCCAACTGTATACCCAAGTATCGTAAACTATGACCGGAATCTATGATATTATTTTCAGTTTTGGTATATCAAACATTCTAAGATCTGTGACCAATATGCTTCCGTGGCTAACTTCAGACCATCTTCACACAGCCATCTTTTGCATCGATTGAGACTATCGTTTGCTAAGATCTCTAACATCTGCGGTAGAGTGTGTGACACTACAAAGCAATATTGTTAGCATAACCGCTTATCTTCACTCTGTTTTTTAAACTCATGTTGAGTAGGCCATCGTACATTGTGTTCCACAAAAAGAGTCCTACAACTGATCCCTGTGGTATACCTTCATTCCGTCATCAGTTTGATATGTGGGGATTCGCATTTATCTCTTTTCCTATGCGAGAATCTAGTACCAACTTCCATTTCACTATATTAAAAGTATTTTTGACGTCTAAGGTGATAACGCCCACAACTTTTTTAATGGCATGTACGGTGCATCTTCCCTTCTCTTCTCTTCATATTGTATATCAAAAAGTCCCACTAGTCTTTCAATGTTGTCTTGTTGTCTACGTAGCAAAAGGCTCTCACAAGTTTACCCAATGTGTTTAGCTTACACAGTATCTGCATTTTTTTAAGAATCTCGAACAGTCCAATTCGGGATATGTCGGATTCCTACCGAATAAACCAGCTCTTCTTTCTCTTGCCCTGCGAAACTACCTATTAAGGTATTACGTCGCAAAGCTGGATAGACTTAGCTAATTACCACAGGTACTTCCCTCGTTTCCTTTCGTTTTAACTCCTCTGTTCTCAATATGTTATGCACTGTTCCAATTTTCCTCGAATCTTAATATAGCCTCTCGAATATTTTCCTTTCTCACTTGAACCTTTAGCTTCAGCTCCAATTGTATGCGCTCGTTGTGGAATCTTGGGCATATAAACACAATATGTTCCACGTCCTCTACTTCTTCTGGACATTCAGGGTACATAGGGGAATGATCGTATCCAAATCTGTTTAGGTAGCTTCTGTAACAACCGTAACCGCTTAAAGATTGTGTGAGGTGGTAGTTCTCTTCTCCATGACGTCGTTTCATCCATCTTTGTATATTTGGTATAATTTGGAATGTCCAACGGCCATTTAAGCTCTCTTCCTATTAGTCTGCAATTGAAGCATTGTTGTTTCACGTTCCGCTCTTTGCACTTCGGATTTTGAAGCAGTTGTGTTACCTGAGCTTCGCCAGCTTTGCCAGTAAATCTATCGGAATCATTCCCGCTATTACAGATACCACATAATCTGATGTTGTTCGATACTCACTACATACTCGAAGAGCACTCAGCCGATACACTGACGTCATCGTTCTTCGAGAGCTAATACTTAGTGCAGGGGACCAAATAGGTGCTGCATATAGCAGAATTGATTTAATAATACTTGATATTAATAATCTTTTACTCTGCCTTGGCCCTGCAACATTTGGCATCATTCATGGTAACGCCGTCCTTACTAATTTAAATGTGTATATAATTTTAATCGGGCATTAATTATTACTCCAAGGTACTTTAACTCTCCGTTTGATGTTACTTCGTGCTGTCCAAACTTAGCCAATGATAGATTATGTTTTTCTATAACCACTTATGAAAACCACTTCAGGCTTTTGGTATCTGTATCTGTCTGTCTATACGTCTGTGTTTTGAAAACATTCTCCTGTCCGCAATAGGTCGATTGGATGGCACTACTTAGGCTTGAAATGTTCCTCATAATCTGCAGCAGTTTGCTTTTTAATTTGGAGCCTTTTCCTCTTAGTTTTGACAAACTTGGTTATAATATTATGTTTAGAACACGGGGAGGGTATCAAAGATTTGGTACAGCCGACTTAAAACGTTTTCTTGCTTTTTATATCCAATTCTCTTAACGCAAAAGATAGGGCTATATTTGACCGATTATAATTTTCTTAGACCGTTCTAAACCGACTATAGTTATCTGATACTGTTGTTGGGCATTGAAATCTTCTTTCCTTTTCCGCTATGGTCCTTGGTTCCATTTTTCATTATATTCTAACGTTTAAGGTTTTCTACTTTAATATTATTCTTAATTTAACTGTTTTTTACAAAGGTCGATCACGTTGAGGAAACTTGTTATTTGGAAGGAATAAAAAAATGCAGCAAATTAAAGTGGACTATGTTGAGAAAAAGATATTTTTTTACCGAAAAAGAAATATTTTTTATTCAAACAGTCACTGAGTTATCAAGTCTCTGTGAAATACGGAATTAGCACTCATATGGTGAGACTTTCTAAGCACTAGTACGGATCATTCTACACCAAGACAATGCGAGCTCGCACACATTGGCTCAGACAAGAGACTCTTTGAGTACTTAGAACGTCGATTTGATGAGTCTTTCGCCGTATAGTCCTGAATTTGCACCCAATGACTTCTTTTTATTTCGACACCTGATAAAGCGGGTGATGCGTTCAAAATGCATGTTTTGGAGGTATGAGTACCTCAATCAAAACTTTACGATGCTGGTGTCAGATTTGACATATGTAAACCGTTGTTACCATATTTCAAAATGAAATGCGAAAAACCCAGTAAACCGTTGTTACCATATTTCAAAATGAAATGCGATAACCCCAGTTTAGGGAATTTTCCAATTCCACACCACTCTACTTAATGTAGATTTCATATGCTGGCTTGTGCAAAATCGTTATTTTTTTTTGTTGTTAAGGAAATTCATGCTAAAGACCTTAAATATGTGTGGAAGCAGCTTATGTCTGGGCACATAGTTGTGGTTAATAGTTGAAAGTTATCATACAAATTGCAACTACTCACCTTAAAAATGAATTTGTGTGCGGAGTATGTGTGGATGGTAGCTTTGCGTGTAGCCATTATTATTTCTTAATTTTTTTTTTTTTTTTTGCTATTTTTCTTTTTTTAATCTTGCTTTTCTTCTCACTATAATTTTGTGTTTTTTTTTGTCTCAAAAAGAAAAATAATTTTCTTTTAGAGCACAGAAAAATGTAATTCACTATTGGGGGAAAGTTTACACAGGAAATAGTCAACACCTACTCGTAATGAATTAGATTAGAAAAAGAAAAGAAAATAGGAAACATTGTAGAAAATAATATTTTAAAAATAAAGTCAAAGAATTTTTGTGGGGAGGGGGGGGGGCGGTTTGTTGCCTGCCTTCCACAAAGGTGTCTGTTGAAGTAGAATGAAATTATTTTTTTTTTTGATAAAAAATTCGTCTCTTCAAATTCTTTTCCATATAAAAGATTAAGATAGTTTATAAATTGTTTTTTTATACAAAGTTAATAAATCTTTAAAACTTAAAATAAAGACACAATTTTCCCGTCTATTTTGGTGATTATTTCCCAATCTTAAATTTCTATAAACAAAATGCTAAAGTTTTTAAGGGCTTTTGATATTTTAGGCCTTAAAAATATAGTTTTATTTATAGATTTCAGGAACATTTGTAATAAAGGATAAAAAAATTACCGACTTTTTGAGCTTTTGTCAACCACAAATTTTTATATGCCCACAAGACCTCGTAATATTTTCATAATGTAAATAAAATTTGAAAGTTTTTTTTTTTTAAATAAAAATAAAAATTTAAATGAAAACATAAAATCCTAAGAACTTTTGATCCTAAATTCCATAAATTAATGATTCCATTCAAAAATTTTAATAAAATTTATAAAACGGGGAAAAACGACCTGGATTTTGGCTACTTTTCATGTTCAAATTTAATATGTTAATATGATAAAGCTAATAATGCTTGAACAATGATAAAAAGAGGCCCAATTTTATCCCCATTTTAGGCAAAAATAAGAAATATATATATATTTAAGAAAAAAAAAAAAACACAAAAGCTTCTTAAGGCTATTGATCTTAAATGCCATAAATTAATATTTTCTTTCATAAATTTTAATTAGGAAAAAAGAAAGAAAACGGCCTGTAATGCAATAATTTTAATATGTCGAAAAGGACATTAAGCTCTTCACTTATATTTTAATGAAGGATAATTTAGCCTTTTGTGGAATGAATATGTATCGTCATATGAAATCCGAAAAGCCGTAAATTACAAAAAATTCAAATTACAAAAAATCGTATCAAAATACATGTTCGTGAAAATTTTACACTCCTAAGACTAACAGCAACGATTTTATTAGCAAAATTCTAAAAGCCCTAAATGCGAGCGTAAAAAATTCATAAACCAAACATGTAACTTACGCCTTTCGAAGGAAAATAAATAACAATCAGTTATTTTTTTCCATGTGTTTCTAATAATTGTTGAAGCAAGCAGTTTATCAAAGTATATGAAAATAATAAAATAAATTAATTAAAAATGAATAGTGCAACAAATTTAAATAAATAATACGTGAAGGAAATTTTTGTTATTCCCCTTTTTAAACAAAATGCGGGCACGGAGGTGTGTGAAATTTGACATAGTTATAGTTCATATAGAGGAGAAGCGGAAAATGATGAAATTTATGTATAACATGTTTTAAAAATATAATAAATTAAATAAAATAAAATATTTCTAATAATTCGTTACACCCTGTTAATGCGAATGCCAAAATTGATTAGCATACCTTTAGGCTCATTAAAATATTCATAAATTTTTTTATATATCTTTGGTCACAAGCATGCTTTTGAGAAAAATAACTCTTTATATAAATGTAATGGGGCTTCATTACAACTTAGGTCAGTATTTTTTCTTTAATAACTTTTTAATAAACAATGTTAGAGAAATGGGGATCTCACGTAAATATAAAGCGTTTTTAGTAGAATATGATAGCATATATAAATCAAATCATTCTTAAGTCGACTCGGTTATTTCTTGTGACCACAGATATATATATGTATTAGAAAACCTTCGGAAGAAAAAAATTTAATGAAAAAACAAGTAAGAGTGTTAAATTCGGCTGGGCCGAATCTTTGATACCCTCCACCTTTTCATTTTCAATTTTCATTTTTTTTTATCATTTTCCATTTTTCATTTTTCAATTTTCATCTTTCGTATTTCGTTTTTCATTTTTAGTTTTTCATTTTTAATTTCTCATATTCCATTTTTCATTTTCCATTTTCCACTTTTAATTTTTCATTTTCCATTTTCGATTTTTAATTTTCCATTTTTCAATTTTCATTTTTCATTTTTCATTTTTCATTTTCCATTTTCCATTTTCCATTTCCCATTTTAATTTTTCATTTCCAATTTTTCATTTTTCATTTTTCAATTTCCATTTTCCATTTTAATTTTTCATTTCCAATTTTTAATTTTTCATTTTTCAATTTTCATTTTTCATTTTTCATTTTTCATTTTTCATTTTTCATTTTTCATTTTCCATTTTTCACTTTCCATTTTCTATTTTTCATTTTTAATTTTCCATTTTCCATTTATCATTTTTCATTTTTCATTTTCCATTTTCCAATTTTTATTTTTCATTTTTATTTTTCCATTTTTAATTTTTCGTTTTCCGTTTTCCATTTTAAATTTTTCATTTTTCATTTTCCATTTTTAAATTTTAATTTTTTATTTTTCATTTTCCATTTTTCAATTTTCATTTTCCATTTTCCACTTTTAATTTTTCATTTTCCATTTTCGATTTTTCATTTTCCATTTTTCATTTTTCAATTTTCATTTTTCATTTTCCATTTTCCATTTCCCATTTTCCATTTTAATTTTTCATTTCCAATTTTTCATTTTTATACCCTCCACTCCAGTGTGCAGAGGGTATATATAAGTTTGTCATTCCGTTTGTAATAATTAGAAAAAAAAAATCTGGACCCCATAAGATATATATATTTGTGATCCTTATAACAAGCGGAGTTGATATAGCGATGTCCGTCTGTCCGTCTGTCCGGCTGTCCGTCTGTCCGTCTGTGGAAATCACGATGACGGCTTCAATCGGGCAACTAGGTTGATCGTTGGTACAAAAAATGATTCTGTAACATCCTGAAAAGTTTGCTATTTAAAATCGTCCAAATCGGTTTATCTGGTCCCGAGAATTGAACGATGGAGTAAAAAAAGTCTTGAAAAAATATGATTTGACTATGTTGTTCTTGTCACGATAACGTTCTCAATAGGACAGCTAGGGCGCTTGTTGTTAGTGAGAATGATACACCAACATCACGAGAAGGTTTCTGTTTTGTAAATCGTGACAATAGGTTTCATAGGTGCCGAGAAATCACTGAAAAGGTAAAAAAAAATATGATGTTTTCCTATATTGTTATTCTAAATTTTGTATTTTGTCACAGCTGTACTTGTTGTTTTTATGGTCGTTGTGGTAGTAATATAAAAATTCACCAATATCAACATTTTATGGTGTAATATTTAAGTTAATTAATTAATAAAAGAAACTATATAAAATCAATATCAATATTCTGCGATTTTTATAAGATCACAAAATATTACAAATTGATACATACAGACTACTGCTGCAAATATCAAAATACTATAAATAACATTCATATATTCTGTATATGTATTTCGATAATAAGCGCATATTAAAAAAAAATAATAAAATATAAATTATTTTATTTATACAAAATATTGCAATTTTTAGGGTTGCAAAAAATAGTATGATTTTAAGGGTTCTACTTTTAGTACATACTGGCATTCAAAAGTAGTATTGAAGCCATAAAATTCTACCCTGTTAAAAATTGTTGTTTAAAAAAAATATTTTTCTCAGATGATAATAATATAATGTCAATAATATTTAATTATAATATATTTTTAATATAATATATTATATTCCCGGACTGCCGAGAATTTAATGCACGATTTATTCCGCATTAGGAATAATCGCGGAGCTCAGCTCAATCAAAGTGCAATGATTAAGCCTCGCTCTGGGAAACAAGTGTTCATGCTTCCCTTTGCACAAACGCCATTCCCAACTACCAAAAATTGTAGGCACGAGCTATCCACATCAGGAATAGTCGCGGGCTCAACTCAATCAAAGTGCAATGATTAAGCTTCGGCCTGGGAAACATGTATTCATTCATTTCTTAGCACAAACCGAACTTCTTATAGCACATTAAAAATAAACTAATTGAGAAGTACAATTCATCATTACGCTGTATTATAATACTATTTTCTTATTTTACTACTAGCTAGTAAACAAAGTGATCGTATCATTGTAAACGAAATAGAATTGAAATTGTATGCAGATTTGTTTTACTTAAAAAACTGTTTCTACAGATAGTGAATAAAATCCCAGTAAACAATTTATGCAATAAGTGATCATGTGGAGTCTTTTTTGACTCCTCTGTGCTATTAAAACAGTCGCTCTTTTGCTGATCACAAAATATTCTTTTGTTGGGAGGAAATTTACCTTACCCCCGACTCTTCTTGAGAACCTTTTTTATCCAATTTTCTGATTAATTTCGACTTATTTTTGAGTCATATTTAATGTAATTTTTCTATAAATCACTTTTTAAGCGTAAGTAAAAATCATTTCTTAATCTTTTTCTAATACCGCATGTGATTAATCAGTTTTTAATCATCAAAAGTGCTCGAAGAAGATACAGTAAGATGATTTTTGTTAAAACAATCTTCGAAATGATTACTGGGATTTTTGTTTACACACACATATACATAATGGCACCAGTTAGCCGAACTCTCTCATGAAACACATAGACGACAGCGGCTACACGACTACAGCCTGTCAAAAATAAAATACACACGTTTATATGAAAACGATTATTTTGACACCAACACAGCTACACGACTACATGACCACTTTTTCTGCTGTAGTCAACTTAGGCTAATTTCTGTTTTTGTTGGCTACAAAATAAAAATAGTGTTGACAATATAACAAAATATGTAAAAGATATTAGTGCTATGAAATATTTTATTTTGTTGAAAAAATTAATCGCAAAATGAAATGCTATAATAATTCTATTAATAAGTAAATTTATTTATTTATTTTTACGTTATAATAATGCATTATAAATAAGTAATATATTTAAGACAATTTTATATAGAATCATACATGTTTTTCTATTTTAATAAAGTTAAAAAAAATATATAATTGGCACTACCGAAAAAAATGATTTTGTATAAAAACAGCTGTTTATGATGTTGTTATATGTTGCTGTCGTTTTCAAAAAAATTAAGTAGTTGACTACACGACTACAATTGTAGCCAGTAGCATTTGTATCCGTGTGTTTGTGTAGCCTCTGTCGTCTATGTGTTTCATGCATAAGTAACAATTTCATTTAGTCTTATGAAAGCTTTTGAACAAAGTAGATATACGTCGCATTGTTTTGTGAAATCTCACATTGTTTTTTAATAGGTACCAGTGATGCCAGGAGATTTTTACAGAAATCTCTACGCTAATGAAAAAAAATCTCTTTTTTTCCCTACACCCACTTTTTTCTCTCTACATTTTTCCCTACACTACTTTTTTAAATTTTTCAAAAAAAAAATTATTTTTAATTTGTTAATTTTCAATTTCAATAATGCAAAAATAACATAAAAACGAAAAAAATATCATAAAAAATTAGATAAGAATATCATTAGAATTACATAAAAACAATATAAAAAATCAACAGATATTATAAAAAAAATATTTTTACTATTCTGTATAATTCATCTTTTATATGGCTAGATGTGCATTTAAAATTTACACAATTAATTAAAATGGCTTGCAAATGGGATCTTATAACGTAAACAGAATTTTGGTTGTTGGTTTTAAAAGATATTTTTTTAAGACATTGGTTATTAGCATGTATACTTAGATCTGATTTATCGCAATTTAATATTTTTTCACAAGCCTTAGCTTCTCGTCTCTCAACTAACTTGAGTAAAACCTTTGTTTTCTGTATTTCTTTGATGTGTTTTCAGCATCATCGAAAAACGCATCCGACATTTTTCTAAAATCAATTATGTTTACATTTATCATATTTTAATATTCTTTTTATTTACAAATTTACTTAAGGTGCTATTACACGAAGTGTTTTTTACATATGTACTGTCACTTTTTTTATCCATATGAAATTCCTCATGTCTGTCAAAATTGTCTTTTACATACGATTCATAATTTTTGCTATCACACGTGCATATGTATTTCTGTATGACATAACCTCTAAGTGTAAACAACAGCTGATTTAATTTGTGAATTTACAAAAATTTATTGTTAAAAAAAAGGTTATATATTTTTTAATTGTTAATACTAAACAATTTATTTTTCTTTCAATATTAATCTTTAAAATTTACTCTGTTTTTCTTTCGCCACAAGCAGTGTTGTATTTTCATGTTTGTCATGCAAAAATAGAACCTGTTCTAATTGAAAAATGTACATGTGACTTTCCTCATGTATTGTACATAAACAATGTTTCATATGTATCACACGATGTGTACAACTTTTGTTGTGGGAAAATTTGACAGTACATATGTAAAAAACACATCATGTAATAGCACCTTTTATATAATCGAAGAGATCTACAAAGATGGCGTACTTATGTATGTATTAAAAACAATGCACAAAACAAGTAAACTGCACAAAAGTGTTTTTTACTTGTCATTCTTATTAAAGAAGCCACGTCATTACTTTCTCCATATTATAGAGTTATTACCAGATTTAAAAAGATAGATATTGATGTGTAAACATCTATACGCGCAGGGGGGTAAATTTCTATTTCACAATACAACCACAAAAACAGCGTAACTCATATCGGTGTGAGCTGAAGCAGATAACGCTGTGTGACTTATGATTGTATTGGTGAAAAAATTATGATATAACATTGTTGTTTTATGCCACTTTTTTAAAAGCGTCATCTATGTATCACTTATATACGTTTATATGGGATATTTTTAACGTTTTACAGCAAATGGTTGTTGAATTAGCTGAAACAGTTTTTGCTATAAGTGATACATAGATGACGCTTTCTGTTTGATTTTAAAAAATGACATTAAAAAATCTTTAATTACTAGATGTTTACACATCTTCCCTGTGATCGGACTCACATGATTTTTTTTTAGTTTTAAAGTTTAAAATTGAAATGTATATAATATTAAGTTGTTAAAAAAAAAATTTTCAAAAAATCCCTACAATTCGACAAAAGTAAGAAATCTTTTGCATTAAACACATAGATGCAAATCCATTTATCGATGCGTTACAAATGGAATGTCATAATAAGATCGAAAAAATAAAGCTGATTAACGCTAGTGCTTTTAAAATATAAGACATGGTCAAGTATTCCGAAAAATATCCGAAATTTAAAAATATATTTTGTTTAATATCTTCTATTGACTTTAAAATTGTTAAACGTAAATGCTGAAAATTCAGAGTATTTGTTGTAATAAATTACTAAATTGATGAAATTGTTTACATTTTCAAATATTTTATCTAAATTTGTTACAAATAGTGCAAAAAAAACCTAGGTGGAGGGTATCAAAGATTCGGCATAGCCGAATTTTACACTCCTACTTGTTTGAATTATAAATTCGCCAGCTTGCCTCAACAATGCCTTTAGGGCGCTGGGGCCATTATTATGTATGAATATTAAATACTTATGTACAATAAAATAAAATTAAAAAAAAAAAAGAAAAAAAAGTTTAATTTCATTTTTAAGTGCTGATATTTCGCCGACCACTGTTTCCAATTTTGACACTCGCTCAGTAACGTTGCATATGTTTCTCTTCATATCACACATTCTCTTATCTAGTTCATTTAAGAGACGATCCTCAAACTCAACTAATAATGTTTTGAGTGATGGCATTTGTTCGTTATGATGCTTTTCGGATTCGGCAAGCAATATTTTAAACATCTCTGCTGCTTTATCAATACGTTTGTCAACTAGTTGAATAATGCGGAGGGGGGAATCAGAAATTCTTGGTGTGTTTTCAACGAAGGAATTTTCTCTAATTCTTTTTTGCGACATTGTGTTTTTATATATTGAAATTTTTTGTTTACTGCTTATTTGTTGTACTGAGTATAAGTTTAAGTAGATTTGATGTGTTAATTTTTTTTACACTGAATTTAAGTTGATTTAATGTTTTTAATGTTTATTTGTTACACTGAGTTTAAGTTGATTTAACGTTGTTATTTGTGTTTGGATGGTTCTGTTTTTTTGCAGTTTAAAGAATGCTGAAATTATTATTGTAGTAAAATAAAAATTTCAATTAATTGTAAATATTGTTATTGAAACTATGTTTATTTATAAATATTTTGATACAATTGCGGAGCTCACAAAAAACACGTCCGTTCTCTTCACTTGTTCTTTCTTTTGTATGGGGACTAGGTCTGAACATACACCGATTTTCACCAATTTCAATAGGGTTCATCCTATGGCCGATAGAAGCTGATATACTAAATTTCATCAAAGTATATTCACCTGTAGTTTGATTAAAAGTTTTACATGGACTGATGGACATCGCTAAATCGGTATAATAAAAGATTGGTCTAGGTAATTACAAACATTACCACAATGTCATTATAGTCTGTTAGGGTATAAAAAAATACCACACAACTTAACTCCACCCTATTGTCCAGCATACACTTAACCCATTTAAGCCCAAACCAAAACCACCTGGAGAAAAATTAAATTTCTTTTATTTTATTATTAAATTCATTACGTATAAACAAAAAAATAAGAAAAAAATAAAAGTATATATTTTTTTGGAAATTAAAGGGGTGTACCCAAATTGGCACAATGGTCACTTATGTGTGAAAATTTTTAAAACAACATTTTTCAATGCAAAGTGTTTTCTTGCATTTTTTGCAGCTCCAACGACTTCTGTTGTGACAAACAACACACCGCACACGATTTGGCAGTTTCTCTGGCACGTGATTAATTCCATCTAGTCGTAAACCACTAATGCATGATGACGATGGGCGGGCGGAGTATTTTTGGGGCAATTGGCTAAGATAGAATCTAGCTATATTTCTTCGGAATAATAATTGATCCATGGCATTTTCCCTAGATGCTACATGTAACCGCCATGCATTTGATATGGCCATATCAATCATATATGTAAATAAAACCCACCACCATTTTTTGCCATGTATACCAATTCTATACACTGAAATAGACTGGTCCATCTCATCAACTCCTCCCATGCCCTTATTATATTTTTGGAACACATATGGAATTTTCATGTCAGTCTTTTGTTTTTTTTCTGAGTTCCATCTTCTGATGGTTCCTACCGGATCAAATGAGTCATAATTTGTTGCCATTGTACAAATACTGTTGTCCTTCCAGCGGACCAACAGTATCTCATTATTTTTATCGAACCTGAAATCAAACTCACTTTTGGACTTCTTCATCATCTCTTTTACTGTTGGAAGTGGGCATTTTTTTGTACGATTTTTTCACGTATGGTTCCCGTGGCACGATATCCCAAATCACGTAAGTCTCGAAGAAGATCACAACTAGTGAAAAAATTATCAAAAAATATTTTATGGTTGGCAGGATTTGTGTCCAATTTGTTTAGCAGCATTTTGACAACTTTGGTACCCAATGGTTCATTAGAATTAACACTCGATTTGCCACAATATATGTCAAAGGCATAGCAATATCCACAGGAACTTGCTGCAACCCAATTCTTGTAGCCAAAGCGTACAGGTTTGCCCCGAATAAATTGCTTTGCCGAGTGATGACCGAAGTACTTCACCATGGATTCATCGATAGAAATGTCTTCATGAAAAACGTTCCACTGGTTGAATTTTTTTTGAAGAAGATCTGAAAGCTTTCTAACTTTAAACATTTTGTCCGTAGTGGTCACGGCATCATTGTTGTCAACAAGATGTAAATTTCGTTTTTTTTCTTCGAACCTATTTCTGGACATTGCTTTTGACACTACTTCAACTCCAATATCTTCATCTAGTGACCAATACATTCTTTCTCTTGGTAATTTGTGGTAACCTGAAAAAATTAGTATCCCACAAAAAACCTTTAGCTCTGCTACAGTGAGAGTAAAATTTTGTCTATTATTTTGACTTGCATACACCTGGCTAAAGTTGACGATCATAATCATTACTTCTTCGTCAAAAAATTTCTCAAATAGTTGATAAGGGGTCAAGTCTTTTACATCTTCTTTCATACGGTTCTTATTCTGCAATCGGTTGTCAGATTCCGTATAAGTATTTGAATAAATTGGGTCACATTTTCGCCAAGACGGAACATTTAAAGCTGGACGTTTATGTGCATTACTAATGCTTCATCATCACTGCTGAATTCAGAGTCCGAAATATTACGAACACTACGAATAAATAACTCGATTTCTTCTTCATCAGATACAACACTAGGTTGTGGTGGAATTATAGCTAAATCGTACTCTAAATCATGGTTACTGTTTTCTATTATGGCATTTACGGCTTCCTCCAAACCATGAAAATTTTTTCTGCCGCTAAAATATTCTTTGTGGTTCATTTTTCTTTTCTATAAAAATTATATTTGTAAAAATTTGCATTGATACGTTTATGTCTGTAACTCACATCAAGGTAAACACTCAAAACAAGAAGTAAAAAAAATTAAATGAAACTTTAAAAATGCTTATAAGTGCTTCAACGTTTGACAAATTCTCACGTGCTTCAACGCTTGACAAATTCTCACTACTGTTTTCTTTTTTGATGATTTACTACTCCAGATCTAAAATAATTCGTTGTTTTTTTTTAATTACCGTTATTTTTTCTCATATCAAAAACACTTAACAACAAGCTGTTGACAACGCATTTGCATTGCTACATAGATGCATCGAATTCTAAAATTATTCAATATGTTTTTGTTGTTTTTGTCCGTTTGCAGATTTCTAAGATTTAGTACACTTGTGCCCGTTGTACCCAAATTGGTACATCAATATTTCAAGTGCTATAAAATCATATAAAGTTAAGTTATTACATTGAAGAGACTTGTAAATATTTTATTATATACTGAATAAAAAATATAAAATTATGACGATTTTCAGTTTGCATAAAAAATAATATTCAAAAAAACATACCCACCTCCACAGGTGCCTTTATTGTGAAACTTAAACGATTTTTGCCACAAAATTACCTAATGCAATACAATTTTTTGATATTATACTTAATGTCTGAACTTTCACTTGGTCAATAATGCAAATATTTATTGAATAATGTCAAAAACTTTCTCGTATGCCGCCAATAATGAAGTGTTCCCAAATTGGCACAGCGAGCGTAAATGGGTTAAGATACTACAAAAAAAAAAAAAAAAAAACTTACACTCCAGTCACCAATCAAATTTCTATTTATAATCCCATAATCTTCATCAAACAAATTTACATGATAACATTTTTTTTTTTTTGTCTAATACAGTCCTTAACTCAATTTGTATATCATATGGCCCTCGTATGGACTGAGGTAAGGCCAAACGTAATACGTACGTATGAACATGACTACATATGACTACTCAATGTTATAATCTTTGAAAAAAAAAAAAAAAAAATAATACCATAAATAAACATGCAAAACAAGTAGTTTACATACAAATGTAAGTTTTATAACCAAAGGTAGACACACACATAAATATGCATACACACACTGCCCACGCTTACTAACATATGTTGTTACCCATCCCCACACAAATAGTAAATGTCATATCCTGAAGCAACGCAATGCTATTTAAGGCAACAACAATTAAAAAAAAAAAATGAAGTGCCCTAAACAACAACACTGACACAAATACTAACAAGCAAACAAAGAATACCAACACATACATTTATAAACACAATCACAATATCACAATGATAGTTTTATAGAAAAAAAAATAAACTACAGCAATAACAACAACATCAAACACCCACTCCATGCAAGTGTTTATAGATGGCAAGATAGACGAGAGAGTGAAAAAATTAAGGAAAAAAAAAAAAATTCTGAATGAAAAAAAAAAGAAAATTTCGTTGCAGGGTAAGTTTTTTTTTTTTCTTTCTTAAACATGCGTTTACACATGACTGGCTTTTGTAGTCGAAAACAATGACAGCAGCACGAGCAGCAGCAACAACAAACGTTTATGTTGAAAATCTCGTATATGCAATAAAATTGTTGTTATTTGATGATAACACACCAACACTTACACACACACACCAACACCCACACAGTGCATGATTGAGTATGCCTTGGCGCATCTTCTCAACCTTTTGACTTTGCAAATGACATTTTGCCTGTTTTACATTTATTTATGTACTGTAACGTTTTGTGTTTCTCTTTTGACAATTATTTGGTATTCGATAAAAAAAAAAATGGCATTTTATAAAAATGTAAAAAATTCATGTTTTAATATCAATTCAATGTTCCGAATTTATAGTTTGAATGAAATGTCTGTTGGAATACCAAAAAACAACTCATTTTAAATGTTAATAAAATTCAAAATTAAAAAAAAAATGCAGTTTTTCTAAGGAGCAGCTAAAAAGCCATTAGTGTACAGAACAGAACTATAAAGGGGAGCCTGCGGTCAAGCTGGAGTAGTAACAACTAACAGTTTTCATATATCAAATTGAATGGATGTAAAAAGATAAATATAAAAGGTTTTTCTATAACTATTGGCTATTTTTTTTTTGGATTGTTACACATACAAGGAATATTATGTGCAAAAGTATATTAAAAAAAATACCATTTAATAAAGTATCTACACTAAAAAAAATAAACCCATAAAACCAAGTTTTTATAATACTCCCTTTATTTGTAAATTAATTTACCATCATGTAATTAAATAATTGATAACAATAATTGACTGAATATCCATGTCAAAAACCAAAAATTTTTGGCAAAGGAAGTAAAAAGAATATTTTTACTTAAAAATGTACCTTCTCTTAAAAAAGTATTTTTTCTTAAAATGAACTAAATTTTCTTAAAAATTTACTTATTGAAAAAATTAGATTTCTTGAAAATTTAGCTTTTAATACAAAAATATCTTTTTAAGAAAATTAAAAATTTACGAATTATTTAAAAACAACTTTTTTTTAAGTAAATTATTTAAAAGCAGTACCTTTTTGAAAGGTACATTTTCTTGAAAAGAAAGTTTTCTTAAATAAGTAAATAAGTAAATCATAAGAAAGTACTTTTTCTTAAAAAGGAATATTTTTTAAAGCAACGTTTCTTAAAAACTACCTCTACTTACAAAAAAATTCTCTCAAAAATTTACATTTTTTTTTTGAAAGCGGCAACTTTACTTAAAAAGGTAAATTTTCTCAAAAAAAGTGCCTTTTCTTGGAATAAGTACATTTTCTTACAACAAGCCCATTTTCTTAAAAATTGAATTATTGAAAAAAGTAGATTTTCTTAAAAACTCACCTTAAAAAGCTCATTTTCTTAAAAAAAATCTTTTTTTTTCCTAAAATCCCACTTTTTCCAAAAAAGTAATTTTTCCCAACAAAGTACTTTTACTTCAAAAAGTACACTTTCTTAGAAAATTATCTTTTCTTTTAAATTTACCTTTGCTAAAGGTATTTTTTTCTTATAATAAACCTTTTGAAACAAAGTACGTTAAAAAAAAAAATTCTTGAAAAAACTTATTTTTAAAAAGTATTTTTTTTGTAAACATCCATGCGCTCAGGGGGGTAAAATCCAATTTCACAATACAATCACAAAAAGAGCGTAAGGGAAAGTCGTTGTGTGGTATATGTAAGTGGATTGGTGTATTTAGTAAGCAGAACCGCCGAGTTCGCTGTCTGTTTAGCAAAATCACAAATCTTTTTTGTTAATTTTAAATATTCAAGTCTATATTTGCGATTGACCGCTAGGAGTGCTGTGATTTTAACATGTTCACAAATTACAGAGTTTTTTTTTTAAATATTCACGTATATATTTGCTATTGACAGAACTTTTTTAGTAAGCAGAACCGCTAGGTATGCTGTGAGTTTGACAAACGTACAGAGTTGTTTTTTTTTTAAACTAGTTTAAGAACATTTAATTTTTTATTAACTAACCAAAAGCTTAACTTAACGCTCAAGGGGGTAAAAATCTATTTCACAATACAATCAGAAAAACAGAGTAAGACAAAAACGGTGTGGGGTGTGAGTGTATTGGTGCAACGATTATGATATTTTCTTCATTTCTGACATGTGTTTCACTCTATTATCTGCACTTAAAACATGCAAAAACTTCTTAATTTCATATTTTCTTTATAATTTTATTAAAAGCGCTGAAACTTCTTGAAGAAAAAAGAAAAATAAACCTTTCTCGTCAACCTTACCTCTTTCCACATATTTTTTACTTTTCTTTTTGCCTACTTTCATAGATTTATAGTCGTATTCATTTTACTTGACATTTAACACAAACAGAGTTGATGTTCCATTATCTATTGTGAAAGCTGCCTGATACATTAAAAAGCTAAATACTAGGAAAACCTTAAAGAAGTCAAAAATAAACTTAGGTGTTTTTTTCAATTACTATACCTTTTCCAATTGTATTTCGGAAAACATCAATTGAATTTCAGAAAGTACCAATTGTGTTTCAGAAAACATCAATTGATTTTCAGAAAATATCGATTATATTTCAGAAAGTATCAATTCTATTTCAGAAAACATCAATTGATTTTCAGAAAGTATCAATTGAATTTTAGAAAACATCAATTGAATTTCAGAAAATATCAATTGTGTTTCAGAGAAACTCAATTGATTTTCAGAAAGTATCAATTGTATTTTAGAAAACATCAATTGTATTTCAGAAAGTATCAATTGTATTTCAGAAAACATCAATTGTATTTCAGAAAATATCAACTGTATTTCAGAAAATATCAAATGTATTTCAGAAATTATCAAATGTATTTCAGAAACCATCAAATCTATTTCAGAAAATTTTAAATGTATTTCAGAAAATATCAAGTCTATTTCTAAAAATATCAAATGTATTTCAGAAAACATCAAACGTATTTCAAGAATTATTAAATTTACTTCAGAAACTATGAATTGCATTTCAGAAAATATCAATTGAGTCTCAGCAAAATAGTCAGAACACTATATAAAAATATATTTTTTTAAGTATTACACTGGGTTTGTATTATTTCTTGAAAACTACATATCGTCACCTAAAATGCAAAAGGCCGTAACTAATATTTTATTTTTTTACAGGAGAAGCAAAAGACATCTTAAAACAAAAACTACTTTAAACTTAACACCCAAATTTTAGAATCAAACTGAAAAATAAAGATGGATTTTTATTTATGAAAACAAATTTATGGTCAAATAGTAGTTTTTAAGTAAAAGGCCGTAACCACAATACAAATAGTCAATTTTGAACTTTTTGTTAGTTACGGCCTTTTGCATTTCAGGTGACGATATAAAAGTGTTTTTTTTTTTTCAAAATGATGTCTTCAAAATCGGTCAAAATTCTATTCTGGTGTTTATATTGTAGCTGATTAACAAATGAAGTCCTCATCTTCTTTCGATTAAAAGGCTGCCCTTGATAGTTCATTTTCCAGTGCATAACAAATAAGTCCAAATATTGCTAAACATTTTCTGCGACTTCAAGTCACTAATAGAAACGATAATAATTTTCGGTATTGTTGGGTAAACTACTTTTTAATTCTGAATTTCAGTAGATATTATTTGAAATTCAATTGATATTTTCTGAAATACATTTGATGTTTTCTGAAATATATTTGATATTTTCTGAAATACATTTGATGTTTTCTGAAATACATTTGATACTTTCTGAAATTCAATTAATGTTTTCTGAAATAAAGTTAAGTATTTTTGAAAATCAATTGATGTTTTCTGAAATACAATTGATACCTTCTGAAATTGAATTGATGTTTTCTGGAATACAATTAATACTTTCTGAAAATCAATTGATACTTTCTGAAATACAATTGGAAAAGGTGTAGATGTTTACACATCTCCCCTTTGATCGGACTCACATTGATTTTTTTTACAACTTATCTACTGTTCAATATAAGATGTTTAAATAATCGCATACCAATTTCGATTATTCGATTAATCGGTTATTTTCGATTAAGTAAGAGTGTTATATTTGATTTTGCCAAATCTTTTAATAAACTTTAATTAAACGTTTCTATTAGCAAAAAAAAGACGACACAATATCATAGTCGTATGTTCCTTATTATTTTAAATTATATCTATAATATTAATAGGCTAGGTGATTTCTTGTGACCGACGTTTTGTTCAACCGTTTTATCCCGATTTTGACCAAACGTATATTATTTGAAAGGTATTTCTTTTTGGCCGTTTTGCACATTTACAGATTCTTAAATTTTTTCCTTTATTTTGAGTTAATTGCATTTAAAATTGCTCCAAAAGAATTCATAAAATTATACAATACTATGTGTGTGTTAATTAAATTAGTTAATGTATTTGTAATAAAAATGAGTTTGTTTTTTTGTGTTGATTTGTGAATTGACTATAATTGATTAGCATACCTTTAGGGTATTTATTTAATGAAAAAATGAAATTTCCTAAAATTTGTACCCGAATTTCGAGGGCTAGAATCTGCTAGTTATTCTTAAAAAAAATAAATAAAAAAATATTTAATTACAAATTTGAATTTGAATAAAGAACAATATCTAGCTAACAATAGAATTTTTGAAAAAATCCAACAATTAAAGATTTCACACAGTATTTTTGCAAATTTCTTTTCACGAATAATATTATATATCTTCCATTCAAGGATTGTAAAATAATAAGATTTAAATTAAAAAAAATTCATGAAAATATTTGGTTAAGGGAATTTTTTAAGAAAAGTTTCTCTATTACAAATAGGAATTTTTTAGGAAAGAAAGGGTACTTTTATAAGAAAAAATATTCTTTTTATGAAAAGCTATATTTTAAGAAAATTTCCTTTTTTTAATAAAAGGCATATAAAGGACTTTTTAAAGAAGGGAACTTTTAAGCAGAAGTATTTTTTAAGAAGAGGTACCTATTTAAAGAAAGGACTTTTTTAGGTAAATATACTTTTTGAGAAAATGTAATTTTTTAAAAAGGTACTTTTAAAATAAAAAGTACTTTTTTAACAAAAGGTACCCTTTTATAAGTGTCACTTTTTTATGAATGGTACCTTCTTAACAAAAGTTATTTTTAATAAAGTGTAACATTTTAAGGAAAGGTATCTTCTGCAAGAAATATTATTTTTATTATATCTGTGGTCACAAGCATTAACCGCCTAAGTCGAAAATCATGCTTTCGAGAAAAATAACTTTATATATATATGTGATGAGGCTTCATTACGACTTAGGTTAATATATTTTTATTGATATCTTTTTAATAAATAGCGTTAGATAAATGGAGATTTCACGTAAATATAAAGCGTTTTTTGTAGAACATGATAGCATACATAACCTAAATCGTCGAATATCATGCTTTTGCGAAAAATAACTTTTTATATAAATGAAATGGGGCTTCATTACGACTTAGGTCAGCATGATTTCATTAATAACTTTTTAATAAACAGTGATAGAGAAATGGCATATAAAGCGTTTTTAGTAGAATATGATGGCATTCATAACTCAAATCATTCTTAAGTCGACTTAGGCGGTTATCGCTTGTGACCACAGATATGTAAACTACTTTTCTAGGAAAAGGTACTTTTTAAAAAAAGGTGCTTTTTTTAAATATAGATACTTCCTTAAGAAAACGTGCTTTTTAATAACAGCTACATATTAATAAAAGCTACTTTTTAAGAAAAGGTATTTTTTAATAAAAAGTACTTTTGAATAAAAGGAATTTTTAATAAGAGGAATTTTTAACAAAAGCAATTTTTAATAAAAGTTACTTTTTAAGAAAGGTACTTTAAAAAAAAACATTTTTTTAAGAAAAGGTTCTTTTTTAATAAAAGATACTATTTTAAGGAAATGTACTTGTTCAAGAAAAGGTACTTTTTTAAGAAATGGTACTTTTTTATAAAAAACTCTTTTTTATAGATATTTTTGTAAATGGTACTATTTTAAGAAAAATAACTTTTTAAGGAAATATACTTTTTCAAAAAAAAAAATCACTTTTTAGTAAAGCGAAAAGGGCACATTTTTTAAGAAAAAAAAAATTAAGAAAAGTACTTATATTAAAAAATTATCTTTTAAAAAAATTATTTTTTTAATAAAAGTACTCTTTGAGTTAAGGTACTTCTTAAAGAAATTTTACCCTTTTAAAATATTTAACTTTAAAAAAAAAATATTTTTTAGGAAAAGCTAAGAAGTTTTTTTTTTAAGAAAAGGTACTTTTTGAAGAAAATGTACTTTTTTAAGAAAAGTCGTTTTTCCCAAAAGGTATAAAAAAATTTTCTTACAAAAAATACTTCTTCAAATAATCTTTTTTTTAAAGATATTTTGTTTAAAAAGGTACTTTGAAAAAATAAACATTTTTAAGAAGAGGTAATTTTCTGAGAAAGTATACTTTCTTAAAGAGAAACTATTTTATGAAAAATTATTTTTTTTTAGAAAAGGTGCTATTTTAAGAAAACTTACTTTTTTAGGAAAATTACTTTTATCAAAAAAAGATACTTTTTCAGGAAAAGTTACTTTTTTTTAAGAAAATTTACTCCTTAAGATAGCGTACTTTTTAAGAAAAGATACTTTTTCAAGAAAATTAACTTTTCTAAGGAAGTTCACTTTTTTAAGAAAATTGGATTTTTTAGAAAGGGTACTTTCTTTAAAGAAAAAAAATTTTTTTTAAGAAGATTTAGTTTTTAAGTAAACGTACTTTTTTTTTAAATTATACTTTAAAAAAAATTAATGTTTTTTAGATTTATTTATTTACGAAAATGTACTTTTTATGAAAAGCTACTTTTCTACGAAAATTTGCTTTTTTTAAAAAATTATTTTTTTTATAAAAAGAACCTCCTTAAGAAAAGATAAGGAAAGGTATTTTTTCCAGAAAATTTACTTTTCAAGAAAAAATATTTTTTAAGGATATACTTTCTTAAGAAAAGTTATTTTTTAAGAAAAAAAAAATACTTTTTGAAGAAAAAGTACCTTTTTAAGAAAAGCTACTTTTTAAAATATGTTACTTTTTAAGAAAATTTACTTTTATAATCAAAGAGACTTTTTTAAGAAAAGGTAATATTTTAATAAAGGGTGATTGTCAAAAAAATTTACTTTTTTAAGTGAATGTACGTTTTTAAGGAAAGGTACTTTTCCAAGAAAACTTACTTTTTTTTTTTAAATGTACTTTTTAAGAAATAGTACTTTTTTCAGGTAGTATTCCTTTTTAACAAGAAGTACTTTTTTAGGGAATGGTACTATTTTAAGAAAATATACTGCTTAGGAAAATTTATTTTTTTTACCTAAAAGGCACATTTTTTAGAGGTAAAAGGTAATTTTTCAATAAAATTTAGTTTTTTAAAAAGAGGTACCTTTTCAAGAAGGTTACATTTTTAATAAAAAGTATTTTTTATTAAAATGTACTTTATTTTGAAAAGGTACATTTTGAAGAACTATAATTTTTCAACAAATGCTTTTTTTTTTTTTTTTGGGAAAAGCTACTTTTCTACGAAAATTTGCTTTTTTTAAAAAAGTTTTTTTTTTTTTTTAAAGAACCTACTTAAGAAAAGATAAGGAAAGGTATTTTTTCCAGAAAATTTACTTTTTAAGAAAAATATTTTTTAAGGATATACTTTCTTAAGAAAAGTTATTTTTTAAGAAAAAAAAAATACTTTTTGAAGAAAAAGTACCTTTTTAAGAAAAGCTACTTTTTAAAATATGTTACTTTTTAAGAAAATTTACTTTTATAATCAAAGAGACTTTTTTAAGAAAATGTACTATTTTAATAAAAGGTGCTTTTCTAAAAAAATTACTTTTTTAAGTGAATGTACGTTTGTAAGGAAAGGTACTTTTCCAAGAAAACTTACTTTTTTTTTTAAATGTACTTTTTAAGAAATAGTACTTTTTTCAGGTAGTATTCATTTTTAACAAGAAGTACTTTTTTAGGGAATGGTACTATTTTAAGAAAATATACTGCTTAGGAAAATTTAATTTTTTTTACCTAAAAGGCACTTTTTTTTAGAGGTAAATGGTAATTTTTCAATAAAGTTTAGTTTTTTAAAAAGACGTACCTTTTCAAGAAAGTTACATTTTTAATAAAAAGTATTTTTTATTAAAATGTACTTTATTAGGAAAAGGTACATTTTGAAGAACTATAATTTTTCAACAAATGATTTTTTTTTTTTTTTTTTGAGAAAAGTTACTTTTTTAGGAAAGGCACGTTTTAAAAAACGTATCTTTTAAAAAAATGTACTTCGTAAAAAAAGAATGTACTTGGTAAAAAAGAAAAGGTACTTTTTTATAAAAAATTTAATATTATAGAAAGAGTACATTTTTAAGAAAAGGTAATTAATTCTTTAAGAAAATGTCCTTCTTTAGAAAATTTTACTTTTCCAAGAATATGTTCTTCTTTCAGAAAATTTGTTTTTTAAAGAAAAGGTAATTTGAAGAAGATATTTTTTTAAAGTCAAATAATGGTACTTATTTTAAAAGTACTTCTTTTTAAATATTTTTTTTAAGATTATGTAGTCTTTTGAGAAAATTTAGAAAAGGTATTTTGAAAAAGATATTTTTTTTAAGTTAAATAAATGTTCCAAAAAAAAAAAGACATGTAAGAAATGGTACTTTTTTATAAAGTACTTTTTAAAAGGTATCACTTTTTTGAAATGTACTTCTATAGCAAATGTACTCCTTTAAGAGAAGGTTTTTTGATAAAAATTGTATTTTGTTTTAAAGTTTAATAAATTTTCTGGAAAATTTATCTGTAAGAAATGATATTTTTGGAAAAAGTACTTCTTTTCAAATGTACTTCTTTAGAAAATGTACTTTTTAATGAAAATTTAATTTGTTAACAAAAGGTTTTTTTAACAAAAATTTTGATTTAAGTTTAAGAAGTCTCTGGAAAGAAAAAATAGAACTTTATTAAAAAAAAAAATCAATGTGAGTCCGATCACAGGGGAGATGTGTAAACATCTACACCTTTTCCAATTGTATTTCAGAAAGTATCAAATGTATTTCAGAAAACATCAAATGTATTTGAGAAATTATCAAATGTATTTCAGATAATATCTACTGAAATTCAGAATTAAAAAGTAGTTTATCCTACAATACCGAAAAGCTATTATTGTTTCTATTAGTGATTTGAAGTCGCAGAAAATGTTAAGCAATATTTGAACTTATTTGTTATGCACTGGAAAATGAACTATCAAGGGCAGCCTTTTAATCGAAAGAAGATGAGGACTTCATTTGTTAATCAGCTACAATATAAACAATACAATATAAATAGAATTTTCAACGACTTTGAAGTCATCATTTTGAAAAAAAAACACTTTTATATCGTCACCTAAAATGCAAAAGGCTGTAACTAACAAAAAGTTCAAAATTGACTATTTGTATTGTGGTTACGGCCTTTTACTTAAAAACTACTATTTGACCATAAATTTGTTTTCATAAATAAAAATCCATCTTTATTTTTCAGCTTGATTCTAAAATTTGGGTGTTAAGTTTAAAGTAGTTTTTGTTTTAGGATGTCTTTTGCTTCTCCTATAAAAAAATAAAAATATTAGTTACGGCCTTTTGCATTTTAGGTGAGATATGTAGTTTTCAAGAAATAATACAAACCCAGTGTAATACTTAAAAAAATATATTTTTATATAGTGTTCTGACTATTTTGCTGAGACTCAATTGATATTTTCTAAAATTCAATTCATATTTTCTGAAATAAATTTAATAATTGCTGAAAAAAATTTGCTGTTTTCTGAAATACATTTAAAATTTTCTGAAATACATTTGATGTTTTCAGAAATACAGTTGATATTTTCTGAAACACATTTGATGTTTTCAGAAATACAGTTGATATTTTCTGAAATACATTTGATAATTGCTGAAATACCTTTGATAATTTCTGAACCTCAATTGATATTTTCTGAAATTCAAATGATATTTTCTCAAATACAAATGATACTTTCTGAAAATCAATTGATGTTTTCTGAAATTCAATTGATACTTTCTGAAAGTCAATTGATGTTTTCAGAAATACCATTGCTTTCTGAAACACAATTGATATACTCTGAAAATCAATTGATTTTTTCTGAAACACAATTAATACTTTCTGAAATTCAATTGATGTTTTCTAAAATACAATTGATACTTTCTGAAAATCAATTAATGTTTTCTGAAACACAATTGATATTTTCTGAAATTCAATTGATGTTTCCTAAAATTCAATTGATACTTTCTGAAAATCAATTGATGTTTTCTGAAATACAATTGATACTTTCTGAAATATAATCGATATTTTCTGAAAATCAATTGATGTTTTCTGAAACACAATTGGTACTTTCTGAAATTCAATTGATGTTTTCCGAAATACAATTGGAAAAGTTATAGTAATTAAAAAAAACACCTAAGTTTATTTTTGACTTCTTTAAGGTTTTCCTAGTATTTAGCTTTTTAATGTATCAGGCAGCTTTCACAATAGATAATGGAACATCAACTCTGTTTGTGTTAAATGTCAAGTAAAATGAATACGACTATAAATCTATGGAAGTAGGCAAAAAGAGAAGTAAAAAATATGTGGAAAGAGATAAGGTTGACGAGAAAGGTTTATTTTTCTTTTTTCTTCAAGAAGTTTAAGCGCTTTTAATAAAATTATAAAGAAAATATGAAATTAAGAAGTTCTTGCATGTTTTAAGTGCAGATAATAGAGTGAAACACAAGTAAGAAATGAAGAAAATATCATAATCGTTGCACCAATACACTCACACCCCGCACCGTTTTTGTCTTACTCTGTTTTTCTGATTGTATTGTGAAATAGATTTTTACCCCCTTGAGCATTAAGCTAAGCTTTTGGTTTATTAATAAAAATTTAAATGTTATTAAACTAGTTAAAAAAAAACAAATAAGAAAATTATAGTCAGTCTAGACCGACTATACGATACCCTATACCATGCGTTAAGAAACCCTATCTCTTAGGCCCAACTAACTGGACATAGAAAATGAGCAAAAACCAAATTTGAGTGGGATTTTTATTAATTTTTTTGGCTGCAGATATGAAAAAGTTCATATCGGATGCTATATCCATATGGGGGCTAGGTTCAAAAATGGACCGATCCTGATCATGTTTGGTAAAGTCTCTTGTATTTTGCAAAAATATATACAAACAAAATTTGAGATGAATCAGTGCAATATTTTTGTTTTTTGACAGATTTAAGGGAAGATCGGGAAGCAGCTCTATATGGGGCCAAATGGATCATTTTTGAACTACTCAATAATGGATGTAATGAACGCATGCAAACCCGATTTGAGTAAGAAATATATGACAATTTGGATCTTATGGCAATTTATGTCGATTTCATAGGGGTAATTTGTATGGGGGCTAGGTCTGAACATGGACCGATTCCCACCAATTTCAATAGGGTTCATCCCATGGCCGATAAAAGCGTATATACCAAATTTCATCAAAATATATTCATATTTGCGACCTGCAGTTTGATTACAAGGTTTACACGGACACACAGACGGACGGACGGACGGACGGACGGACGGACGGACATTATTAAATCAACTCAGAAAGTGATTCTGATTCGATCGGTATAATTAAAGATGGGTCTAGGTCAAATATTTTTGGTTGTTACAAACAGCAGCACAAAGTCATTATACCCAAACCACATAGTGGTATAGGGTATAACAACTCTGTACGTTTGTCAAACTCACAGCATACCTAGCGGTTCTGCTTACTAAAAAGTTCTGTCAGTAGCAAATATATACTTGAATATTTAAAAAAAAAAACGCTGTAATTTGCGAACATGTTAAACTCACAGCACTCCTAGTGGTCAATCGCAAATATACACTTGAATATTTAAAATTAACAAAAAAGATTTGTGATTTTGCTAAACAGACAGCGAACTCGGCGGTTCTGCTTACTAAATACACCAATACACTTACATATACCACACAACGATTTTCCTTTACGCTGTTTTTGTGATTGTATTGTGAAATTGGATCCCCCCCCCCCTGAGCGCATAGATGTTTACACATCAAAAATATAACTTCTTTTGAATAATCGGTTTTAAATCAGAAGTAATTAGTTTCCAGATATCTGTAAAATCTATAAGCTCGAAAAGGGAATAAAGTAATTAGTTTCCAGATATCTGTAAAATCTATAAGCTCGAAAAGGGAATAAATTTTTCAAATATATTTTAAGATATTTTAGTTCATGCATTATATTACAGTTTACCAATCGGTTATCCGAATAATCATTTAATCGTTTAGCTTAACCCTTTAACAAATTTGTCAATTTTCAAACGGCCATTCATGTGATAACAACACCAGCGTCATCGGCAACGTCAAGATGAAGAACAGCAACGAAAACAACAACTACTACTACATTTATAAGTATGTTTCTTACACAATAGAATACAAAATAATATCAGGAACAAATCCGAGTGTCTGTGTATTTGTTTAAAGCAGTTAATAAGCATACAACTTCTATTGCAAAATATCTGATGGTGTGGGTGTGGGCAAGTTTTTAAAGTTCCAACCAGTTGTATGAGAAAAAAAAAATGAAATTTATTCTAAATAAATAGAAAATCTAAAAAAAAATAATCTAGATTTATAAAGAAAACATTTTATGGGGGAACAATAATTTCATTGCATTTCAAAGCGTAGAAAATTACAAAAAGAGTAAAGAGAGCGTGAAACAGACAACCAAATATGTAGAAAGAAAAAAACAGATTTGCAATTTAAACTATTGTGCTGAAAAAAAACACATGTTTTCAAAACACTCTTGTACAGACCCAAATGCACAATCATTTCTTTAGAATAGAACAACATAAAATTCAAACTTTTTTTTTTTTTTACTTTTTTGAACAACATTCACATAATAAAAGCCCACAAATAGTTTTTGCTCAAGACAAGACTAAACACTCACTATCCCATGAAACACTAATAAAAAAAAAAGAATGCACAAGAACTTTGGCTTCAGCAGAACATCACAAATTTGTAACAATTGTCATTTGTTGCAGTTGTGATGTGCATGACATCACAGCTACAATAAAGGCACAATGCGACTAAATTCCGAAAAAATTCTCTTCAAGTAGAATAAATGTTTAGCTTTTATTACGAGTATAAATTAATTCACCAGAAACTATTATAAATTATGTTTTGGATTAACTTTACTGCTTTAGAACAAAACATATTTTTTTTGTATCCCATAGTTCGTTTGTTGCTCTGGTGCCAATGAAATGAAACAGTTAAATGATAAATTTGGTTTTTTAATTTTTTTTTTATAATTTTTTTTATTGTTTAAAAAGAATTTCGTCTTAAGTTTGTTAAATTTAATTTTGTTGTTGTTTTCTTTTTCTGTTCTCTGAATTTTTTTAGTTTTTTCTCATTTGTTCTTTGTAACTTTTATTGGTTTCCTTTCGTTGATTTTGTCATTTCATTATTGTTCTAAACTAGAAATTAATTACCTATTGGAAAGAGACGAAATATTTCAAATGAAATGAAAACTAAAATTAGTGACAAACGTAGTTTACCAGCAGTGCTTTGGTTTAACTAATGATAAGTTTGGTGAGGAGTAAATACGATTACAAAGAAGTTTTGTTAGAATTTCATTAGTAAATTGCATTAAATTGACAAATTTTTTAAAAACTTTGTTTTTTGTTTTTAATAGAAAATGATTGGGAACCTTTTAAAGAGTTTCTTAATAAATTATAGATCTTTTTAAAGGGCAAAATTGTAATATCAAAATTGTAATTATCAAAGTGGTTTAAGTCAACAATAAAAAAAATTACTATATCACAATAGTTTGATTAAAATTAATTCAATGACATTTATAGTTTTTTTTAAGTTTACACCAAAATATTGCTGAAACTAATTCAATAAACGAGCATTTTGATGAAAATATGTAAAAAAATATGTATTTAAAGCATAAAAATATTTTTGTGGTTAATTTATTTATTGATTTCCGTAGACAAAATCATGCATTATAGGCATTATAGGCAATATATGCAAAATATATGCAACTAAATATCTATATATACCTTTATAGTGTTAATTTATTGAGTTGGAAAGATATTTATGGTAAACTTAAACATAACTCATTATTTTGATGATAATAGGCAAAATCATGCATTCAAGGTAAAATATGCAAAAATATGCAACTAAAAATCGATTGGCTGGATATTTCTGAAAAATATCTCAATTAAAAAGCGTTTTGATAGAAATATGCAAAAAAAAATTTAATGCAAAATATGCATATATGTATATGCAACAGCAAATTGATGTCCTTTTATCGTTTAAACCAATTGCACGGATAGATATTTATAATAAAAGTTCAAAAAAGTGCATTTTCGAGAAAATATGCAAAAACATGAATTTAAAATTAAATATGCAAAAATATGCAAAACTATGCAACTATAAATCGATATAATTTTGTTGTAAAATTATGGCTTCACATAAATATTTATGAAAATAATGCCATAAAAGAGCATTTTGGGGGAAAATATGCAAAAATAGGCACTTAAAACAATATATGAAAAACCAATCGGTAAAATTTTTTTGTGTTTTTATTGATTCAGATAGATATGTAATTATAAAAAAAGTTAAATAAGAGGATATATTGATGAAAATATGCAGAAACGTCAATTTAAAGCAAAATATGCAACTAAAAATCGTCGTAATTGTATTGCAAATTTATGGCTCCAAATTAATTTTTATGAAAATAATGCAATAAAAGAGCATATTGGGGAAAATATGCAAAAATATGCATTTAAAGCAAAATATGCAAAAATATACACTTACAAAACGATGCTATTTTATAGTTAATCTATTGATTTGGATAAATATTTATAAAAAAAGTTAAATATATGGGTATATTGATGAAAATATTCAGAAACGTCAATTTATAGCAAAATATGCAAAACTATGCAACTATAAAACGATGTAATTTTATTGTAAATTTATGGCTCCAAATTAATTTTTATGAAAATAATGCAATAAAAGAGCATTTTCAAAAAAATATGCAAAAATATGCATTTAAAGCAAAATATGCAAAAATATACGTTTACAAAACGATGCTATTTTAGAGTTAATCTATTGATTGGGATAAATATTTATAAAAAAAAGTTAAATAAATGGGTATATTGATGAAAATATTCATAAACGTCAATTTATAGCAAAATATGCAAAACTATGCAACTATAAAACGATGTAATTTTATTGTAAATTTATGGCTCCAAATTAATTTTTATGAAAATAATGCAATAAAAGAGCATTTTCAAAAAAATATGCATTTAAAGCAAAATATGCAAAATTATACGTTTACAAAACGATGCTATTTTAGAGTTAATCTATTGATTCGGATAGATATTTATAACAAAAAATTAAAGAAATGGGTTTATTAAAGAAAATATGCAGAAACGTCAATTAATAGCAAAATATGCAAAAATATGCAACTACAAATCGATGTAATTTTATTGTAAATTTATGGTTTCAAATAAATTTTTATAAAAATAATACAATAAAAGAGCATTTTGGGGAAAATATGAAAAATATGCATTTAAAGCAAAATATGCAAAAATATACGTTTACAAAACGATGCTATTTTATAGTTAATCTATTGATTCGGATAAATATTTATAAAAAAAAGTTAAATAAATGGGTGTATTGATGAAAATGTTCCGAAACGTCAATTTAAAGCAAAATATGCGAAACTATGGAACTATACAACGATGTAATTTTATTGTAAATTTATGGCACCAAATTAATTTTTATGAAAATAATGCAATAAAAGAGCATTTCGGAAAAAATATGCAAAAATATGCATTTAAAGCAAAATATTCAAAAATATACTTTTACAAAACGATGCTATTTTATAGCTAATCTATTGATTCGGATAGATATTTATAACAAAAAATTAAATAAATGGGTATATTGATGAAAATATTCAAAAACGTCAATTTAAAGCAAAATATGCAAAACTATGCAACTATAAAACGATGTAATTTTATTGTAAATTTATGGCTCCAAATTAATTTTTATGAAAATAATGCAATAAAAGAGCATTTTGGAAAAAATATGCAAAAATATGCATTTTAAGCAAAATATGCAAAAATATACGTTTACAAAACGATGCTATTTTATAGTCAATCTATTGAGTCGGATAGATATTTATAACAAAAAATTAAAGAAATGGGTTTATTGAAGAAAATATGCAGAAACGTAAATTTATAACAAAATATGCAAAAATATGCAACTACAAATCGATGTAATTTTATTGTAAATTTATGGCTTCAAATAAATTTTTATAAAAACAATACAATAAAAGAGCATCTTGGGGAAAATATGAAAAAAATACATTTAAAGCAAAATATGAAAAAATATGCAATATCAACTAGGTAACATATTTTAATTTATTTATTTATTTGGATGGATATTTATGAAAGTAGTTCAATAAATGAGCACTTTGATGAAAATATGCAGAAATATGTATTTAAAGCAAAATATGCAAAAATATGCAACTACATATCGATGCCTTTTTATGCTTAATTTCTTGATTTGGATAGATATTTATGAACAACTTTCAAATAATTAAGCTTTTTGATGATAATAGGCAGCAAATTCATGCCTTATAGTCAAAATATGCAAATATATGCAATTAAAAATCGCTGTAATTTTATTGTAAAATTTATTTAATCAGATGGATATTTCTGAAAAATTTCAATAAATAAGCGTTTTAGTAAAAATATGCAAAAAAAAAAAAATATAATTTAATGCAAAATATGCAAATATATTCAACAACAAATTGATGTCCTTTTATTGTTTAAATCAAATGATACGGATATATATTTATAACAGAAGTTAAAAAGGTGCATTTTGGAGAAAATATGCAAAAAATGCATTTAAAATGAAATATGCAAATATGCAAAACTGTGCAACTAAAAATCTTATTTTAAATTTATGGCTTCAGATAGATATTGTTGAACGTAATGCAATAAAAGAGCATTTTGAGGAAAATATGCAAATATGTCAACTTAAAGCAAATTATGCAAAATACACTTACAAAATGATGGTATCTTATAGTTAATCTAATGATTCGGATAGATATTTATGAAAAAAGTTCAATAAGTATTTTGAAGAAAATATGCAATAAAGTGAATTTAAAGCAAAATATGCAAAAATATGCAACTTTAAAACGATGTAAATTTATTGTAAATTTATGGCTTCCAATAAATTTTTGTAAAAATAATGCAGTAAAAGAACATTTGTAAGTTTATAGTAAACTAGCTGAGTCCGGTCCGCGTTGCTGGCCCGAAGAAAACATCTGGATTTTATATTGCATCTAAATTTTAATACCGAGTGTCGGGCAAAAGTAAAGCATAATAATATTATGAATATGACTGAAAAAAAATATACGTTTTCTTGAATATTTTAACACCAGCACCACCTACAGGTGAAAAACTTTGTCAGCAACTTTAGTTTTATGTACATAATATATGTTGCGAATTTGAGCTAAATTGGACCGTAAATAAATTTTTTGGGAAAATCTCGACCCCAGCGCCACCTATCGGGTACAAAAAAAAGTTATGCAAATCGGAGAACCAAAGGAACATATGGTATGAATACGAAGTCGCTAGCATTTGTGGTTCAACAGTTATTAGAGTACCAACATACGCACCAACGTTTTTATATATTAAGATTTATGGCTTCAGATAAGAGAATTTTGGAAAAAATATGTAAAAATATGCATTTAAGGAGAAATATGCATGCCATTTATAGCTAATCTATTGATTCGGATAGATATTTATGAAAAAAGATAAATAAGTCGGTGTATTGACGATAATATGCAAAAGCGTGAATTTAAAGCAAAATATGCAAAAATATGCAACTTTAAAACGATATAGTTTTATTGTAAATTTATGGCTTTCGAGAAATTTTTGTGAAAATAAAAGAACATTTTGAGGAAATATGCGAAAACGAGAATTTAAAGCAAAATATGCAAAAATATGCAACTATAAATCTATATAATTTTATAGTAAATTTATGTCTGCTGATAAATATTTATGGAAATAAAGCAACAAAAGAACTTTTGTAGGAAAATATGCAATAATATGCGTTCAAGGCAAAATATGCAAAAAAAAATGCACTTACAAAACGATGCCATTTTATAGATTAACTATTTCATCGAATAGATATTTATGAAAAAAGTTCAATAAGTGGGGAAATTGATGAAAATATGCGAAAACATGAATTTAAAATATGCAAAACTATGCAACTATACATTGACGTATTTTTGTTTTTTGTAAAATTTATTGATTCGAATAAAAATGCATGAAAAAAGTTGAATAAATTTGCGTTTCGATGAAAAAAAATGCAAAAAGCCGCATTTAATGTAAAATATGCAAAAATATACAACTATAAATCAATGGATTTTTTTTGAAAAGTTGTCAATTCATATATAAAGAACTATTTAAATAAAAGAGCATATTTATGAAAATATGGAAAACTATAAATTTAAAGCAAAATATGCAAAAATATGAATTTATATATCGATGCCATTTTACAGCAAATTTATTGATGCAACTTCATTTAATTGTAAATTTATGGATTCTAATAGATATTTAATCAAAAAAGTTGTTTAATTTGTGTTTCGATGAAAAAAATTAAAAAAAAAAAAAAATGCAAAAAACAAAAATATGCATTTAAAGTGGAATAAAAAGTAAAAGTAAAGTATGCAACTTGGAAACCATGTCAATATATTGAAAATTCATTTATTTGGATAGGCATTTATGAAGAAATTTAATAAATGAACATTCCGATGAAAATATGCAACTACAGATTCATGTAATTACTAGCAGATTCCAGCGCTCGAAATTCGAGTGCAATATCTAGGCAACTTTATTTCTCAACTTAGCCAATTCACAAACCAACACTTTTTTGGTTTATTATTATTGTGAATGAAGATAACACACACATAGCATATGTACAACTTTAAATCTAATTTCCTCAAAATAAAGAAAAAAAATTAAAAAATCTGTAAATCTGGCGAGCAGCTAAAAGGAAATACCTTTCAAATAATATAAGTTTGGTCAAAATCGGGATAAAACGGTGGAACAAAACATCGTTAAAAAATAATCGGCTAGCCTATTAATATTATGGATACCCTATACCACCATGTAGTTTGGGTATAACGACTTTGTGTTGCTGTTTGTAACAACCATAAATATTTGATCTAGATCCATCTTTTATTATACCGATCGACTCAGAATCACTTTCTGCGTCAATTTAGCGATGTCCGTCCGTCCGTCTGTGTGTCCATGTAAACCTTTTAATCTATCTACAGGTCGCAAATATGAATATATTTCGATGAAATTTGGTATGTAAGCTTTTGGCGGATCAACGCTATTGAAATTGGTAAAATTCGGTCTATGTTCAGACCTAGTCCCCATACGAAAGACCCCTATGAAATCGACATAAATTGCCATAAGATCCACATTATCATATAGATCTCAGTCAAATTGGGTTTGTATGTCTTTATTATGCCCATTAATCAGTAGTCCACAAATAATCCCAATAGGACAACTCTTAGTCATAGGCCCCATACAGAGCTGCTTTCCGATCTTCACTTAAATCTATCAAAAAACAAAAATATTGCACAGATTTTTCTGACATTTGGTTTGTGTATATTTTTTTCAAAATATAAGTGACTTTACCAAATATGGTGAGGATCGGTCCATATTTCGACTTAGTCCCCATATAAATATAGCATCCGATATGAACTTTTTCATATCTGCAGCCAAAAAAATTAATATCAATGCCACCCAAATTTTGTTTATGCTTATTTTATATATCGAATTAGTTGGACCGAATTAGTTGGTATAGTCGGTCGGTATAGTATAGTCGGTCTTACTTGTTTTTTTATTGTAAGAGTTACAAATTAAATTTAATATTAATGAAAATTCTTCAATAAAGAGCAGTATTATAAAAATATGCCAAAATATGCAATTAAAGCAAAATATGCAAAAAGATGCAACTATAAACCAATGTAATTTTTCTTTTATTTTATTGATTCGTATAGATATTTGTGAAAAATTTCAATAAATAAACATTGCGATGAAAATATGCACAAATTATGCATTTAAAGCAAAATATGAAAAAAATTGAAAGCTGTAATTTATTGATTGGGGTGGTTATTTATTAAAGAAGTAAATTAAATAAAAATTTTGATGAAAATATGCTAAAACATGCATTTAAAGCAAAATATGCAAAAACATGTAACTTTAAAGCGATTAAATTTTTCTTGTAAAATTTATTGATTCGAATAAATATTTATGAAAAATGTTCAATAGTAGAGTATTTTTACGAAAATATATAAAAATCCATGCATTTAAAGCGAATAATGCAAAACTAAGCAACTGTATACGACCACATTTTATTGTGAAATTATTCATCTGAATGAATGTTTATGTAAAATATTCAATAAATATGATAAAATTTTGGAAAAAAACGAATTTTAAGCAAAATATGCACAAATATGCAACTGAAAATCAATGTCATTTTCCTGCATAATTTTTCATTTGGATAAATATATTCATGTAAAATATTCGATAATTGAGAATTTTAATGAAAATATGCAAAAATATGAACTTAAAGCAAAATATTCAAAAATATGCAACTGCCCATCGACGCATTTTAATGTAATTTTATTGATTCGGATAGATTCTTAGTCCATATCTAATAAGCACGACTGAGTAAAAATATGCATTTGCATGAAATTCCTTGTCTGAGTGATTGCTAATGTGTATATAAATAACCACAGTTATGTAGTTATTTTTTTTGCATTTTCACTAAAGAATTCAACAAGGGCTGGTCTTAGAGGGGAAGTGTATCTTATTAGGAAAACACTGCCTTTGAACTTGTAAAAAAGCAATAACGAAAAAAATTAAATTATTTAAATATTTGCGAATGTTGTTGAAAAGTCTATCATATAAAAGTGGAAGATCGACATTTGAGGAAACTTAGTCTTTATTATTATTTCTTATAATCTTTTTATTATAAAATATTTTCTTTTTACTCTAAATTTCACTAAACTTTAAAAATTAATTATCATTTCTATGCATTTGTAAAAAAAATGTTAATATGTTCTCGAAACGAACAAAATTAAAGTCATTGTGCATTTATTATATTAATTTTTCTATTTATGGTCCCTACATGATTATTAAGCTCTGTTCAAAGCCCAAAAACAACATTTTTAATTATTTCAATGTTCAGTTCGTGTGAAAAATCTCTTAAACCAACTGCTTAACTTAAAAAACATGTTACGAAGCAATATTAATTAAATTAATAATGTTCTCTACTAAGTATAACTGAAAATGAAAAGTGCCAAACAACCCTCGTACTCGTATGACTGTGCGTCAATTAAGTGAGTGTGTGTGCGTGTTTACGTTAACAGTATGCACACAAATTTGTATGTATAGACGTCACAAGCATGATGTACGTAAATGGATGTGTGAAACTGAAATTGAGCAATGCACATTATACATTAAAGTGCTTGGGCTTCGCATACACTCATACACACACACACACACACACACACACTTAAACAAACAAAATTATTGCATATAACGACAACTATTGCACGTACATATCACAACGTCCTTCTTGCTGAAGCTACGTGCGCATACAGTAGCATCAGCTTTTCATATTTTCTAGCTTTACATTCATTATATCAACCAGAAAAAAACTATAAAAATACAAACTATTACAAAAAAATGTAGTTAAATACAAACACACACACACACACAGAGCATTGTATTCAAAGCTTATTAGTATGGCAAAAAAAAAATCTTTTACTTTGTTTTTAGTTGTTCATTTTTATGTTTCTTGTGAACGAGCAGAAAAAATTTTTTGTTTAATGTTATAATTTTTAATGACATACAGATGAAAAAAAAAAAGAAAATACAAAACAAAAATTCGTTGGCAAGGAAAGCTGCAATGCAAAAATACAAAAAAAAACGACAAATACTTTTCTTCTAAAGGCATTCAAAAGGCACATAAATAAATAGTTTCTATGAATATTTTTTTTTTTTTTTGAAAAATGTCTATGGAATAAGCGGTTCATGCAAAATTTAGATTCTCTGTAAACCAAGGATACTTTTTTTATTTTAATTAAAAAATTTTTTTTTAAAAGACAGTTTTTTTAATTAAAGGTATTTTTTGATAATGTATACATCTTTAATAAAATTTGCTTTTTTAATAAAAGGTACTTTTTCACTAAAAGGTACTATTTTTAAATAAAATGTACTTTTTTATTAAAAGATACTTTTTTAACAAAAGGTACTTTATTAATAAAACATACTTTTTAATAAAAGGTACTTTCTTTTAAAAATTGTACTTTTTTAATAAAAGGAACTTTCTTTTAAAAAAGGTACTTTTTTAGTAAAAGTTACTTTTTGAATAAAATGTATTTTTTTTAATAATGGGTACTTTTTTAATAAGAGGTACTATTTTAATAATAGGTACTTTTTTAATAAAAGGTTTTTTTAATAAACGGTATTTTTTTATAAAAGAAACTTTTTTAATAAAAGGTACTTTTTTAATGAAAGGTAATTTTTTAATAAAAGTCATTTTTTAATAAAAGGCACTTTTTTAATAAAAGGTAATATTTTAATAAAAGGTGCTTTTTTAATAAAAGTACTCTTTTAATAAAAGGTAGTTTATTAATAAATTGTACTTTTTTAATAAAAGGTACTTTTTCATGAAAAGTACTTTTTAAAAAAGGATTGTTTTTTCTAAAATATTTTTTTAATAAAATTTACTATTTAAACTAAAGGTATTTTTTGAATAAAAAGGACCTTTTAATAAAAGGTAGTTTTGAAGTAAAAAGTACCTTTTTATAAAAGTTATTTTTTTTCTAAAAGGTACTTTTTAATAAAAGGATCTTTTTATAAAAAGGTTATTTTTAATAAAAGGGACTTTTTAATAAGAACAACTTTTTTTAGTAAAAATAATAGGTACTTTTTAATAACAGGTACCTGTTTAAAAAAGGTACCATTTTGGTAAATTAAAATAAGAGTTAACTTTTTAAAAAAGGGAATTTTTCAATGAACTGTACTCTTTTAAAAATGTATTTTTCAAGGTATTTTTTTAATAAACGTCTTTACAGAGGTACCTTTTAATTAAAACAAATATTTTTTTAAATAACAGTTACGGTTTTAATAGTTAGTAAGATTGTTGACAAAAGGTATTTTTTTTTTAATAAAAAGTACTTTTTTATAAAAGGTACATTTTCAATAAAATGTTCTTATTAATAAAATGTACTTTTTTAATAAAAGGTACATTTTTCAATAAAAATTACTGTTTTAATAAAAGGTATTTTTTTTAAATAAAAAGTACTTTTTTATAAAAGGTATTGTTTTCTAAAAGGTACTTTTTTAATAAAATGTAATTTTAAATAAAACGTAATTTTTTAATAAAAGGGACATTTTTAACAAAGGTATATTTTGATAAATTTTACTTTTTTAATAAAAGGTACTTTTTTAAAATGAAAATTATTGGTTTTTTTAAAATAAAAAGTACGTTTTTATAAAAGGTATTATTTCTAAAAGGTACTTTTTAATAAAAGGTACTTTTTAATAAAAGGTTCTTTTTAAGAAAAGATACTTTTTAATAAAAGATACATTTTAATAAAATGTACTTTTTAATAAAAAGTACTTTTTAATAAAAGGTACTTTTTAATAAAAGGTACTATGTTCTAAAAGGTATTTTTTCAATAAAATGTTCTTTTTAATAAAATGTTCTTTTTTAATAAAAGGTACCTTTTTCAATAAAAATTACTGTTTTAATAAAAGATATTTTTTTTTAAATAAAAAGTACTTTTTTATAAAAGGTATTGTTTTCTAAAAGGTACTTTTTTAATAAAATGTACTTTTAAATAAAACGTAATTTTTTAACAAAAGGGACTTTTTTAACAAAGGTATATTTTAATAAATTTTAGAGTTTTAATAAGAATTAATTTTTTTATAAAAGGAACATTTTCAATGAAATTTACTTTTTAAAAAGGTACTTTTTTAATATGAAAGTTATTGTTTTTTTTTAATAAAATGTACTTTTTTATAAAAGTTATTTTTTCTAAAAGGTATTTTTAATAAAATGTACTTTTTAATGAAAGGTTCTTTTTAAGAAAAGATACTTTTTAATAAAAGATACTTTTTAATAAAAGGTACTTATTAATAAAATATACTTTTTAATAAAAGGTACTTTAAAAAAAGTACTTTTTAATTAAAGGTACTTTTTAATAAAAAGTAATTTTTACTTTAAAAAAAGTACTTTTTAATTAAAGGTACTTTTTAATAAAAAGTACTTTTTAATTAAATTTACTTTTTAAGAAAAGCTTCTTTTTAATAAAAGCTTCTTTTTTATAGTAGAAGGTACGTTTTTAGTAAAAGGTACTTTTCTAATAATAGTTATTTTTTAATAAAAGGTACTTTTTTAACAAAAGGTACTTTTTTAATAAAAGGTACTTTTTTAATAAAAGTTACTTTTTTAATGAAAGGTACTATATTAATAAATGGTACTTTTTAAAAAAAATACTGTTTTAATAAATGATATATTTTTTAGTAAAAAGTAATTTGTTATAAAAGTTATTTTTTTCTAAAAGGTACTTTTTTAACTAAGGGTACTTTTTAATAAAAGATAATTTTTTATTAAAACAGTACCTTTTAGAAAATTTACCATTTAGAAATTACTTTTATCATAAAAGTTAATTTTTTCATAACTTTTATTTATTTAATTATAGCTACTTTTCTATGAAAGGTACTATTTTATGGAGGTATTTTTTTAATAAATGTTTTTTTGAATAGAATGTACTTTTTTCATAAAACGTACTTTTTAGAAAAAACACTTTTTTAGTAAAAGTTACTGTTCTTATAAAAAGTATTTTTCAATGAAAGGTACTTTTTTAATAAAAGTTAATTTTCTTATAAAAAACACTTTTTTAATAAAAGATGCTTTTTTAATAAAATATGCTTTTTTAATAAAAGATATATCTTTAATAAAAGGAACTCTTTTATAAAAGGTACTTTTTTAATTAGTGGTACGCTTTTTAAAAAATTACTTTTTTAGAAATGTACTGTTTTAGTAAAAAATACTTAATATAAGGTTTTTTTAAATAACTTTTTCATTGAAATTTACTTTTTCAAAAAGTTACTTTTTTAATAAAGATACATTTTTGTAATAAAAGGTACATTCTTAGTAAAAGGTAATTTTTTAATAATACGTACTTTTTTAATAAAAGGTTCGTTTTTAACAAAAGGTAGTTTTTAATAAAAGGTACTTTCTTAATTAAGGGTACTTTTTGAATAAAAGGTACTTTTTTAATTAAAGGAACTTTTTTTAATAAAAGGTAATTTTTTAAGAAAGGGTACTTTTTTAAGAAAAGGCAATTTTTTAATAAAAGTATTTTTTTAATAAAATGTACTTTTTTATAAAAGGTATTTTATTTTCTAAAAGGTACTTTTTTAATTAACGGTACATTTTAATAAAAGCTAGTATTTTTTTTATTAAAATGCACTTTTTTAGTAAAAGGTTCTATTTTAATAAATGTTACTTTTTATAAAAGGAGCGTTTTCAATAAAATGTACTTTTTTGGAAAAGGTACTTTTTTATTTAAATGTACTTTTTTAATAAATGGGTCTTTTTTATATAAGCTACTTTTTTTAAAAAAAACTACATTTGTAAAAAAGTAAATTTTTATTAAAAAATTAGAAAATTTACCTTTTAGAAAGTACTTTTTTAATAAAATTAAATTTTTTCATAAATTTTACTTATTTAAAATGGAAAAGTATATTTTTAATAGAAGTATTTTTTGTTAATTGAATGTAGTTTTTGGAAAAAAGTACTTATTAGAAAAAGCACTTTTTTAGTAAATGTAACTGCTCTCATGAAAACGCCTTTTTAATAAAAGATAATTTTTTATAAAATGAACTCTTTTATATAATTTACTTTTTAATTAATGGTGCACTTTTTAAAAACTTAGAGATGTAATTTTTTAAAAAAAAATATTGTTTTAATATAAGTGTTTTTTTAAAATACTTTTTCAATGAAATTTACTTTTTTAAAAAGTTGCTTTTCTCATTAAAGGTACTTTTTAATAAAAAGTACTTTTTTAATAAAATGTATTTTTTTTAATAAAAAATATTTTTTTAATAAAAGGCAGTAATTTTTTGATAAAAGGTATAATTTTAATAAAAGATATTTTTTGATAAAAAATATTCTTGAAATAAATGGTATTTTTTTTTAATAGAAGGTACTTTTTTAATAATAGATACTTTTTATTAAAATGTATTTTTTTAAATAAAAAGTACTTTTTTAATAAAAGGTACTTTTTTAATAAAAGGTTATTTTTTGATAAAAGGTACTTTTTTATTAAAAGGTACTTTTTTAATAAAAGGTACTTTTTTAATAAAAGATACTTTTTTAATAAAAGGTACTTTTTTAATAAAAGGTTCTTTTTTGATAAAAGGTATTTTTTAGAAGAAGCACTTTTTTTTAACAAAAGTTACTTATCTAATAAAAATTACATTTTTAATAAAAAGAACTTGTTTAAAAGAAGTACTTTTTTAATAAAACGTACTTTTGTAATAAAAGATATTTTTTAATCTTTTTTGATAAAAAATATTTTTTTAAATAAATGGTTTTTTTTAATAAAAGGTACTTTTTTAATAAAAGGTACTTTTTTGATAAAAGGTACTTTTTTTTGACAAAGGGTACTTGGATATAAAACGTATTTCATTAAAAAAAAAGTATTTAAAAACTAATATTCTTTTAAAAAAAATGTGGTTTTGTTAAATTTAAAATTCATCAAATTTATTTTTGAATGTTTCAATCGTTAAAATGCGTCTTAAACTTTGAGTGTAAAATTTGCTTGAACAATTTAATAGTGTTTGTACATGATGGCAGAGAATATTATATAAGTTTATTTAACACTCGTACACATATACATATGTAAGAATTCATACAAACATACTTAATGCCAAACACATACAGACATGGATACAAAGTGTAAAGATGGAATGTTGGCATGAATTAATTTTGCAACATTTTTAATTGAGCGCAATTCATTTGTAAAAAGAAAAAAAATATCTGTTAAATTTGAGTACATTTTATAACTGTTGTCGTACAACACAAACAACAATAACATTCAGATAGACAAACAAATTTATGTGTGAATTCTTTTGTAATTGTTTGATGTTGGAAATAAACAAAAAAAAAATATGAAAAACCCGGGCCAACGTCAATTGTAGAGTAGTGGCAGTACCACAATTATGCCTGAATGTTCAAATATTACACACAAAATATCTGTAGCTGTACGTGTAAGTAAGTGAGTGTGTATAAGTGTGTGTGTGTTAAAATTACATAGACGTTTTTGTTAATGTAGAAAAATATTTTTAGTGAAATTACCAACATATGTTTGTTGTTATTACACACATTTTTACCCTCACACTCGCTCACACATATGCACGAGTATATTTGAAATTTTAGTCATTTCATTATTTTGTTTATACGTTTTTCGTTTTGTTTTTATTCAATTGTGTTTTTTTTTTAAGTCTGCTTTTGACATTTTATACTTGTTATATTTTCAGAATACATTTAGTTTAAATTTAATTAAAAAGTGGCCATCACCATGGTTTTGTGTAAAAATTAAATTTTTGTTAATTCCATCTTCTAACTTCTCATACAGTTCAGTTCAGTGAGAATGAGCTTATCTCAATTCAATAACTGACTGACTGTTCATGGCCAAAACACACAGTAAATGTCATTTATTCAAATTTAACTTTCTGATTGGATTATTGCTGTGAGTAAGAGTTTTTGACTTACAACTTTTGAACATTTGAAACCTTGAGAATATGTCTAATAATATCAAATCAATGCAACATAAAACTGCTAAAAGATTGATTTATTAAGAATGAAAAGAGAATAATATTTTATTGCTTGTCACTGTATATATGTCTATAGTATGTATTTGTTTATCCATATATGTTTATAAATTGAAGTTTTAAATAACATATGTAAGTAATACTTCACATTACTTACATATATGATGTATGAATACGCTTCCAAATATATTTATAAAATAATTAATTCTTTAAATAAAAAAGTAGAAAATTTCATAATAATTACGTTTTTTGTAAAAAAGTATCTATTACAAAAAATTGTACCTTTTCTAAAAAAAGTACATTTTCTAAAAAAAAAAATACCTTTTATAAAAAATTATCGTTTTCTTAAAGGTAGCTTTTATAAAAAAGCACCTTTTTTAAAAAAATATCTTTTATAAAAAGTACCTTTTATAAAGAAGTACCTTTCTTTAAAAAAGTATAAAAGAGCAACTTTTTTAAAAAAGTACCTTTTATAAAGATGTATATTTTATAAAAAGATACCTCTTTTAAAAAAGTATAAAAAGCACGTTTGTTTTATAAAAAAGTACCTTTTAAAAAAGAAGTTACTTTTATAAAAAAGTACCTTTTATAAAAAAGTACCTTTTATAAAAAAGTACTTTTTATAAAAAAGTACCTTTTATAAAAAAGTACCTTTTATAAAAAAGTACCTTTTATAAAAAAGTACCTTTTATAAAAAAGTACCTTTTATAAAAAAGTACCTTTTATAAAATGTACCTTTTACAAAAATGTACCTTTTATAAAAAGGTACCTTTTATAAATAAGTACCTTTTATAAAAAAGTACCTTTTATAAAAAAATACCTTTTATTAAGATGTAACTTTTACAAAAAATACCCTTTATAAAATAGTTTCTTTTTTAAAAAAGTACCTTTTATAAAAAAGGACCTTTTTAAAAATAAGTTACTTTTATAAAAAAAAACGTTTTATGAAAAGTACCTTTTATAAAAAAGTACCTTTTATAAAAACCCACCTTTTATAAAAAAGTTCCTTTTATAAAAAAGTACCTTTTATAAAAAAGTACTTTTTATAAAAACGTACCTTTCTCGTCCTGAAACTTTTACAGTAGGTAACTGCCTATCCGGAAGGAAAAATAAGCTATATTTTCTGGATTTTCCAAGTGGGTGTGGCACCTCCCATTTAAAGTGAATTTTTAACATCTAACTTTACCATATAATATCTGGAGTTCTACGTCAGCAAGTGTTCTGGAACTATGTACATGTACATATTAAACTAATATGAAGAGTTGCGGGAAAAAATGGGCGAGATCGGACCAATGGACGTGGCACCCACCACACAAAGTATATATTTAATGTCATATATCTAGAGTACTGTAATAAAGAAAGCCTTGGAACTTAGAATGAATTCATATGTAATTAATGTGAGTATTTGGACAAAAGAATGGACGGGATCAGATTAGAGGGCATGGCACCCCTAAAAAGTAAATATATAATATCATATAACTGGAGTACTATAACATTGGAAGCCTTGGGACTTTGTATGAGTTCATGGGTTATTAATGTGAACAGTCGGACTAAAAATTGGCGCGATCGGATCAATGGGCGTGTCAACCCCATACAAAGTAAATAATTATCATATAACTGGAGTACTATAACAGTGAAAGCCTTGGGACTTAGTATGAGTTCATGGGTTATTAATGTAAATAGTCGGACTAAAAATGGAGTAGATCGGACCAATTGGGGTGACATCTTTTTATTTTATTTTTTTTATTTTATTTATTATAGTATCCTATACAACAAGACATAAATCTTATAATTAAAGTACAGGATTAGTAACAAGTAAAAAAGCATTATGGAAATTTTACATTGCTTAAAGTAAAATTAAAGAATAATACAATAGATTATTAAAGAAAAACATTGAGTAATAGAAGATATGGATATCAACATAGGAGAATCAAAAAATGAGAATAAAATTTTACATTGAACATTGAACATTAAATAATTCAATTAAAAACCTTTTTATATAATATAATTAATAAGATTACAATAGCATAGAAAAATAATATAATAATATCAAAAATCAAAATTAAAAGTATTTTATGAGTAGTACAGAAAGAGTGTTCTCTTTTAAAATGCAAAGCGTTGCTTATAAATTTAATGGTCGAAGGTAGTGTGTTCCAAAGACGGACTGAATTAACATAGAATTGCCAGTCAGATATTAAACTTCGATGTCTTATATGTATAATGTCATTAGATCTACTAGAACGTGTAAATTGGATTCTTTCGAAGAGGTATGGTGGTTCATGAGTGTATACGATTTTGTGTAAGAGGATCAAAGTTCTTATTTTCAAGAGATTAGTAATTGTAACTCCATAGAGCTTTTTAGAGTACTGAGAGATGTGGTCATATTTCCTCAAATTAAAAACATATCTCAGTATAGCGTTGTAAGTAGATATAAGTTTTGTCAGACTCCTTGAGTCACAACTAGCATATATTTCGCAACCATATAGTAAGGTAGGTATTAAATAAGATTTTGCAAGTAGAATTCTAATATTAGGTAGTGTAAAAAATTGAGTATTCCAAAGAGATCGTAACTTTGCAAATGTTTTTCCTGCAGCAGCATTTATGTGGTCAGACCATGTAAGTGTACAATTAAAAGTGATACCAAGATTTTTGGCCGTAGATACAATTTGAATTTTATTGTTATCAAGCATTATTAATGGTTCAACGGACAACTTTAAATTTTTCTTGGCAATTACCAAACACTTAGACTTCTTGGGATTTATACATAATCCATTCGAATTTGCCCATTCATGAACATGTTTTAGATCGGAATTTAGTTTCTCAACACAGTTATTTATATTAGTTGAGTCACCACTTATATAAAGTTGTACATCATCAGCGTACATGTGTACATTACAGTATTGTAGTTTTTGTTCCAAATCATTTATATAGAGTGTAAAAAGTAGTGGCCCAAGTATTGACCCTTGTGGCACGCCTTTCAAAACAGGTAACGAGCGAGATATTTTATTATTTACACAAACAGATTGACTTCGGCCTGATAAGTACGATGAAATTAAACGTGTTGATAAAGTTGAGAAATTATACATTTTGAGCAGCTTTAAGCAGAGAACTTCATGGTCCACAGCGTCAAATGCCTTGGAATGGTCTAGAAGAACAAGGAATGAGATATTTCCATCATCAAGTTTGCTACGGATTTCTTCAGAAACATCAATAAGGGCAGTTATGCAGCTGTGACTGCGTCGAAATCCAGATTGTCTTTTTGTAAACAAATCTTTATCATTAACGTACTTAACAATTTGTTGATGGAGTAATCGTTCAAACACTTTAGATAATTAAGCCAATATAGCAATTGGGCGATATTCATTGTTTGATTTTGGGGTGGGTATAATTTTAGTATATTTCCAGTTCTTGGGATAAACATTCTTCGTGATGATATTATTAAAAATATATGTGATATAAGGTATAATTAGCGGGATTATAATCCTCAAAAATTTCGGATGGATGTTGTCAAACCCAACAGCATTTGACTTTATAGCAAGGCAACTCGATATAACATCCGATTCAATTACGCAATTAAAGGAGAAACTATTACCAGGAATAGTAGGCCATTGTTCATAATAACTAATATTCGATGGAACATTAGGGAGAGTTGTAAACGACTCATTGATTTCATCTACGTCTATTGCAGCAGCACTCACAAATGGTGATTTACCAACACCAATTTCGCGTATAGTTTTCCAAGTGTTTTTTGATCCAATAGCTGATGAAAAACAACGAGAATAATATTCAGATTTTGCACTTTTGATCATCCTATTAACTTCTTTTCTAGTATTGCAGTACTCAGTTTGGAATTCTGTAGTTTTGAAAGTTTTCCAACATTTATAATTCAAATCTCTACGAGCGATCGCTGATTTGATTCCTGCATTGATCCATGCTTTTTTTCCTAGCATTGTGTTTAACTGTTTTGACTGGAACAGATGCATTAAAAACATTTGACAAGTTGTATTCAACGAAATTCAGTTGATCTTCAACCAAAGGCATATAATATATAGAGTTCCAATCAATATTGGATAGCTCAAAGGACATCAGAACATAATTCATATTCTTAAAATCATAGAAAGTAGTTTCATCACATACATACTGCAACTGAAAATTAAAGGTTAGGAATATCAAATCATGTTTAGAGAAACAAGGTACTGATAACTGGTCATATAAAAGAACTTTTTTCATATCACTGACAAAGAATAAATCCAATAATGTACTAGAGGTGGAAGTGAAATGTGTTGGCACTGTACAATTTGTTGGGATTAAACCAATTGATTTCATATCATTGTTAAGATGGCTTTCAACTATCAAATTAGAGTTAAAATCTCCACATATTATTACATCATCATATTCCAAAGCTAGCGTTTTAATCTTTTCCAGAAAAAAAACTGTATCGTGTCTTTTATTCGGCCTGTATACAGATCCAACGAGTAATTTCCGACCACCAGCAAATATCTCGATGAATACATATTCAATTTTGTTACATGAATTATTAGCAGAAACATCAACTGGTTTTGAAATACAGCACAAATTACAAATAATAGATTTCCTGACATAAATAGCCACACCACCACCAGGAGTTTCTCTATCACAACGAAAAATTTTGTAATCTTTTAAATCAATTATACCATCAACAACAGACTCATTGAACCACGTCTCAGACACGCATACAACGTCTACACCAGAGCGTTCAAAAATGTGACGAAACTCATCAATCTTGGACCTTAAACTCTGAGCATTAATATGACACAATTTAATACCTGATTTTTGTTTACACAGTATTCGTATCATATCAGAAGTAACATCTTTGGAACTGAGAGCTACACTATCCATATGAGATGTCATGATTAAAATAGATATTAATATAAGCAACGCAAGCAAAACAAAATATGAATTGCCATGAAAATGGCAGCCTGTCAAGGGTTTACAAGTACATTAATTACCGATGTGAAAATATGCGCGGAACCGCTAAAATCAAAAGTCGCCAAAACCGAAACTCGCGAATAACAAAAATCAACAAAATTAAAAATCGACAAACATCGCTGAAGCCAAAAATCATCAAAAGCGAAAATCGCTAGAATCAAAAATCGCCAAAATAATAAATCGCAAAAAACAAAAATCGCCTAATTCAAAAATAGCAAAAAATAAAAATAGCAAAAAAAAAAAATTAAAAATTGCCAAAATCAAAAATCGTCTAAGTCAATAATTGCCAGACTCGAAAATCGCTCATAACATGCCAAAATTAAAAAATCGCCTAAATCAAAAAACAATAAAAATATAAAACCGCAAAAATCAAAAATCGCCAAAATCAAAAATCGAAAAAAACAAAAATCACAAAAAACAAAAATCTAAAAAATCAAAAATCGTCAAAAATGAATAACATAATTTTCTACAAAAAGTATTCCCAGTTTTTTATTTCCTTGCGATGAGTGTAGTGAACGCATCGGGTTACTGCTTGTCTTTATTAAAAGATTACCTTTAAAAAAAATTATCTTATATAAAAAAGTACCTTTTATAGACAAGTGCCTTTTATATAAAAAAGTACCTTTTATATAAAAAAAGAACCTGTTATATAAAAAAAGAACCTGTTATAAAAAAATACCTTCTATTAAAAGGAACCTTTTATAACTAAAAATTCCTTTAAATAAGCGCAGTACGTTTAATAAAATAGTAACTTTTACATAGAAGTAACTTCTATAAAAAAGGATCTTTTATAAAAAAGTACGTATTACAAAAAACAACTTTTATAATAATGAACTTTTTTATAAAAAAACTTTTTAAAATGAAGTAACTTTTATAACAAAAGTATCCTGTATAAAAATGTACCTTTTATAATAAAGTACCTTTAATAAAAAAGTACCTTTTATAAAAAAGTACTTTTTATAAAAAAGTACCTTTAATAAAAAAGTTCATTTTAGAAAAAAGTATCTTTTATAAAAAAGGAGCTTTTATAAAAAGTACCTTTTATAAAAAAGTACCAGTAATAAAAAAGTTCCTTTTAGGAAAAAGTACCTTTTATAAAAAAGTACCTTTTATAAAAAAGTACCTTTTATAAAAAAGTACCTTTTAAAAAAAGTACCTTTTATAAAAAAGTACCTTTAATAAAAAAGTTCCTTTTAGTAAAAAGTACCATTTATAAAAAAGTTCCTTTTATAAAAAAGCACCTTTTATAAAAAAGTACCTTTTATAAAAAGGTACCTTTTATAAAAAAGTTCGTTTTATATAAAAGTACCTTTTATAAAAAAGTACCTTTTATAAAAAAGTACCTTTTATAAAAAAGTACCTTTTATAAAAAAGTACCTTTTATAAAAAAGTACCTTTTATAAAAAAGTACCTTTTATAAAAAAGTATCTTAAAAAAGTACATTTTATAAAAAAAGTATCGTATTTAAAAAGTACCTCTTATAAGAAAGTACATATATAAAAAAAGTAAATTTTTTTTAAAAAGTACTTTCTAGAAAAAAGTACGTTTTATAAAAAAGTACCTTTTATAAAAAAGTACCTTTAATAAAAAAGTACCTTTTATAAAAAAGTACCTTTTATAAAAAGTACCTTTTATAAAAAAGTGCCTTTTATAAAAAAGTACATTTTATAAAAAAGTTCCTTTTATAAAAAAGTACCTTTTATAAAAAAGTTCCTTTTATAAAAAAGTACCTTTTGTAAAAAAGTACCTTTTATAAAAAAGTACCTTTTATAAAAAAGTACCTATTATAAAAAAGTACTTTTTATAAAAAAGTTCCTTTTATAAAAAAGGACCTTTAATAAAAAAGTTCCTTTTAGAAAAAAGTACCTTTTATAAAAAAGTACCTTTTATAAAAAAGTACCTTTTATAAAAAAGTACCGATTATAAAAAAGTACCTTTTATAAAAAAGTTCCTTTTAAAAAAAGTACCTTTTATAAAAAAGTACCTTTAATAAAAAAGTACCTTTTAGAAAAAAGTATCTTTTAAAAAAAGTACATTTTATAAAAAAAGTATCGTATTTAAAAAAGTACCTCTTATAAGAAAGTACATATTATAAAAAAAGTAACTTTTTTAAAAAGTACTTTTTAGAAAAAAGTACGTTTTATAAAAAAGTACCTTTTATAAAAAAGTACCTTTAATAAAAAAGTACCTTTTATAAAAAAGTACCTTTTATAAAAAGTACCTTTTATAAAAAAGTGCCTTTTATAAAAAAGTTCCTTTTATAAAAAAGTACCTTTTATAAAAAAGTTACTTTTATAAAAAAGTACCTTTTATAAAAAAGTTCCTTTTATAAAAAAGTACCTTTTATAAAAAAGTACCTTTTATATAAAAGTACCTATTATTATAAAGTACCTTTTATAAAAAAGTTCCTTTTATAAAAAAGTACCTTTAATAAAAAAGTTCCTTTTAGAAAAAAGTACCTTTTATAAAAAAGTACCTTTTATAAAAAAGTACCTATTATAAAAATGTACCTTTTATAAAAAAGTTCCTTTTATAAAAAAGTACCTTTTATAAAAAAGTACCTTTAATAAAAAAGTACCTTTTAAAAGGTACTTTTTTATAAAAAAGTACCTTTTATAAAAAAGTTCCTTTTATAAAAAAGTACCTTTTATAAAAAAGTACCTTTAATAAAAAAGTACCTTTTAGAAAAAAGTATTTTTTATAAAAAAGTATCTTTTATAAAAACGTACCTATTATAAAAAAGTACCTTTTATAAAAAAGTACCTTTTATAAAAAAGTGCCTTTTATAAAAAAGTACATTTTAAAGTACCTTTTATAAAAAAGTACCTTTTATAAATATATACCTTTTACAAAAAATAAGTTTTAAAAAGAAAGTGTCTTTTATAAAAAAGTACTTTTTAGAGCCTTATATAAAAAAATAACTTGTATAAAAAATCTATCTTTTACAAAAAGTACCTTTTATAAAATTTAATTTTTATTAAAAAACTATCTTATAAAAAAGTACGACCTATAAAAAATCTGTCTTTTACAAAAAGTACCTTTTATAAAATTTAATTTTTATTAAAAAACTATCTTATAAAAAAGTACGACCTACAAAAAAGTACGACTTATAAAGAAGTACATTTCTTACTAAAGTGCGATATATAAAAAATTAAAAAAAAAAAATACCTTTAGTAAAAAGTATCTTATATAAAAATATATATTTAAAACAATTAGCTTTATAACACCAGCACTTTTTATAAAATAGTAAGTAAAGCACTTTTTTTTTAATAATGGACCTTTTATTTAAAAATATTTAAAAAAATTTTTAGAAATAACTTTTAAACAATAAGTACTTTTTTAAAAAAGTACTTTTTTTAAAAAAAGTACTTATTATAAAAAGTATAGTTTTCTTTTAGAAAATTGACTAATTTCTTAAAAACGTACGATATATTTAAAAAATTACTTTTTTAAATTAAATTAAGTAAAAGTAGCAATTTTATAGAACAACACATTTTATTTAAAAAAAAACCGTTTTTTTAACTTAAAAAAAATTTTAATCAAAAAAGTACCTTTTAGATTTATATGGTAGTTTTTGTTTAAAAAAGTAAAATTTTCTTTAAAATATAACTTTTTTAAAAGCACAACTTGTTTAAAATCTACCTTTTTTTTTACTACTATTTACATTTCCTTTCAAAAGTTAAAAAAGTACATTTTCCCCAAAAAATATATTATCACATAGAAAATATTTTATTCACAACAAGATCTTTATATTTTTTTAAATAGGATATTTTTGGAGAGATGGTGCTTATTTATTTAAATCTATGGAAAAACATTTAACTCCTTTAACTATATTATTTTAAATATTTATACTATTGTATTTTATATTTGACAAAGACACATACACACTATCACAAACTTAATTTCTTATATTACCAGAAAACAATATACATAATTTTAGTTGCTATAAATATTTGTCACTTGTAAATTTCAAGAAATTTTAAAGCAATTGTTTTTGCTTTTAATTAAAACTCTTTGAATATTTACACTTCAACAAAAACTAAAATATTCAGGAAAAATAAATCATTCAAATTTCTTAAAGTCTTAAAAATTCATAAAAACTTCAGTGAAAAATTTCCAAAAAATACAACAAGAATAACATTGCTAATCTCTGTCTTTTTATTTTTATTGTTCATATATATGTATTTTTCATTAAGTGGCTTTTAGCCCTTGTAGGTTTTACTTCAAAATCCCCAAAAACAAAAAAGCAAAAAAAAAAAAACAGAAGAAAAAATTATAAAGATAAAAAACTTAATCCCTTGTTAAGTAAGTGCCTAAACATGCCACCTGAAGCAAAAGTGGTCATTTGCAAACAAATGTTTAAGAAACAAAATTTAAAAGCTTTTGTCGAAACATATACAATTATTTAAATGAATCTGTGTGTGTGTATGTGTGTGTGTATGTATGTGTGTGTTGTGTGGCTGTGTAACGAATGAAACGGGGGTTGTTTAAAATAAAATTCTTGAAATTAAGGAGCCATAGCAAATCCTTAATCAAAAGAAACAAAAATTATCCTTAAATTGGTTTAAAGTAATTTTATGTTGTAAAAAGCTTAAAATACAATTAACATTAATACTCTTAACAATTAAAGCATAATTCTTTTATTGTACACCAGAATCAAAACCAACAGCTACAAAAACAAAAAAATATTATAATTTTTCTGGATAATCATTTCCCTAAAGAAATTTTAGACACAGAAGCAATGTAATTTAAACAGAGTTGTAGGAAACAAATTTTGTTGGTGTAGGGGACAAAGGTATTGTAATTTATAATCTAGGTATTTTTTAAATATCTTTTTTGAGGGTAACTTTTATAAAAAACCCTTTTATTTAAACAGTAATTTTTATTAAAAAAATTACCTTCTATTAAAAAAGTACTTTTATTAAAAAAATCACATTTTTTAAAACAGTCTTTTATTAAAAAAGTACCTTTTATAAAACATTTAGTTTTTTTAAAAAGTGTGTTTTATTTAAAAGCTACATTTTAGTAAAAAGCATTTTTTTTTTATTAAAAAATGTTTTTTTTTTATTAAAAAGGTATCTTTTTAAAAAAGTACCCTTTATTAAAAAGTACCTTATATTTAAAAAGTACCTATTATTATAAAAGTACCTTTTATAAAAAAAGTTCCTTTTATTAAAAGTACCTTTTATTAAAAAGTACACTACTGTTAAAAAAGTTGATTTTCTTAAAGAACTTCCTTTTCCTAAAAAAGTAATTTTTTATAAAAAAAGGATATTTTATTACAAAAGTACATTTAAAAAAGTACAATAGTATTAAAAAAGCATTTTTTTAGTAAAACAGGCTTGTTTTTATTAGCAAAGTATTTTTTTTTTGTTAAAAAAAAACATTTTTTTTAATTGAAGAAGTACATTTTTTTAACAGGTACCTTTAAAAAAGTACCATTTAATAAAAAGTACTCTTTAAAAAATCCCTTTAATTAAAAAAGTACCTTTTATCAAAAAGCACCCTGTATTAAAAAAGTACCTTATGTTAAAAAAAAGTACCTTTTATTGAAAAAGTACCATTTATTAAAAAAGTAGCTTTTATTAAAAAAGTACCTTTTATTAAAAAAGTACCTTTTATTAAAAAAGTAACTTATATTACAAAAATTTTATAAAAAATTTACCTTCTATACATTTTATTACAAAAATTTTATTTTTAAAACATTTTTTTTTAATAAAAAAGCATTTTTTTAAGTATTTTTTTTATTAAAAAAGTATTCATTTTATTAAAAAATTATTTTTCTATTAAAAAATATTAAAATTTATTAAAAAAATATCTTTGTTGTTAAAAAAATATCTTTGTATTTTTTTTTTACAAAAATTTTATTTTTTTTCAAAAGTGTCTTTTTAAAAAAGTACATTTTTAAAAAAGTAACTTTCTAAAGAAATACCTTTTATAAAAAAAGGTACCTTTTAAAAAAGTACGTTTTAAAAAAGTTTCTTTAATTAAAAATTACCTTTTGTTAAAAAAGTACCTACTTTTAAGTAAAAAAGAACTTTTAATAAAAAAGTAAATTTTATTAAAATAGTCCCTTTTATTAAAAAGGTATTTTTTTTTTACTACAAAGTTTTTTTTAAATTAAAAAGTACTTTCTTTATTAACAAAATTTTCTTTTATTAAAAAATTACCTTTTTAAAAAAAGTAAATTTTTAAAAAATTGCCTTTTTATTAATATTATTAAAAATTTGCCGTTTGTTAAAAAAACATTTTTTTTATTAATTTCTTTTAAAATTAGAAACGTTTTCTCTTTACTAAAAAAGTTTTTTCATTATTTATTAAAAAAGTAATTGTTTTACTAAAAAAGTTTTTTTTTAATTAAAAAAGTACTTTCTTTATTAATTTTTTTTAAGGAATTGCCTTTTTTAAAAAAGTACTTTCTTTAAAACGGTACCTTTTATTAAAAAAATACCTTTTTAAAAACGGCACCTTTTATTAAAAAAGTACCTTTAAGTAGAGAAAACCATATCATTTAAAAAAGTAACTTTCATTTAAAAATTACCTTTTATTAAAAAGGCATTTTTAATTAAATTTTTTTTTATTAAAAAAGTATTTTCTTTATTAAAAAGTAGATTTTATTTAACAAAACTCCCTTTTATTAAAAAGGTATTTTTAAAAAAAATTTTTTTTTTATTAAATGAGTATTTTCTTTATCAACATTTTTTTTTTAAATTACCTTTTTAAGAAGTATCTTAAAAAAATACCTTTTTAAAAACGGTGCTTTTTATTAAAAAAGTACCTTTAAGTAAAAAAGTACATAACATTTAAATAAGTACCTTTTATAAAAATATTATAAACAATTTTTTTTTTTACTAAAAACTATTTTCTTTATTAAAAAAGTAAATTTTTTTCAAAAAAGTCCCTTTTATTAAAAAAGTATTTTTTTATTACAAAAAAATTTTTTTTTTAATAAAAAGTGCCTTTTTAAAAAAGTACATTTTTAAAAAAGTAACTTTCTAAAAAAATACCTTTTATAAAAAAGGTACCTTTTAAAAAAGTACGTTTTACAAAAGTTCCTTTAATTAAAAATTACATTTTGTTAAAAAAGTACTTTTAAGTAAAAAAGTACTTTTAACAAAAAAGTAAATTTTATTAAAATAGTCCCTTTTATTAAAAAAGTATTTTTTTTACTAAAAAGTTTTTTTTTAATTAAAAAGAACTTTCTTTATTAAAAACATTTTTTTTTTATTAAAAAATTACATTTTTAAAAAAGTAAAAAAGTAAAAAAAGTACCTTTTTAAAAAAGGTACATTTTATTAAAAGTGCCTTTAAGTTAAAAAATACATTTCATTTAAAAAATTACCTTTTATAAAAAAATTACCTTTTGCTAAAAAAGCATTTTTTTTATTATTTTTTTTTTTAAATTAAGAAAGTATTTTCCTTATTAAATTTTTTTTTTATTAAAAAGGTCCCTTTTATGAAGAAAGTACTTTTTTTACTAAAAAGTTTTTTTTTAATTAAAAAAGTGCTTTCTTTATTAAAATATTTTTTTTTATAATAGAATTAAGTCTTTTAAAAAAGTACCTTTTTAAAAGCGGTACCTTTTATTAAAAAAGTACCTTTAAGTTAAAAAGTGCATAGCATTTAAATAAGTGCCTTTTATAAAAAAATTACATTTTAACTAAAAAAGCGTTTTTTTTTTATTAAAAAAAACTTTTTTAACTAAAAAGTATTCTCTTTATTAAAAAAGTAAATTTTTTTCTAAAAAGGCCCTTTTATTAAAAAAGTATTTTTTTACTAAAAAAGGTTTTTTTTTAATTAAAAAAGTATTTTCTTTATCAACATTTTTTTTTTATTAAAAAATTACCGTTTTAAAAACTATCTTTAAACAAATACCTTTTTAAAAACGGTACCCTTTTAAAAGCGTTACCTTTTATTAAAAATTTAATAAAGTATCTTTTCTTAAAATATAGCCTTTATTAAAAAGTACCTTTTAGGAATAAAAAAGTATTTTTTATTACAAAAATACCTTTTATTAAAAAAGTACCTTTTCTTAAAAAAGTACCTTAAAAAAAAACATTTCATTGAAAAATTTCCTTTTGTAAAAAAATTAACTATTTTTAAGAGAATAAAATTTATCGAAAAGGTACCTTTTTAAATTTACCTTTTGCTAAAAATGGATTTTATTTATTATTTTTTTTTTAATTAAGAAAGTATTTTTCTTACTGAACTTTTTTTTTATTAAAAAGGTCCCTTTTATGAAAAAAGTATTTTTTTTATTAAAAAGTTTTTTTTTTTAAATTAAAAAAGTGCTTTCTTTATTAAAATATTTTTTTTTTTTTTAAATTACCCTTTTTAAAAAAGTACCTTTTTAAAAGCGGTACCTTTTATTAAAAAAGTACCTTTAAGTAAAAAAGTACATAGCATTTAAATAAGTGCCTTTTATAAAAAAATTACCTTCAACTAAAAAAACAATATTGTATTCATTAAAAAGTACCTTTTAGAAATAAATACCTTCTATAAAAAAGTATTTTTTTATTAAAAAAATACCTCTTATTAAAAAAGTACCTTTTCTTAAAAAAGTACCTTAAAAAGAACATTTCATTGAAAATTTTCCTTTTATAAAAAAATTAACTATTATTATAAGAGTAAAATTTATCAAAAAGGTACCTTTTTTAAAATAGTATTTTTTAATTCAAAAAATATTTTCTTTATTAAAAAAGTATTTTTTTTTTTATTAAAAAAATGTTTTCTTTATTAACTAAAGAATTGAGTAAAAAAGTATTTCCTTTATCAAAATTTTTTTTATTAAAAAATTACCTTTTTAAAAAGTATTTAAAAAAAAATACCTTTTTAAAAACGGTACCCTTTTAAAAGCGTTACATTTTATTAAAAAAGTACCTTTAAGTATAAAAGTAAATTTCATTTAAAAGAGTATCTTTTCTTAAAATATTGCCTTTATTAAAAAGTATCTTTTAGAAATAAATATGTTTTATAAAATAGTATTTTTTATTAAAAAAATACCTTTTATTAAAAAAGTACCTTTTCCTACAAAAGAACCTTTTCTTAAAAAAGTGCCTTTTCTTAAGAAACACATTAAAAGAAAACATTTTATTGAACAATTTCCTTTTATAAAAAAATTAACTATTATTAAAAGAGTAAACTTTATCAAAAAGGCACCTTTTTTAAAAAAATATTTTTTTTTATTAAAAAAGTATTTTTTTTTTTATTAAAAAAATGTTTTCTTTATTAAAAAATTATTTTTCTTATTAAAAAAGTGTTTTCTTTGTTAAACAAGTACCTTATTAAAAAAGTTCCTTTTTTTTCATTTTTTTACCTTTTATTAAAAGAGTTCCTTTAAATAAAAAAGTATCTTTTATTGAAAATTACATTTTAATAAAAAATTATGTTTTTCAAAAACAACCTTTTTAAAGAAAGTAACTTTCATTAAAAAGTACTTCTTCTAAAATGCAACTTTTTGTAAAAAAAGTTAATTTTATAAAAAAAATGTACCCTTACTAAAAATTTAACTTTTCTTTGCAAAGTACATTAAAGAAAACTAGCAGATGCCAGCGCTCGAAATTCGTGTGCAAATTCTAGGCAGCTTGTTTTTTCAATTTAGCCAATTCACAAACCAACACGTTTATGGTTTATTATTATTGTGAATGAAGATAAAAAACTCATTAACCAACACATTAACAAATTTAATAAAACGCACAAAGCATATGTACAATTTTATGTATGTTTTAGTAGCAACTTTAAATGCAATTTACTCAAAATAAAGTAAAAATTTTAAAAATCTGTAAATCTGCAAAACGGTTAAAAAAAATACCTTTCAAATGATATACGTTTAGTCAAAATCGGGATAAAGCGGTAGAACAAAACATCGGTCACATTATTAATATTATAGATTCATTTTAATTATAAAACTTCATTTTGTTAAAAAAGTGCTTGTTATTAAGATACTGGTTTTTATTCTATGTAAATTTTCTTAAAAAACTACTTTTTATAAAATATTACCTCTTCTTAAAAAGGTACCTTTTTATAGAAAAAGTACCTAACTTTATCGATTTTTTAAGATTTTCATATCGTTGTTTTGCTCCGGTCCTGTTTCTTTATCATATTTCTACAATCTTGGGATAGACAACGAGCTAAACCCATATTTCTTTTATTTATTGGTTTTATCTTTGTGTTCATTTTTTTTATTTCTTTCATGTTGTATTGTATTCATGTTGGTTTTTTATTTATTGTCTGTTCATTCATTTGTATGTATGTGATTTGTAATAACACACACACACATACACCCAGAAAATAGAAATATACCTTTCTATCATTCTAAAATACATTAATCAAAATGTAGATTTTAAATGTCAAACTTTTCTTTAAAAATTGTTTAAGATAAATAATCGAACTCAACTGACTCTAAATTCGTTTACAGTCTCTTTTTCTCCTCCGTCCTCTTGGCCGGCATTATATATGAAACGTTCGACACCCTGGTACAATGTGTTCGTTATAGTCTCTGATCAAATATTTAATTTTATATTCTTGTATACTGTTCATCTCGTTGTTACTTCGAAATGAAAGCTGCTTGTTCATCTTTTGGTCATAAAAAGGACCATTTTAATGTTGTTACGTTATAAATTGTGGCCTTGAAGGACAAAAATAAAAAAAATGAAATTATGTTAAAGAAAAAAAAAAAAATAAAGTACAACAACAATATCTAAAAAGGGATTTTTGGTGTTAAACACAATTTGATGAAGCTTATAATTTATGGTTTTAAAATAAGTTGTTAAGCAAATATTGTAAGAATGTACATATGTAAGTATGTGTGTGTTACTTCAATGTTTGCTCTGTGTCGGTACTACATTAATAGAGAGCATAATTTTAAAAGGGGGAAACAGAATGCATAAATCATAGTCCTTTAATATGAAAGCGATGACGGAACTAAATTATAAAGATAAATATGATATAATATTAATATTATTCAATTGTTATCGATGAATGGAAATCTTTTTGTAAAAAAGTTAATTTCGCTTTGAGGTACTATAAATGTCATATAAACCACTCTTTATCTTTTAAAGACGGCAGAGTTAAACTAGTGATGTCCATCTGTATGTCTGTTGCATTGGTGAACTCGCTCACCATGAATGGGTTGGCCAATGGGATTTTATCTTGGGCTGTCTTGTATAGAAAATAAGCAAAATAAATCTATTGGTTGAAAAGCTTTTAGTGAAAATGTGAAAATTTTCAAACAAAATGGTACGTTTCGGTATGAAGTTTTGTGTAGTAGCATCTTCTCGTCTTGATATCAACAAATGCCACAGAGCATAAAATCTCATAAAGTTATTTTGATCTAAAATTTTGGTTCACAAAACTGTATTTTACCTCAAATTTTCCGGGTCACAATATCGTTTGAATACATGAAAAATATTTTGAGGAAAAAAATTATATATAGAAATAGGAAAATATAACTGAAACGGCACTTTTTGAAAAAGTACCGAAAATGTACAAAAATTTCATTTTATACGGTGGAGTCAAAAAAAAAGAAATATATGGATTTCCTATGGGATTTCATGTCAAGTGCACCAACTTTTGAAACCGATGTCTTCCGATGTCTTTCTATAGAAAAAAAGCGATTTTTTTCCTGAGGTTAACATATTCTGGGTATTACGGTATCGAGGGTATAACATTTTAATTAAGTATGTTATATACCTTCGGAAAGTTTAGTTTGTCTAGTTTCTCAGTATAAGTTTTATTTGTAAGGTTTTAGACACAAATCGGAAAAAATTGAAAATAGTGAATTTGTGAAAAATTGAATACCCGTTGTCTTGATTTACAAAATATTTATTTTGATAGATATCTCACTCCCATCCCACTACGCGACTAAAAAGCTCTTAAAGGAAAAATCCTAAGCTTTCTTATGAAAAAACAAAAAAAAAAAAAAAATGCCCTTTTTGAAAAAAAAGGCAAAAAATGCTTTAATTTAGCAAAAAAAAAGTCTAAAAAAATTTTTTTTTTTTAAAGTATTTTTTCCGAAATATTGAAGAAATAGCTTTCTAAACTCTTTGGGAGAAAATTTTCTAAGAACAATACGTAATAAGTTACAAGGATGAGAAAAACACCTGTTTGGCCAAAATGTCAAATTTTGATTCCCTCTAACTCAGAGAGATCTGGACCGATCTTGTTGAAAAAGTGTGTCTAAACTACTATCCAATAGGACTAACCTTGGTGCAAATTTCATCCCGATCGGAAGACATCGGTTTCAAAAGTTGGAGCACTTGACATGAAACCCCCCGTATATATATACTAGGGCAGGTCTATTTGTAGGGAGGCAAAAAAATCGCTCAAGTAACCAGAAAAATCATATTCTAAGGATCAAGATAAGAAACTTTGCCCAAGGACCCATACCTTTAAAACGAATTCTGATGTCCCGACTTTTGACTAGTCTGTCTGTCTCTCTGCCATGGGACAACCCCATCCCCCCTCATGCAATTGATCTGAAACTTGGCCCATAGTCTTGTTGTGACTACAGATTAATTTTGGGGTAGTCACGCAGAGTCACGCATAGTCACGGAGTGATCTAAAAGTTATTTACCCTCATCCGCTCGATCTTTTTGAATAACATGACATAGTCAAGGCGTATAATTATTATTTATTAGCAGAGTAGAAGATACGTATACGTATGAGCGTTAATTATACCCTATACCCTATACCTTATGAAATCGACATAAATTGCTATAAGATCCAAATTGTCATATAGATCTTACTCAAATTGGGTTTGTATGCGTTCATTACATCCATTACAGTCCAAAAATGATCCCTTTGACCCCATATAGAGCTGCTTCCCGATCTTCACTTAAATCTATTAAAAAACAAAAATATTGCACTGATTCTTCTCAAATTTTTTTTGTATATATTTTTGCAAAATACAAGAGACTTTACCAAACATGGTCAGGATCGATCCATTTTTGGGCCTAGTCCCCATATAGATATAGCATCCGATATGAACTTTTTCATATCTGCAGCCAAAAAAATTAATAAAAATCCCACTCAAATTTGGTTTTTGCTTATTTTATATGTCCAGTTAGTTGGGCCTAAGAGATAGGGTCTCTAAACGCATGGTATAGAGTATCGTATAGTCGGTCTAGACCGACTATAATTTTCTTACTTGTTTTAATATTAAATCAGCCCAATTCTAAACAAAAAATGGTGATTTTTTGAAATGTTTGTATGGGGAACCCCCAGGGGGTTCCAGGGGGTGTGCCATTGGCATGGGTGGGTCGACCCTCCAAAGTTAGTGGGGTTCGATAATACATTTGGACTCGATTGGGGCACTCTAAATGGGTCAAAGTGAGACAGACAGACAGACAGGTCAAAAGTCGGGACATCAGAATTCGTTTTAGAGGTATGGTTCCTCGTGCAAAGTTTCTTATTTTGATCCCTAGAATACGATTTTCCTTGTCACTTGGGCGATTTTTAAATCGACCCGCCATAATATATATATTTCTATTTGCTAGTTTTAAGATTATAAAAATGTATTTCCGTTCACCATTTGTTTTCCCAGCATGTACAAAAAATGTATGTGAAAAAAATAAAATTAAAGATATTTTTTATAAAAAAAAAAATTTTTTCTACGATTTTTTGCATAAAAAATTTTTATTAAAAAAAAGTTAAGGGCACTTTTCAACAAAAGGTACTTTTGTAATAAAAGTACTTTTTTAATAAAAGGAACTTTTGTAATAAAAGTACTTTTTTAATAAGAGGAACTTTTGTAATAAAAGTACTTTTTTAATAAGAGGAACTTTTGTACTAAAAGTACTTTTTTAATAAAAGGAACTTTTGTAACAAAAGGTACTTTTGAAATAAAGGTACTTTTTAGATAATTGGTAATTTTTAATAAAAGGTACTTTTTTAATAACCGGTACTTTTTTTACTAAAATGTACTTTTTTGATATATGATACTTTTTAATAAAAGGTTATTTTTTAATAAAACTTATTTATAGGTACTTTTTTATAAGCTAATTTTTATACAAGATACTTGTTATAAAAGTTCCTTTTTTTATGAATGGTACTTTTTTAGAAAAAATTATTTTTTTATAAAAGGTATTTTTTTTATAAAAAGTACTTTATTATGAAATAAACTTTTTTATAAAAGGTAATCAATTAATAAATTGTACTTTATTAACAAAAGGTAATTTTTAATAAAAGGTACTTTTGTAGTAAAAGGCACTTTTTGTAAAAATTCCTTTTTTAATATAAGGTACCTTTTAATAAAGATACTTTTTTATAAAAGAAACTTGAAAAAAAAAACTTTTTTATAAAAGAAACTTAAAAAAATACTTTTATATAAAAGGTGCTTTCGTTCTAAAGGGTACTTTTGTTAGAAAAAGTAAGTTTTCAATAAAAGGAACTTTTATAATAAAATGTACTTTTTAATTATGTAGTTTTTTATAAAATGTACTTTTTTAATAAAAGGTACTTTTTAATAAAAGTTAGTTTATTATTAAAAGATATTTTTCAACAAAAGGTACTTGTTTGTAACAGATACTTTTTTAATAAAAAGTACTTTTTAGAAAAGGTAGTTTTCTGAAGAAAAGATAATTTTTTTAGAAAAGATATTTTTTTTAAGAAAAGGTACTTTGTAAAGAAAATTCGTTTTTTACGAAAAGTTACTTTTTTTAATATTTTAAGAAAGCCTACTTTTTTGATTAAAAATGCTTTTTTAATGAAAGATACTTTTTTTAACTGAAGATACATTCTTTAAAAAAAGGTACTCTTTTAATAAATGGTATTTTTTTAAGTAAAAGTAATAAAAGTTACTTTTTTTTTATTAAAAATTACTTTTTATACCCTATACCACTATGTGGTTTGGGTATAATGACTTTGTGCTGCTGTTTGTAACAACCAAAAATATTTGACCTAGACCCATCTTTAATTATACCGATCGAATCAGAATCACTTTTTGAGTTGATTTAACAATGTCCGTCCGTCCGTTCGTCTGTGTGTCCATGTAAACCTTGTAATCAAACTGCAGGTCGCAAATATGTATACATTTTGATGAAATTTGGTATATAAGCTTCTATTGGCCATATGATGATTGAAATTGGTGAGAATTGGTCCATGTTCAGACCTAGCCCCCATATAAATTACCCCTATGAAACCTAGATAAATTGCCATAAGATCCAAATTGTCATATAGATCTTACTCAAATTGGGTTTGTATGCGTTCATTACATCCATCAATGAGTAGTCCAAAAATGATCCCTTTGGCCCCATATAGACTGCTTCCCGATCTTCACTTAAATCTATTAAAAACAAAAATAATGCACTGATTCTTCTTAAATTTTGTTTGTATACATTTTTGCAAAATACAAGAGACTTTACCAAACATGATCAGGATCGTTCCATTTTTGGACCTAGTCCCCATATAGATATAGCATCCGATATGAACTTTTTCATATCTGCAGCCAAAAAAATTAATAAAAATCCCACTCAAATTTGGTTTTTGCATATTTTCTATGTCCAGTTAGTTGGGCCTAAGAGATAGGGTTTCTAAACGCATGGTATAGGATATTGTACAGTCGGTCTAAACCGACTATAATTTTCTTACTTGTTTAATATAAGGTAATATTCTTTTAATAAAAGGAACTTTTTTTAAGAAATGTTCTTTGTAATAAAAGTTAAATCTTTATAAAAAGGTATTTTTTTAATAAAATGTATTTTTTTAATAAAAGGTACTTTTTGTTACGAAAAGGTAGTTGTTTTAGAAAAGGTAATTTTTTTTAAGAAAAGGTACTTTTTAAAGAAAATTCACTTTTTAAAAAAAGGTCCTTTTTTAATGGAAGATATTTTTTTTTAAAAAAAGCTACATTTTAAAAAGCTATACTCTTTAAAAAATGTTTTTTTTAGATGCCCTTCCTAAACGAAGGGTTCTATGTAAAAAGATACTTTCAATGAGGGGTTTTTTTTTATATAGATGGTACTTTTTTAATAAAAAGGCACTTTTTAATGAAATGTACATGTTTTAATAAAAAGTAATTCTTTATGTTTTTAATAACAGGTTCTTCTTTTAAGAAAAAGTAGTTTTTTAATAAAAAGTACTTTTTTTTTTAATAAAAGTTACTTATTTAATAAAAGGTAATTTAAAAAAATTTATTTTCTGGAATATAAGGTACTTTTTAATGAAATGTGCTTTTTTAATAAAAGGTACTATTTTAATAAATAGTATTTTTTTTTAGTAAGAGTGATAAAAGTTACTTATTTCATAAAAAGTACTTTTTTAATAAAAGATTTTTTTTTAATAAAAGGGAATATTCTTTTAATAACAGGAACTTTTCTTTTTATGAAATGTACTTTGAAATAAAAGTTACTTCTTTAATAAAAGGTATTTTTTTAATAAATGGTACTTTTTTAGTAAAAGTAATAAAAGTTACTTATTTAATAAAAAGTACTTTTTTAATAAAAGTTTTTTTTTTTAATAAAAGGTACTTTTCATTTAATAAAAGGAACTTCTCTTTTTATGAAATGTACTTTGAAATAAAAGTTACTTCTTTAATAAAAGGTATTTTTTTTAAAGAAAAGGTATTTTTTTAATAAAAGTAATAAAAGTTACTTATTTAATAAGAAGTACTTTTTTAATAAAATATATTTTTTTTTAATAAAAGGTACTTTTCATTTAATAAATATATTTTTTAATAAAAGGTATTTATTTAATAAAAGGTGCTTTTAATAAAAAGTATTTTATTTAAAATGTGCTTTTAATAAAAAGTATTTTTTTTTAAACGTTTTTATTAGGTCGCTTCCTTGTGTGTATGCGCCTAACGTTTTTTGGTTTTAAATCTTACTTGTATTTCCATCAATTAAAAATTCACAATCAAACATTATCAGGACCATCTATATTGGTTTCGAAATCTGTCTATGGCAATGAAAAATTATTTTATACTTTTTAGTCCGTTTTAAAAACATTAAATATTAAAAACTTTTTTTACTTAGTAATTATTTTTTAATAAAAGGCATTTTTGGGAAAAAGTTTTTTTTTTAGAAAAGGGCACTTTGGAAGAAAACGTATTTTTTACGGAAAGTTAAAAGGTACTTTCTTAATAAGTGATATTTTTCAATAAAAACAATTGTTTGGTACTTTTTTTACTTTGTCATTTAAGAAAATTCCCTCAAATACGAGTATATTGTCTATGGCAACGAGATTGTGAATTTGTCTGTTGAAATATTTTCTTATTAAAATAAATACAAATTTACAAAACAAACAATAATTCTGTCTCTTAGATTTAGGACTGTTGTCAATTGTCCAAATTATCTGAGTAATACTGTAATAAAACTGACATTCCTTATAGCAAAACTAAGCTATAAGTGGTCTGATTTAATTTCAATTTCATATCGATATTAAAAATACACCACAACACTAACTTATTTTGTAACATATTTAAACCCAATTCTATTTTGTGACAAATTCTAACAAGCTGCTTTACATAAACTAACTTGGGGGAGCTTAGTTGTGCTGTTAACCAATTTATAGAAAACTTTTCTTCATGTCCACAAACACACATACACTCACACACTTATGTCTAAGTTATGAAAGTTCGTTCACAGAAACGAATAACAAGTTCACAAATTCCAAAGATCCATTCTATTTTCCTATTTGAATAAATGTCATAGAATTTTCTTCATAAAACACAAAATGTTAAATATATGTTTCTTTGCTTCTTCTTCTTATTCTTCTTACCCTTTTTTATTTGCAACAAATATGATAACACTATAAAAAGAAAAAACAAAGTTAAGAGTTTTTTCTATATAAAAGAGTATCTAACTCTGAACAGGTTAAATTTAAAAGTTTCAAGGTTTGTGCTAACAAGATATAAGTTTTTTTTTTGTTGTTGTTGCCGCGTTCTATACTATTTGTATCTTCTATTATATGCAAAAATGAAGGGGGAAAAATATTATAAAAACATATTGTAATTTTGTTTTATTTACATTGAATGGAAGTGAAAAATAAAAATTTAAAGAACTAGGCCTGTACTTCGAATACAAAGGTACAGCTATGGGCCGGGTTTGGCAAATGTTTTAAATGTTATTTAAAATAAAAGTTACTTAGAAAAGTACCTTTTATTGAAAAGTAGCTTTTGTAAAAAAGTACATTTTGTAAAAAAGTACCTTTTGTAAAAAAAGTACATTTATAAAAATTACCATTATTATAAAAAAGTACTTTTTATAAAAAAAGTAACTTTATAAAAAGGACGTTTGTAAAAAGTAAATTTTATTAGAAATTAACTTCTATTAAAAAAATTAGAAGTATAAATGCAAAAAATATTCAAAATTCAAAAATAGCGATTGTTTGTTTGGACAGAGTTGTATCTTCTGAAATTAATACAAAGTAAAGCTGTATGGTACGAAAACTGAATCTAACCACACTGCTCGTAGGCCTGACTTTAGGTGAGTGTGTTAAAGCGCTGACCAAAAAGTGCAAGTACGAGTGTATGTGAAGGTTCATGGTTCAAAAATTTTCATATAGAAACAATCTATTCAATTAAAAACATAACAATTATCACAATGTTCAATAAAATCGCTGACGAAGGCTGAAATGCCAGAAACCGGTCCGATTAAGAATACAGTGCAGTTATGAATTTTTGAAATATATGCTTTCTTCTTCTTTACCACGCACCATTTAAAAAAAGTACCTTTTATTAAAAAAGTACCTTTTATTAAAAAAGTACATTTTATTAAAAAAGTACCTTTTAATAAAAAATTACCTTTTATTAAAAAAAAAGTACAAAAAGTACCTTTTAATAAAAATGTACCTTTTATTTAAAAATTACCATTTATTAAAAAATACCTTTTATTAAAAAGTACCTTTTAATAAAAAGTACCTTTTATTAAAAAGTACCTTTTATTAAAAAGTACCTTTTATTAAAAAGTACCTTTTTATGAAAAGGTACCTTTTCTAAAAAAGTACCTTTTGTAAAAAAGTACATTTATAAAAAGTACCATTTTAAAAAAGTACTTTTTATTAAAAAAGTAACTTAATAAAAAGGACCTTTGTAAAAAGTAAATTTTACTAAAAATTAACTTCTATTAAAAAAAGTACCTTTTATTAAAAAAGTACCTTTTATTAAAAAAGTACATTTTATTCAAAAAGTACCTTTTAATAAAAAATTACCTTTTATTTAAAAATTACCTTTTATTAAAAAAAATACCTTTTATTACAAAGGTACCTTTTATTAATAAAGTACCTTTTATTGAAAAAGTACCTTTTATTGAAAAAGTACCTTTTATTAAAAACTACCTTTTATGAAAAAAGTACCTTTTATGAAAAAAGTACCTTTTATTAAGAAAGTACCTTTTATTAAAAATTAACTTTTATTAAAAGAGTACCTTTTATTAAAAAAGTACCTTTTATTGAAAAAGTGCCTTTTATTAGAAAAGTACATTTTATTAGAAAAGTACCTTTTATTAGAAAAGTACATTTTATTAGAAAAGTACCTTTTATTAATAAAGTACCTTTTATTAAAATAGTACCCTTTATAAAAAAGTACCTTCTATTGAAAAGTACCTATTATTAAAATAGTACTTTTTATTAAAAAATACCTGTTATTAAAAAAGTACTTTTAATGAAAAATAACCTTTTAGTCAAAAAGTACCTTTTAATAAAAATGTACCTTTTATTTAAAAATTACCATTTATTAAAAAATACCTTTTATTAAAAAGTACCTTTTATTTAAAAGTACCTTTTATTAAAAAGTACCTTTTATTAAAAAGTACCATTTATTAAAAAGTACCTTTTATTAAAAAGTGCCTTTTATTAAAAAGTACCTTTTATTAAAAAGTACCTTTTATTAAAAAGTACCTTTTATTAAAAAGTACCTTTTATTAAAAAGTACATTTTATTAAAAAGTACCTTTTATTAAAAAGTACATTTTATTAAAAAGTACCTTTTATTAAAAAGTACCTTTTATTAAAAAGTACCTTTTATTAAAAATTACCTTTCATTAAAAAGTAACTTCTATTAAAAAGTACCTTTCATTAAAAAAGTACCTTTTATTAAAAGGGTACCTTTTATTAATAAAGTACATTTTAATAAAAAATTATCTTTTATTTAAAATTACCTTTTATTAAAAAAGGACCTATATTAAAATAGTACCTTTTATTAAAAAAGTGCATATTAATAAAAAAGTACTTTTAGTGAAGAAGAACCTTTTAGTCGAAAAGTACCTTTTATTATTAAAGTAAATTTTTTAAAAAAGTACCTTTTAATAAAAAGTACATTTTATTTAAAAATTAGTTTTTATTAAAAAATACCCTTTATTAAAAAAGTACATTTTATTAAAAAAGTTCTCTTTATTAAAAAAGTAAATTTAAAAAAAAAAAAAAACCTTTTATTAATAAAGTATCTATTAGAAAGTATCTTTTATTAAAAAAGTAACTTTTATTAAAAAAGTACCTCTTATTAAAAAAGTAACTCTTATTAAAAGATTATCTTTTATTAGAAAAGTACCTTTTATTAAAAAATGAACTTTTATTAAAAAAGTATCTATTATTAAAATAGTACCTTTTATTAAAAAGTACCTTTTACTAAAAAAGTACCTTTCATTAAAAAATCGCTTTTTATAAAAAAGTACCTTGTATTAAAAACATAAATTTTATGAAAAAAGTAGCCTTTATTAAAAATGTACCTTTTAGTTGAAAATTAGCTTTTATAAAATAGTACCTTTAATAAAACAGTACCTTTAATAATATAGTACCTTTAATAAAAAATTACATAAAAAAAATTATCTTTTAAAAAACTATCTTCTACAAAACAGTACCTTTTATAAAAAAGTAATTTTTATTAAAATCTACCTCTTATAAAAAGGTACCTTTTATAAAAAATTACCTTTTATAAAAAGTATCTTTTATAAAAAGTACATTTTATACAAAAGTGATCTTTGTAAAAAAGTACCTTTTAGAAAAAAAGTATCTTCTATAGGAAAACACCTTTTATAAAAATTTAACATTTGTAAAATAGTGCCTTTTTATTAAAGTTAATCTTTTATAAAAAAGTTCCTTTTCTAAAAAAGTAACTTTTATGAAAAAAGTACCTTTTATATAAAAAGTACATATATATAAAAAAGTACCTTGTATAAAAACGTATCTTTTATAAAAAAGTACTTTTTTTAAAAAAGTAGCTTTATAAAAAGAACCTTTATAGAAAATTACCTTTTATTAAATAAGTACTTATCATAAAAATAACTTTTTTTATGAAAAAAGTAAATTTTATTAAAAAAGTACCTTTTTAAAAAAACCTTTGATAAAAAAGTTTTTTCTAAAAAAAACTGCCTTTTATAAAAAAAGTACCATTTATCTAAAAGTCCCGTTTTTTAGAAGTATTTTTTTTAATAAAAAAGTACCTTGCATCAAAAAAGTACCTTATATTAAAAAAGTACATTTGATAAAAAGTTCATTTTCAAAATAAAGTTACTTTTTTAAAAAATATGTTTTATTGAAAAAATATTAAAAAGTACCTTTTATTAAAACAGTACCTTTAATTCAAAAAACGCGTTATATTAAAAAATTACGTTTTATTAAAAAAGTGCCTTTTATTAGAAAAGTACTTCTGATAAGAAAAATACTTTTATTAAAAAAATTTTTTTTTTTCAAAAAAGTACCTTTTATTAGAAAAGTTCATTTTTTATTCAAAAAGTTCCTTTTTATTAAAAAAGTTCATTTTTATTTAAAAAGTACGTTTTATTAAAGAAAGTACTTTTTTATAAAACACATTTTATAAGAAAAGTACTTTTTATAAAAAAAAGTACCTTTATAAAAAAAGATGTAACTTTTATAAAAAAATTATTTCCTCTAGAAAAGTATATGTTATGAGAAAAGTATCGTTTATACAAAAAGTATCTCTCATAAAAAAATCACCTTTTATAAGAAAGTTCGTTTTATACAAAATATTATTCATATTTACTCCTATTGTCCCGGCCCAGAGTTCAACTGCTGGATATAACAAGGGGGGGCAAAAGGATAAAAAAGATAAACAAAAACTTGGTACTAAAGCTGCTTTAGTATGAACAAAATATAAAAAAACTTTTATAACTGCAAGGCAAACGAAGTAAAAAAAATAAATAAAATTTATGCACAAAACAAATAATTTCAGAGTAAAAAAAAAATATATATTTTCACAACGAGTAAAAATGAAATCACAAAAAATTCTTGAAAAAAAATCATGCAAAAATGCAGAAATGAAAAAAAAAAAAAAATTAAATATAAAAGAGCATCTTTTCACATACAGAAAATATAAAAATGTTGTTAGTTAAGAGCGAACAAAAAATGAAAAATATAAAACAAATAAACAAACGACAGCAGCAAAAAATTTATATTGAAATAAATAAACGAAATGTTCAAAGTGAATTAACGCCTTGACGAAAGGAAAATCCTTTTTATAAAGTTTGCTTATTTTATTTTCGCTTATTTGTTTTGTTTTTGGGCGAAGGCCAAACTACCAACAAAACAACACTAACTAGCAGCAGTTGCTGGCAGCCCGTGGCAGCAAAACTAAAAATACTTCTTGTAATACTATAAACATACACAAAATATGCATTAAGTTTAATGCTATTAAATTTATCACGACAGTAAAAAAAAAGAAGAACAACATCAGCAACAACAACAATAAAGGACAACAACTAGAACAAATAAACAAGGACATAATAAGCGATAACAAAAAAAGACCAAGAAAAAAAGAAAGAACAACATCAAATTCCTTTAAGTAATCAGAAGAGTTCCTAAGACAGTTTCCTTGTTTTATGGTTGTATAGTTTTAAGGAATTCGTGAACAAAAATTTTTTATAAAAAAAAGCTTAATCGTAGATTTTAATAAAGTTTAAAATCAAGTTGTGTCCTTAAGCTTTTTTTTAACCTTAAATTAAGTTTGCTGCTATAGAGTTTTTTTACACGCGTTAAAATGTGATATTTTCGGTATTAAAACAAGCAAGTTTAATGCAGTTTTTATGAAAAGTCTTTTTTAGTACTTTTTAGTACATCTTTAATGGAAAAGTTCTTTAGCTAAACTTATCTTGTAAAATTACTTTTTATTAATTTTAAAGAGAGAGTATAATTTTAAACAAACTACGTCTAGCAAATTGTACAAAAAGTTTTTGTAATAGAATTTTAAAAAGTTTTACAAGCACACAAAATAATTTAAGAATAATTTTTTTTAATTTTTCTTACAAATCTATAATATTAATAGGTAAGGCGATTTCTTGTGACCGATGATTTGTTAAACAGTTTTCTCCTGATTTTGACCAAACGTATCTTATTTGAAAGGTATTTCTTTTTAGCTGTCCACCAGATTTACAAATTTTTAAATTTTTTTTGGAGTAAAATGCATTTAAAGTTGTTAGTAGCAAAAAAAAATAAAATTATACAATGTTATGTGTGTGTTAATTAAATTTGTTAATGTGTTTGTGAGCTTGATTTCTTCATTCAAAATAATACTTACGTTGTATTTAAACATAATTTTGGACATAAAGCAAAAATTGGACATAAACCAATAACAGCAATAATCGATATATAAAATGTGTTGAATTGTGATTTGACTAAAATTGATTAGCATATCTCTAGGGTCTTATAAAATAATTTATTAGATGAACAAATAAAATTTCCTAGCATTTGCACTCAAATTTCGAGGGCTGTGATCTGCTAATTTTCATAAAAATATCTAGTTTTGTAAAACACTTTTCAAGAAAAATAATCCCATTTGCATGCAAAGTACTTTTATTACACTCATCTTATAAATGATCTTTTAGGACATTAAAAAAAATCACTTTTTGAAGATTTTTAAACCTACATTTAAACAAAAGACGTTTTTAAGTTCAGTTTTTGAAAATTCTACTTAAAGCACAATTTTCAAACAGTGCTTTAGGATGAATTTTCAGAAAAATGACATACAGCTAGGGTGGGTCAATTACTCAAAAAATATTTAAAAATTTAACGATTTGGTTTTCGGTGATCGGGGAGTGTATTTGCGTGAGATTGTTGAGGCCATAAGCATGACATATGACTCTGTTATTTCGATTTAAAATGATCAGTGGGGTTTCGGAAACTTTCCGACCATAAACGCAACCGCAAGACAACTCGAAAGAAGTGTACAACCGCAATACGGATGAGTCGTCTCAGCCTTTTTTTAATGGAGGCCGAAAAATAGCTCCACAACAATACAATGGAATCCAAATAGCAGTCCGAACAAGGTCGGATTATCGGCCAATAATTTCATTCCGCTTCATAATTCATGTTGTTTCACTTCAAAAGAGAAAAACAAAAAACGGAAACGAAATTTTTTTCCAAAATTTTAATTGCATTCAAAAAGTCACAGATTCGTTACCCCGCCCTCGCTTTTATACCCTCCACACCAGTGTGCTGAGGGTATATTTCAGTTTGTCATTCCGTTTGTAACGTATGCAAAAATTTATTTAAGACTCCAGAAAGTATATATATGTTCCTGATCCTTACAAAAACTCGAGTCAATAATGCGATGTCCATTTTCCGTCCGTCCGTCAGTCCTTCTGTTCATCCGGCCGTCCGTCTGTCCTTCTGTGGGTCCGTCTGTCTGCCTGTGTGTCATTTACGGTCATTCAAAAATAAACCATTTATATGCTTACACTTAATACAATATTGTTTATCAATAATTTGAGCAGGTCGGTATTGAATTTGAGGCCCCTAGGCCTAATAGCCAAGGAAAGAAGTTCTGAAATGTGAAAATACTCCGATAAAATGTTATATAAAAATCTAAAAATATTAAAAAATGTGCTTATAAATATATGTGTATCAGCGATGCATAAACACACATGATTGTTTGCTTGTTTTTTTTTGTTTTTATTTGCACCCGTTCATATATCAACGATTGATTTTTAAAGTAAATTTAGATATCGGTGGCTTTACCCAATCTATTTGTGATGATTTGCCAGATTACACTGATGCCAAATGTTAAAAAGTGAGTGCAGTGTGACAGATCGTTTAATAGCTAAACCTTTCGCAAGTTCTATCTAAGCAAAAAAAACTTTTATTGCATTTAGAAAAAAGTACTTTTTTAAGTTTGCTTTTCCAATAAGTGATAGATCAAACTTATTTAAGTAACTTTAAAAAAAAGTACTTATATTTGAGCACAATTTTCACAAAATATTTTAAGTACAATTTTCAAAATGTACTTTAAGTTCAATTTTTAATACAACAAACTTATTTTAGTACCTTTTTGAAAAAAGTACTTTTATTTTGAGTATAATTTTGAAAACGTAATTCAACTACAATTTTCAAAAGTCATAATTTCATGAAACAGTACTTTAGTACATTTTTTTAGAAAGGTACTTTTATATTTGATTCAGTATTATTTTGTGAAAAGGAAATTTGTGCATCTTTTTTAATCAACAGATACTAATTTCTAAAAGTAACTTTAAGAACAGTAATGAAAACTAGCAGATTCCAGCGCTCGAAATTCGAGTGCAATTTCAAGGCAGCTTTATTTTTCAACTTAGCCAATTCACAAACCAACACTATTGTGGTTTATTATTATTGTAAATGAAGATAACAAACTCATTAACAGACACATTAATAAATTTAGTAAAACACACATAGCATATGTATAATTTTATGTATGTGTTAGTAGCTAATTTAAATGCAATTTACTCGAAACAAAGGAAAAAATTTAAAAATCTATAAATCTGCAAAACGGCTAAAAAGAAATACCTTTCAAATAATATACGTTTGGTCAAAATCGGGATAAAACTGTAGAACAAATTATCGGTCACAAGAAATTGCCTAGCCTATTAATATTATAGATATACTTTAAGTAGAATTTAAAAAAAGACATGCCAAATTTATATTAGACCAATATTAGATATTTACTTTTTTTAAGTACTATTTCCGAAATGTACTTTAAGCAGAATTTTCTCCAAAAAGCATATACAGCATATACCAAATTGTAGTTTAAGCAGAATTTTCTACAAAAAAGTATTTTAGAAATGTACTTTTTTTTAAGAATAATTTTAAAAAAGTACTTTTTGTAGTTAAATCTGTTATCAAAAAGTCCTTATTTAAAAAAGGTACTTTTATTATGAATACAATTTCCAAAACATTATTTTAGAACAGGGGTAAGGAACCGGAAAATTACTTCCGTACATTTAAGATGATGTAGCATTGAAAAAAAAAAAAAAACAAGTAAGAGTGTTAAGTTCGGCTGTGCCGAGTTTTTGATACCATCCATCTACATCTTAAACTCAATATTACAACCATTTTAAAACTGTTATATTGGAAATTAAATTGGAGGCTCCCTAATTACTTCATAGAAAACCAATGAAATTCATTATTTAACGCAGCCGGCGTTTTAATACCAAAAGCTTGATCCCTATAAGAATGTTTCTAATACGCAATTCAAAACAAGTAAAAAAATTATAGTCGGTCTAGACCGACTATACGATACCCTATACCATGCGTTTAGAAACCCTATCTCTTAGGCCCAACTAACTGGACATTGAAAATAAGCAAAAACCAAATTTGAGTGGGATTTTTATTAATTTTTTTGGCTGCAGATATGAAAAAGTTCATATCGGATGCTATATCTATAAAGGGACTAGGTCCAAAAATGGACCGATCCTGATCATGTTTGGTAAAGTCTCTTGTATTTTGCAAAAATATGTACAAACAAATTTGAGAAGAATCAGTGCAATATTTTTGTTTTTTAATAGATTTAAATGAAGATCGGGAAGCAGCTCTATATGGGGTCAAAGGGATCATTTTTGGACTACTCATTAGTGGATGTAATGAACGCATACAAACCCAATTTGAGTAAGATCTATATGACAATTTGGATCTTATGGCAATTTATGTCGATTTCATATGGGTAATTTGTATGGGGGCTAGGTCTGAACATGGACCGATTCTCACCAATTTCAATAGCGTTCATCCCATGGCCGATAAAAGCTTATATACCAAATTTCGTCAAAATATATTCATATTTGCGACCTGCAGTTTGATTACAAGCTTTACATGGACACACAGACGGACGGACATTGTTAAATCAACTCAGAAAGTGATTCTGATTCGATCGGTATAATTAAAGATGGGTCTAGGTCAAATATTTTTGGTTGTTACAAACAGCAGCACAAAGTCATTATACCCAAACCACATAGTGGTATAGGGTATAAATATTCCAAATGATTCTTCGCTAAAAATGTCCAGCGTAATTTATTTAAAAAGAATACTTTTTTAAAAATAAAGTGTTCTTTTTTAAAAAAGGGTACTTTAATGAAAGGTACTTAAAAAAAAATAATAATTTTTCAAGAAAAGTAAACTTCTTTTTTAGAAGAGGGCACTTTTTTAAAGAAATTGACGTTAAAAAAATGGTACTGTTTAAAAAAAGGATGCCTTTAAAGAAGAGGCACTTTTTTAGAAAGGTTGCTTTTTTTAATAAAAGGTACTTTTTTCAAAAACGGTACTTTTTGCAAAAATTTTACTCAAAAAAAATTTTACTTTTTTAAAAGATGGTATTTTTTTTTTTAAACGCGTACTTTCGTAAAAAAGATTACTTTAAAAAAGAGTATTTGTTTTAAAAAAGGGTGTTTTTTAGAAAAGGCAATTTTTTAGAAAATGGTACTTTTTAAAGTAACGCTACTTTAAAAACAATTACTTTTTTAAAGAAAAAAAGGCGGATTTTTTAAAATATTGGTACTTTAATAAAGGGTACTTTAAAAAAAATAATTTTTTTAAAAAGGCCACACTTTCCAAAAATGGGTAGTCTAAAAAGCTGTAATGTTACAAAAAAAGGCTAATTTAAAAAAGGGTACTTAAAAAAAGGTATTTTTTTTAAAAGGTGCTTATTCAAAAAGAGTACTTTTTCAAAAAAGCATACTCGTTTAAAAAAGACAAATTTTTAAAAAGATTACTCTTTTAAAAGAGGATACTTTTTTAAAAAAGGGTAATTTTTCAAAAAGGTTTTTTTAAATGGTATTTATTGAAGGAAGGGTTTCTTTTTAATAAAAGGGTAATATTTAAATAAGGGTATTTTTTTAAAAAAGGGTTCTTTTTCTAAGAACGGTACGTTTTAAAAAAGGGTGCTTTTTTAAAAAAGGGCAATTTAAAAAAGTTATTTTTTAAAAAGTTTACTTGCATCTTTTTAAAAAAGTGTGGTTTTTTAAAAAAGGGTAGTTTAAGAAAAAATGTTTATATTTTTAAAGATACATTTTTAAAAAAGGAAGTTTTTTTTTAAAAAGGTACCTTTTTATTTAAAAAAAAAGTTAAAATTTAAAAAACTACTTTTTTGAATGAAGGTTAATTTTTCTAAAAAAGGTTCTTATTTAAAAGAAGAGTACTTTTTAAAAAAGGATACTCTTTAAAAAAAGGCAATTTTTTTAAAAATGGGCACGCTAAAAAAATTCTTTTTAAAGAAAATATTGGTACTCTAAAAAAGGGTTTCTTTTAAGAAAAAATACGTTTTTAAAAAGGGTATGCTTTCAACAAATGGGTAGTTTAAAAATGCTGTAATGTTATAAAAAAGGGTATTTTAAAATAACATGCTTCAAAAAGGATGGTTTATTTTTTTTTAAAGAGGTGTTTACTAAAAAAGAGTTATTTTTTAAAAAAGGGTACTCTTTTAAAAAAAGTAAAATTTTTTATGAAAGGGTACTCCTTTAAAAGATTGTACTTTTTTAAAATAGGGTAAATTTTTAGAAAAGCTGTTGTTTGTTTAAATGGTACTTACTGAAAGAAGCGTTACTTTTTTAATAAAAGAATAATATTAAAAAAGGTACGTTACGTTTTTAAAAAAGGGAAATTTTTTAAAGATGGGTACTTTTTTAAAAAAGGGCAATTGAAAAAAGGTTTTTTAAAAAAGTTTTCTTTCATCTTTTTAAAAAAGTGTAGTTTAAAAGAAATGTTTATTTTTTTAAAGATACATTTGTAAAAAATTTAGTTTTTTTAAAAATAGGTACTGTTTTTATTTGAGAAAAATTTAAAATTTAAATATAATACTTTTTTGAAAATAGCGTATTTTTTTTTTAAACAGGGTACTTTTTTAAAAACAGTATAATTCAAAGAAAGAGTAATTTTTTTAAAAAAGGTGCTTATGAAAAAAGATTATTTTTTTTTAAAGGCTACTCTATTAAAAAAGGCAAATTTTTTAAAAAAATGGTACTCTTTTAAAAGAGGGTACTTTTTAAAAAAAATTTAATTTAAAAAAAATTTTTTTTAAAAAGGGTCTTTTTTAAAAGGGATACTTATTGAAAGAAAGGTTACTTATTTAAAAAGTGTGCTTTTAAAAAAAACGGAACTTTTTTTAAAAAACGGTACTTTTTTTAAAAAGGGTACTTTTTTGAAAAAAGGGTACTTTTTTAAAAAAAGGTACTTTTTAAAAGAAGGTTACTTTTTTAAAAATGGGTGACTTTTTAAAAAAAAAGTTAATTAATAAAAAAAATTTACTTTTCTAGGAATTAAATATTTTTTTTTTCATTTTGGCGATTCTCTTTATTATATCGCGATAACGATAAAAAAAAAAGTGGCAATACTTGCTTAACCTAATGTGACATGTTCAAGGTAACCCTACACATGAGGCAAATGCCACAACTAAAATGACTGCAGCAATAAGAAGAATTTTCATACATATCTGGTGACCCTTTGGACCGATTTCGATGATTTTAAATAGCAACTCTTTTGGGATGTTAATAAACGATGTTATAGAGAAATCAAGAGTCTATCTTATTTATTGAGGGTGTGATAGGGATTTCCACGGAATTTATTGCAATGCATTACAACGGAATGCCAAACCTTTATCTGCCCTCTAGGGTGGCCCTTCATTATATGGAAGGGAAAAAAGAGTTCGAATTTAAAGTCTCACCCCTAGAAATATGCGAACAGCAAAAAAACTGAAAAATACAAAGTTTTAGGTCAATAAAAACAAATTTAGAGGTGACTCAATGCGACTGAAAATTTCAAAAGTGTTTATATGGGAAAATGTGACTTTTTTCAGACTTTACTATAATTTCGTTCTATAGCTTTAATATTTCGACATGCTGTTATATGAATCGATATCAGTACTACATTATCTTTTCAAAAAGCTATATATCTTCAAAATCGAAGAAAAACTCGCCAGAAATAACAAATGCCCCAGACCACTTTTGTGCCAAAAAACTCTAGGTCATGAAATGTGATGAACATTTTTTCAACTTTAACAAATTGATTTTTGGTCTCTATATCTATAAGTACTCAGGTATGAAGTATTGCTTTATTAACACGTCATTGACCTATTGCGAAATGAGACCAAAAATGGAAAATTTTTTTGATAAAAATTTGAAAACTCCTTTTTTAAGTTTTAAAAAATTTTCTTAAACAAAATGAAAAAAATAGATCTCGCACTTTAAGGTTTTGTGAAATACATATTAGAGATTAACTTTGTGAATTTTTAGGTAAATTCCTGTGCCAGAATTTTTTTTACAAAGAATTTTTTTGGGGGATTTCGAGAAAAATTACTTTTTTGTTAAATATTCTTTAAATGTAGTCTTTCTAAATGCGCTGTATCAAAAATTTATCAGTTTTCCACTTTTAGATTTTATATTTTATCTTAATGGTCTAGGATTTCTTAAAAAAATAATATTACCCCAAGCTAATGAAAGGCAATTTATCAAAAAAAAAAAAAATCAAATGTTTTGTAAGTGCTGTTGAATTTTTAGCCGAGGCCAAACTTTGAATTTTGGCATATTTAACAAAATTAATTGTGTTAGTAAACTAAATAAAACCCTTACTATGGGTTGGGAAATAAAATTGTGCCATATTTTACGATAACTTACCCTTATGTGCTCCTAGGGTTAAAATGATCCCAAATTCACCAGTATTTGCAAAATATTTGAACTTCTTGATTTAATCGGCCTATAATAGCTTGGGGTTATTTGTGGCGCCAAGTCCAAATGGGTTATTCACGTCAAATTATAAAATCATCATAAAGAAATCATAAAAATCGGTAAAATATAGCAGGATTTTATTTCCAACCCCATAGTAAGGGTTTAGTCTAGTTTACTAACACAATTTATTTTTTTAAATATATCAAAATTAAAGTCTGGCCTCGGCAAGGAATGGGTTAACGTTGTTCGATTTAATCCAAATTTGTAGCGTGGAAGACTTGCATATTTCGTTATTAAATTTTTAGCGTCACAGCTAAAAATTCAACAGCACTTACAAAATATTTGATTTTTTAAAATAAATTTTCTTTACTAACTTGGGGTCATATGCGACACCTAGACCAAAAGGGTTAATGGGGTAATATTATTTTTTTTTTAAACCCTAGGTGATTATGATAAAATATAACATCTGAAAGTAGAAAACTGAAAAACTTTTGATACAAAGTATTTGAAAAGACTACAATTACCGAATATTTCACAAAAAACTAATTTTTCTCGAAATCCGCAATAAAATATTCTTTATAAAAAAAATTCTGGCACAGGGATTTACCTAAAAATTCACACAGTTAATCTCTAATATATAATCTAATAAAACGTTAAAGTGCCAGATGCATTTTTTTAAATTTTGTTTAAGAAAATTTTTGAAAATTTAAAAAAGGAGCTTTCATAATTTGATAAAAAAAAATTTTCCATTTTTGGTCTCATTTCGCAATAGGTTAACAACGTGGTAATAAAACCATACTTCATATCTGAGTACTTATGAGTAGAGAAAACAAAAAAAAATTATGGCTTTAATCAATTTGTTAACTCTGAAAAAATGTTCATCACATTTCATGACCTACAATTTTTTTTGGCACAAAAGTGGTCTGGGGCATTTGTTATTTCTTGGTGAGTTTTTCTTCAATTTTGAAGTTATATAGCGTTTTGGAAAGATAATTTAGCACTGATATCGTTTCCTTTAACAAATTGTCGAAAAAATTAAACTATAGAACGGAATTTACGTAAAATCTGGAAAAAAGTAATAGTTTCCCCATATAAACACACCTGAAATTTTCAGTCGCGTTGAGGCACCTCTAAATTTTTTTTGATTGACCCATATATATTTCTAGGCAGTGATACCGAGAGTTTGACCACTTTTTTTTTATTAAGGGCCACCGTAATGGCCTCTGCATAGTGGTGTGGAGGGTATGATAAAAACTTATTTCAGTATTTTTTTTTAAGTTTACTTGTAGTTTAAAAAATCATTTTAATTAAAATTTCCAAAAATTTCCTTATATATAATTTTACAAAAAGAAACGTGGTAAAAACTATTTTAGTTCATATTAGAAGGAGTACTATTTTGAGGAAAAATATTTTTTAACCTTTCAAGAAATTCCATTTATTTTAAATGCAACTAGAGACCCGTGCTGCTCTGCAGCATTATGTTATAATATATTAATTTTTATGAGGAGCCGTAAGTATTCTTAGACTTGTATCAACAGCCTACTTGAGTTAGAACTCTAGTTATAGAGGTTTGAGTGAAGGAAAATATAAAAAAAATCTTGAAAAAAGTATAACTTTCAGTTAAAAAAAAATAAGGAAATCGGCCGGATAGAACGGCCAGACAGACTGACTTTAGTTTTCATAAATTCTTTTAATATATAAGATTCAAAATGTGTTGTAAATACAATATTCTGTTAAAAGTAAAGCAAAACTTATTTAAGAAAATTTATTCGAAAAGTGTTTTTATATTTTATTTGGAATGTTTTGGAGAAAAACTACTTTTGTTAAAATGTTAAAATAAAATTTAAGAAAAGTAGCGACCAAAATTTATTTCGACCTTTTTTAATAAAACTCTTTATTATTAAGAACAATTTTCGAAATTATATATAAAAAAAAAACCATCAACAACCTACTTAATACTTAAAAAATTACTTTTATACATCATTTAGTAAATTTTTAAATAATGGACAATTGGTATTCTTGTTCTATCTATCTTCACTACTCCTTGAAATGACTTTTTTAGTGCAATAAAAAAAATTATGAAACATCAGATATAATTTAATTTAATTAAAATATTATTATTTGCTTTTAGACAATAAGGGCCGTATGCAAAAAAATTAAAGTGTACTTCAAGTAGACTTTATTGTATGTTTTTCATAGAAAATTGTTGATTAAGTCTACTTGAAGTACACTGTAATAGGTAAGTGTTTTACCTATTAATTGCAGTTTCAGTTTGGGGCAATTCCATTACAAAATCATTAAAATACTTATAATTAATCCTCAAGTTAATCTTTACGCGAGGTATTTACTATAAAATATTAGGCTGAAGTTGTAGAGGTTTTAAAAGCCTTTTAAGAATTCAAAGGATTTTTTTATAACAACTCATACTTGTTAAGAAAAGTCAATTTTTTTTTTAATAGAAATTTATTTATTTTTTTCATTTTTTTCCAATGCTTAACATCTGCCTAGGTTTATCGCATAGAATGCCTAATGTGCTTTAAATGTATAATTTGTACTTGCTAAACATTTGCTTGTATTTTGTAAATAGTTTACTTTTTTATAATTTATTTTATTATTATATTTTTTTTGCAAAAACTTGTGTGTGGATTTTTTCGTCTTCAAATTTGTTTCAAAGGACATGGTAGCTAAGCTAAATTGCTTTGTCGCTGCTTGGCTGATTCACTTAAGTGAAGTTGTTGTTGTTATCGTAGTTTGCTGTTGATTGTGGCACAACATAAACATAACAGAAGCAACAGCAGCAGCAGCAGCAGCAGCTGCTGCTAACAAACAAAAGCAACAATAACGGCGGCAACAACAAAAAAGGAAAAAGAAAATAGAAAATTCAAGCAAATTTGTGCCCTATTATATTCGTAGTTAGTTCAGCGTGAAAAACTTGGCACACTCTATGAACTTTAAAGGTCCAACACTACTTTAAACCCACTGTCTCTTTAGTTGCTGTTGTACAAGCGTTGCCACTTTTCCGCTTTTGTATACTTCCGCTAATTCAAAAAAAGAAGAAGCAACAAAAAGAAAAGCTTCTTCTTCATTTCTTCATTATCGTTTCGGTGTGTGTGTGTGTTTTTTTGTCAGCCTCATCCTTGTCATTTCTCAACAGGATTGTTGCACAAAGTGCAAATCTATTTTCGTTTCCTTGACAGCAACAGAAACACAACTGATTCTTGTGGTGTTTTGCACAAAACCGGAAATAAGAGCACAGGCGTTTTAAATGAATCTATGAAAAAATACCCTCTGATAACGATTTATGCAACTGAGTATTTTGTCTACAAAAATGAGATTTCTGTAGAAAAATTCTTAGTTTGCAAAATATTTTTTCTATAGGAAAATTCTCATATTTTGTGATATTTTCAGTAAAGGAAAATTTTAAGATTCTGAAATATTTTTTGAAAAAAAAAAATTCACAGATTGTGAGATATTTTTTTTCAAATAAATTCTCAAATTCTGAAATATTTTTTTATAAAGTGCTGATTCTAAAATATTTTTTAATTAAAAATTTTAAGATATAGAAAAATTTTACAATACATTTTTTCTATAGAAAAATTTCAAGATAATTTTTTCTATGGTTATTTTATATTTAGAAAAATTCTCCATTTCTGATATATTTTTCTACACAAAAATTTTCAGATTCTAAGCCATATAATTTAAAAAAAAAAAATTCTCTTATTCTGAGATTAAAACAAATTTTCTTTACAGAAATATTCTGCGATATTTTCTTTAAAGACAAATTCACAGATATTGACCTAATTTTTCTATATAAAATACTAAGATTTAAAATATTTTTTTTTTTCAATTTATATTTTATAAAACAATTCTTTATTTATAGAATATTTCTTATAGAAAAATTATCAGAATCTATATATATATATATATATTATACAGAAAGTTTACAACTTCTGAAATAATTTTTTCATATAAAAATTCAGATTTCTAAATAATTTTTTTATAAAATATAAATTTGACGATTTGTTCCTTTCTTTCTCAAATACTAAGATATCTTTTTATTAAAAAATGCTAAGAAATATTTTTTTCATAGAAAAGTTCTCAGATTCTGAAGCAATAAAATAAATAAAATAAATAAAATAAGTAAAATAAATAAAATAAATAAAATAATTAAAATAACTAAAATAAATAAAATAAATAAAATAAATAAAATAAATAAAATAAATAAAATAAATAAAATAAGTAAAATAAATAAAATATATAAAATAAATAAAACAAATAAAATAAATAAAATAAATAAAATAAAAAAATAAAATAAATAAAATAAATTAAACAAAAAAAAAAAATAAATAAAATAAATAAATTAAATAAAATAAATAAATTAAATAAAATAAATAAATAAAATAAAATAAAATAAAATAAAATAAAATAAAATAAATAAATAAAATAAGCAAAATAAAAAAAATAAATACATTAGAAAATAAAATAAACAAAATAAAAAAAAATTTACACAATTAATAAAGAACAAATAAATAAATTAAATATATAGAATAAAATGAACATAACAAATAAAATTAATAATAAAATAAATAAAATGAATAATATAAATATGGAAATATAATAGATTAAACAAAATAAATAAAATAAAAAAAATAAGAAAATAATAATATAAAAAAAACCAATAATGTAAATAAATAAATAAAATAATGAAAATAAATAAAATAAATAAGATAAATAAAATAAAAATGAAACAAATAAACTAAACATAACAAATAAAATTAATAATAAAATAAATAAAATAATTAAAATAAATAAAATAAATAAAATAAATAAAATAAATAAAATAAATAAAATAAATAAAATAAATAAAATAAATAAAATAAATAAAATAAATAAAATAAATAAAATAAATAAAATAAATAAAATAAATTAAATAAATAAAATAAATAAAATAAATAAAATAAATAAAATAAATAAAATAAATAAAATAAATAAAATAAATAAAATAAATAAAATAAATAAAATAAATAAAATAAACAAAATAAATAAATTAAAAAAAATAAATAAATTAAATA